>QLNU02015360.1:254651046-254675071 GCA_006491805.2 Dysdera silvatica
CTGGCGTAAGGTTCAAAAACACGACGTTTCGGGAGCCAACTGCTCCCTTTGTCAAGTGAAGGCAGAATGAAGAGTTCGTGAAAGTCCAAAGCTTATATACCCGCATGTTGGGAATCCCCATCTGACGTCATCTGGTGTGGGATAGTTCTGGCTTAGGAAACCCCAACTGGGAAAACCCCCCACACCCGACGACATCAGATGAACACCCCCAACTCGAGGTTTTGCAAAAATCCTGTAAGGTTCTGGTAGAGGTTTTGCGATGTTTATTGCACGACTCCTCAAACCGTAGGTTTCCCATGATTCCAGAAAAAGTCTACTCCCCAGATTCGTCACATTCTGATGTAATATTTTCATCGAATGCCAATCTGGTTCGTGACCCTCCCTGAAGACATGTTCAGCCAACTGGTTTGAATCGTCTCCCCTAGCTACCGCACGCATATGCTCCTTCCCTCGTAGACGTATCGATCTTCCCGTCTGTCCAACATACACCTTGTCACAGTCTCCACACGGTATTTGGTAAATAGCACCAGATTTTTCCTATTCAGAGATGATCTATTACGTTCTGTTATTGTAGGTTTGATTTTCCCAAAATTTAAATAGGCAAATTAAATATTTACAATAATATGCCTATTAGACTTCAATAACATTATTGCATACACAGAATGAGAAAAAAGTTCACTTACTTTACACTATACCTTTCTCTAAACATAATATGATGGCGATAAGTTCCGGTTTTACATCCAGTCAATTTGTCAATATCATGACAGTAACTTCAAGGTTTTCCCTCATTTCCTATAATAAATAACATGATTGCTAATTCTATAAAGAAACCTTGAGATTTCGAATAAAAACAGATTACTATATATTTTTTTAAAAAAAATACTAGTTTAAGGATATCGCATTCAAGGCATCCTAAAACCTGAAGGCCATGGAATTCCTAATAAATTAATGTTAATTTATTTTATTTATACATGTTTTTTTAATTAATTTCAGTTTTTACAAAAGACTTCTGAATTTGTTTTAAGTATTGTGGTATCTCTGTGTTATTTTTAATACATGAATAGGGTTGGGGATCTAAGCTCTTGTTCTCCTAACTTCTTATGAAAGAACCAAAGGCTGCTCTTGACAAATCTATGTAGTCCAGAAAATAGTCTTAAGGAATGCACGATAATTTTAAGATGTCTAATATACAAAGTACCAGGGAAGAAATTTACATACAAAAGTTTAAACACTGGTAAAATAGCAAACGAAAAAGATCACCCAAACTTTAAGACACATCGGTAGCAGTTCTTCAACAGGAGTAACATTCCTGCCTCTTTTTATACTACAAATTTCTGGAAAAACCCATCAACAGAGCAGTTCCACAGAATGGGAAAATCCAGTGAGAACCAATAGGAAACATGTTCTGTGGGACACCTAAGGTTGGGGAATTCCCATACATTTCAAAGTAAGAGTTGTTTGTAAGTTTCTGGAAGTGGTTGTGAGCTTGGGCTTGCTCAATGGCAATCAATCTCCACATAGGGGAATAGAATGGAAATCAATCTCCACATAGTTTGTTTCCCAAGATTCTAAGAAGAGTCTACTATTCTTGTTTGTGATATTCCAGTTGTAATATTTCCATTGAGTCCCAGTCAAGTTCATGTCTATATCATAAAGCATGTTTTGCCAGATGTGAGGCCACATCTCCTTTTGTTGTGCTTGTTTGTGTTTTTTTTTTCATGTCTTGATCGTTCTCTTCATTGTCGTGTAATGTTTGTTGCAGTCTCTGCATGGTATTTGATATATGGCACCTATGAGATCTTTCGGTGGAACTGGGTCCAATTCTCGTGGGTTGTTTATGAAGTGTTGTGACTGATGAGTAGTATGTTTTGATATTTGCTTCCTTGAGGACGTGACAGGTTGTTTCAAAAATACCGTAAACACATGGAATGGAGATTTTAGTGTGGGATGTATCATTTAAAGGTGTACTACAGTTTCTGAGAATACATCGTTTAGGGTAGTGTTTCTCAACTTCCGGATTCCAATACCAGTTATACTGGGCTGTGGGAGATTCTCATGGAAATTGTAATCTTAGTTTTGTAAACATTTTTTGTGAATAAATACTTTATCGTGGAAATATTCTGAGGAAAATAATATAGTCACTAATGCATTGGAAAGCTTAAGCCTGTAATATCTGAATAATATATGTGCAACAACTGTCAATGGCTAAGCTGTGTATTTTTAAATGTGTGAGTATTCATGAATGATCAAACGTTTTCAGACATTAAAATCTTTCAGCATTGAAGAAAGGGTATACCGCTCATTATGACCCATCATAAAATGTGCCGACAAGCTGATTACAACAATGGGCAGTACATCTTCTGTTCTTAAAACTAAACGAAATAATATCTGTGTTGCAAATGCCAGTGACCAATCAGCAAGGAAGTTTTCCGGAAAAGTGTATGTGTTGACAGAAGTTCACCAATACTCTTTATAATTATGTCATAATTAATTATTCACACTTATGACTGTTTAATGTATGAATTTTAAAAAATAGAAGGCATTTACAATAAATTTTTCAGGACTGGACCCTCATCTTATAGAAAGAGAATTTACCAGACCCTTGTCTAATAAAAAAAATAATTTACTGGGCTGCAGCCTCATAAAGGTTGAGAAGCACTAGTTTAGGATAGCCATTATTATTAAGTGCTGTATCTATGTGTTTGGTATTTGTGTTTGAGAGTGCTAAGTTACTGCAATGGAAATTAGCTTTAAACCTTAAGGTTTTAACAATGGAGGCTTTATGGTAAACTGAAGCGAAGGTAGTTATGAAATCTGTGTACAAGAATGTCTATCTAGAAATGGAAGTAAATGGTTCTGTTCTCTTTTGTATGTGAATTTTATGTGTGGGTTCAGGTTATTTAGGTAATGGAAAAAGCTTTGGAGTGTATTAGTTTTAAGTACAACAAATGTGCCATCGACGTATCTTTTCCAAAATTTAATGTTAAAATTTTGTGAAGACAAAGCAGCTTCTTTAAATCACTCCATGACCGAGTTAGCGAAACACTTGAGACAAGGGATCCCATAGCGGTGCCAAAAACTTGTCTATAGAAAAAACCGCTTAAAGAGAATACGGAGTCCAGACAAAATTTCAAGAATGTGCAGATGTGATGAGGTGTTAGTGAAGTGCGTTCATGTAGTGTTGTGTCATTTTGGAGGCGTGTAAGTGCGGTGTCGATTGCAAGTGATGTGGGAATGCAAGTGAAGAGAGAAATTACATCGAATGAGACCATAAGGTCGTCGTCGTCAAGTTGTAGGTTATTTAAAGAGGTGCAGAAGGATTGGCTAGTAGAAACAGTGTAGTCGTTATTACCGATTGTAGGAGAGAACAAATGTGCAAGGTGTTTTGTAAAGTTATATGTAGGAAAACTACAGAAGTTAAATATTGGTTTGAGATAAACAAAATATTCATGAATTTTGGATAATCCGTAGGAGGGTAGGTAGCCTGAAGTGTATTTTAAAGAATCACAGAGATTAAATGTAAGTGTTTTAGATTTGTAGAGTTTAAGGAGGAGAGAGTTCATTTTTGTTTGAATTGTTTGTGCAGGGTCTATTGTGATGTAGGTGTACAAAGTGTGATAAAAAAATATGGTGAGTGAATTTTTATACCAGCAACTGCTGACGCTACATCCTTTTGAAGTAATAAGTCCAATAGTTTGATCTGTTGAGACAGTCAGTGGCAAGTTTGAACAAGTTGGGTCAGTCAGCTTCCAGAGCTGGAAGAGTGAGGTCGTGTTTACCGTGTCTGTCGCGTATCGTGGATTTCGAACAATGTGTTAACATTAAGTTTTGTTTTAAGTTGCAAAAAAGTGCCAAAGAAGCTCATGAAATGTTAAAATCAGTGTATGGCAATAATGTGGTGGCTCTGAAGACTGTTTACAAGTGGTATGGGTGATTTAAAAGCAGAAATGAGTCGGTTGAAGATGAGCAACTGTCGGGACGTCCTTCGACCTCAAAAACAGACGAAGATGTGCAAAAAATGATTTGTTCAAACAGGTGATTGACTATTCGAGAGCTTACATAAGAACTGAACATCTCGTACGGGTCCAGTACAAAGCATTTTAGCTGATAATTTGCAAATGAGATGGGTGAGTATGAAATTTGTTCCCGGACTTTTGACTGGCGAACAAAAGGAAAATCGTGTGTCAGTTTGCACGGAATTGAAGGTTCGTCTTAATGCAGATCTGGACTTCATGGCCAAAGTTATAACTGGAGATGAAAGTTGGGTGTATGGCTATGACCCAGAGATGAAAATTCAGAGTTCCTAATGCAAAATGAATGGCTCTCCTCGCCCTAAGAAGTCATGTCAGTCAAAGTCGAAAGTCAAGGTCATGCTTATTGTTTTTTTGGATAGTGAGGGCACAGTGCGATCAGAGTTCGCTCCAAGGGGAACAACTGTAAACTTCGAATATTACAAGGGCTTACTGCAACGTTTGCGAAACAATGTACGGAGAAAGAGACCAGAAAAATGGGCCAATGGCTTCTTCCATCCCGACAATGGGCCATGCCACACCTCTCTTCTAATCCGCAAGTTCTTGGCTGATAAAAGAGTTCCTCTCTGTCCACATCCGCCTTACTCACCGGATTTAGCACCATGCTACTTCTGTCTCTTTCTGAAAATAACAACCTTGCTAAAAGGAAAACGTTTTGACACCATTTACGATATTGAGAGGGACACGACGGAGCAGCTGAAAGCCCTTCCTAAGCCTTCCAGAAATGCTTCCAATCATGGAATCAATGTTGGGATAAGTGCATCGCTAGCCAAGGAGAGTACTTTGCAGGAGATTAATTCAAATTTGATGTAAGCTTATTACTCTGTAATAAAACTATTCACTGTATTTTTTGATCACACCTCGTATGTATTTGTATCAGATAAGAGTGTAGAAATTTTATGTAAGTTGTCTGGACGATTTAAGACAACCGTGTACGACCTTCATCAACCAGCAGGATGACAAGACCCTTGTCATTCCACAGTTCCAAGAAAGCAATCCTTTGCATAGGCATTAAATTATCAAGAAGTTTTGGATGCCAAAGGAGTTCTGCCACCCGGCAGCAGATATCAGATGTAAGACATTTGCTGGTATGAATGTTTTATAGGGCATTTTCTATAGAAGCGAGAATCTGTGGTGTAGGAATTTTAAGTGAAGCAGGTGAGAAATTTAGGCCAAAGGATAGTACGAATTGCAGTCGTGAAGTGAGGTTTTTATTTAAAAGATTTAATACCCATTTTTTGGTAAGGAATTTTGAACCTTTCAATAATTCAATAGTTCTAAGACTTAAGTTTATACGAGTGCATGAGATATATATGTTCTTGGGTTTTAGATTCTTGTGAGCGAGTAGCAGATTTAACTAGGAGAATGGTAAGAAAATCGAGTTTAGTATTTAGAAGGGAAGTAAGAAAGGTTATTTCATTTTGAAGCTGAGCGAGTACGTGATGATAGAGAAATTCTAGTAAACAGAAATTGAAGACTTGCATCGCATGTGGTACAGTGATCAAGGGCTGAATTTACAGAGGTTTGACTAAGTGTGAGAGGGATAAGAAATTCCTTTTTACAGGTGTAATT
Source organism: Dysdera silvatica (assembly GCA_006491805.2). Taxonomy (NCBI): domain Eukaryota; kingdom Metazoa; phylum Arthropoda; class Arachnida; order Araneae; family Dysderidae; genus Dysdera; species Dysdera silvatica. The sequence continues at coordinate 254,656,650 of QLNU02015360.1, forward strand.
AAAGTGAAGATGTTCTTTAAAACGGATAACTTTAATGTGTGTTTTGATGTATCTGATGCTGTGTTCTCTTCAAATGGTTCTTTCTGTAGACCAGTTTTTCTCCACAGCTATGGGATCCCTTGTCTCAAGTATTATTGCTAACTTGGAATCATTTGAAGGAACTGCTTTGTCCTCAAGGAATTTAAACATTAAATTCTGGAAAAGATATGTCGAAAACACATTTGTTGTGCTTAAAATGAATACATCCCAAAGTTTCTTCCATTACCTAAACAACCTGAACCCACACATAAAATTCACATACAAAACAGAACCATAAACTTTCGTTTCTGGACGTTCTTGCACGAAAATCGTATGCTAACTTTATTTTCACCTCAGTTTATTGTAAACCCACCCATACAGACAGATATCTCAATTTTAAATCATATAATCCAACGTGCCATAAAGCCTCCGTTGTAAAACCTTAAGTTTCAGAACCAACTCCCATTGCAGTAACAAAGAACTTTCAAATACAGAAACCAAACACTTTCACACAAAGCACTCAAAAGTAATGGATTCCCTAAATGATTTACTTCCAGAAACTGTAGACCCAAAAGCACATCTTTAAATGATTCTTCCCATACCTACATCTCCATTCCATATGTTCATGGCATTTCTGAAACAATCTCTAGGATCCTCAAGGGAGCAAATATTAAAACATTTCTACTCCCTAGTCATAACACTCCGCAAACAACATACCGAAGTTAAAGACTCAGTTCCACCAGAAGATCTCACAGGTGCCATAAACCAAATGCCATGCAAAGACTGTAACAAACATTACATAAGACAAACAAAAAGAATGATATAGGCAAGAAGGAAAGAACACAAACAAGCACTACCGAAAGAAGATATAGCCTCACGTCTGGCTTTACAACATGGACATGAACGTGACTGGGACTCAACAAAAATACTACACTGGAATATCACGAACAAAAATAAATATCTTCTTAGAGTCTTGGGAATCTTACAAACTACACGGGAAAGCCATTAATACATCACAATCACTTCCAGAAACTTATAAACAACTCTTACTCTGAAATGTATGAGAATCCCTCTTTAAGTAACTTTATTAAAACCTAAAAGGTAAAATTACACTAACATTGGGAGTAAGACAATATAATCGTAAAAATATAGACAATAAAACCAATAAGGTAGAATACAACCAATAAGGGGAACATTTTACAAACCGCAACATATAATTCTCCAAGACGGCAACAAAGATCCACATGATACAGCAAAGCTTCTGGCAAATCATTCCAAACCCTTCCTGACCTAAGGGCAAAGGAATGGAAACGTACATTGCTTCTGGCAGGCGAAATCCTCATGAATAGTGAATGGCTTCTGGTAGAGGTGTGGTCCACAATACGAATTATCCGATAAGTCATTGCAGTGAACGAGTCCATGGATAAGTTAATAAAGATTAATATCAGCCAAAAGACGACACCACTCCAAGGAATGCAGCCCCAGGGAGGAAAGGCGATCACTATAAGACAAGCCACACAGACGATGAATATTCCTAGAAAATCGCCGTAAGGGAGATTCCAACAGCCTAATATCGCACACCTTATAAGGCTTCCAAACACGAGAGACATTATATTCCAAAATTGGCATGACAAAAGTTTTAAAAGCAAACGACAAAGTAAACATCTCACATCTAGAGAAGATCCTAGCAAGTAAAAAAACAATGTTGATTAGCCTTTGTAGCAATACAACAGTGGGCTGAAAAGTCCATGTTCTCAGTTATTAAAACGCCCAAATCTTTCTGTCTAGAAACATCCATTAATGTAATATCACCCACAGAATACATACAATGAGCATTGGCAAAACCAATGTGCAATATACTTGACTTTAATATCGAAATCTCAAGGCGATTCATCCAACACCAGTGGTCAAGACGGTCACAAGACTGCTGAAAATCAAAGGCTGACTCGAAGGAGAGGATAGACGAAAAAAAAATCTCAAGTCATCAGCAAACATGAATGATTCAACTGATCTCAATGTATTTGGGATATCGTGAACAAAAATCAAGTAAAGAATGGGACCCAGTATAGACCCCTGAACCACTCCGCTAGCAACTAGAGTGGAAGGAGAAACAGCATCACATACCCTAAAGCGTTGGGTCTGATTAGATAGCAAAGCAATAATAATGCGGACAAGTCTACTAGGAAAACCAATCTGAACCAGTTTATCAAACAGAAGTGGTCTAATAATCCTATCAAAGGCTCTGACGAAATCAACGTAAATAATGTCAACAGGATGCCCATTTTCCCAACTCTCAGACAAAAGAGCAACACACTGAATTAACTGGAGCACAGAGGACTGACCAGGGGTGAAACCAAACTGCTCACTATTATGAGAAATAAGAAATGGCATCAAATAAAACAGCGAACACCACTCAAACAACTTCACCACAACATTAGTTAGTGAAATTGAGTGGTAATTTGCAGGATCAGAGCGATTCCCCTTTTTATTAACAGGGACCACAATGGCCTCAGTACAAGAACTGGGAATAATACCAGATAAATAATATCTACCAAATAAAGTAGACAAAATACATTGAAGGGGAGGATGTCAGTTTTCTAAAAAAGATAAGAGGAACACCATCAGGTCCCGCAGACCTAGATTTCAACCCAGCGACTGACCTACCGATAACTCCAGGGAGAAAGGACAACATAACATTTTCATCCTCAATTGAAGGACCACCGGACAACTCAAAAGGGTGTGTATCACTCAAATAAACCTCTCCAAAAGTTTTTAAAAAAATACAAGCCTTATCCAAATCTGATGTCACCAAAACACCAATGGAAGAAAGAAGTGGAGGCAAAGGTCGATGACCATACGACCTCAAACTGGCATACCTAAAAAAGCCAGTGTGATTCTCCAATCTACACAACCCACGCAGCTTGGCAGATTCAATCCTAGATGCCAATTCCCTATACCTCCAAGACAACAGATAGTAAGAAGACCTTTAACCATAAAAGGATCACTACGCAACAAATGCCAATCCCTACATTTTTTCCTAGCCAAATAAGACAGGCACCAGTTTTTCACAGGTCCACGACTGGAACGAACAGGAATGCCAGCCACACAATCAATAATGGCCCTCTCATAAATGGAAAAAAGGGTAGATATATCGCACCCAGGATCGAAAAAACACGGGTCGATACTATCCAAGGTAACACCCATGGAGTCATAATCCGCACCTGCAAACTCGAAACGGACACCGAACTAGTTGACCGAAGAAAAAAAATGAAGCAAATACGGGTATATGAGGCGGACTATCGCTATATGAAAAAAAGATCACACAAAAAAGATGCATCATTAGAAAACATCAAATCCAAGAAATTATTCCCTCTTGTAGGAAAATCAATCAATTGAGAAAGTCCACAGAATCCCAGGGAATCAACAAAGTCCAGCTGGAGTGGATCCCACACAATCATCTCCAGTCCAATGACAAGAACTTAGATTGAAGTCGCCCAAGAGCAAAACCGGGATATTGATCTGGACCAAAGATGCCACAGATGATCCTCAGTGCAACCCGACCACAACTCAAAATATCCACACCCACCAGTTCATAAGGATCAAGATTAGGGCCAAGAGGGCACGGAATACTTGGGAGAGAATTTTTCACAAAAATACAAACCCTACCTCCAACCGTCCTCAGCCTATCCCTCCTATAAATGGTATAATAATCAGGACATAAGAATGAGTCAGGGTACTGAGGAGTCATCCAGGTTTCGGCCATGCATAAGACATCAATGTCATGGGATGTCATATAAATGTGAAGAAGATATGCCAATTTATTAACCAAACTCCGAGCATTACAAAAAACAAGAAGTCTCACAAGGTGTCAACTATCACACTCAGAAACACCATTCCGCCTCTCCAGTCCAACAGCCAATCTGGAAACCACGTCACCAGCCAGCCTCCTAGGACGACCGAAGAAATCAGAAATAAAAACACCGTTTGGCCACAATTCAGGGCTCTTCAAAGTATCATAATAATCCTGTCCAACCGCAAGGACAAATGTAGCGTATAGGTGAGAATTTGTGGTCTGGAGTTTTACACAATTAAAGTCGAAATGCTGGTCCCCAATCATAACACAAACTTCAGTAGATTCAACCGAGGGCTCGAATCGATTCACCATCAAACGCTTAATCCTTTTAGTTTTCACAACACGAACATCAGTGACAACGCGAGTGCCCAGTTCCTGTTTAGACCGAGATCCATTTCCACGATTACTTGGAGGACCGGATACACAAACCCCACCATCAGCCACAGGTGAGGCAGTACACACAACTCAAACATAGCGTCCGACAACTTCAGCATAACTAGAATGACCAGAAGGGCCCTCCAATGAGACAATAGTCTGAGGTACTTCCAAATCCCCAGGAACATGTCCATCCATCAAGGGAAATAGAAGAGAAATCCTCTCCGTAAGAGCGACAAAATTGTCCAATACAGATTGAACCGTGTCCATTTAGGTAGTTCACAGACAACTGATTCCATGTAAAGATGACGTCTAGTTCACTCCGAGGGCCCATTTCATCACATAAGGTAGAAGCCCGAAGACCCAAACTGTCATGAATTGCCTGTTCGAACAACTCGATAATCCGCTTCCGATGATTCTCAAACATCAGTGCCTCCTGGTGACAGGAATGTTTTTACCACAAACTTTTAAGAACAAGTCGCCCATCGAATCAACTTGAGAAGTAAATTCACCGTAAAAACTTTCAGAAGAAATTCTGCTAGGAGTAGTGAGGCAATCATTGTGATGCATTTTATAGCATAATGGCCAACCCTCCCAGAATTGGATCAATTACAAAAGTCAAGCACTAAGAAACTGTATAAGGCCCAAGTAAACAAGTCACAATCAGAATCACCGAGTAAACAAACAAAATGGCAGTTCAGAAAATGTGATCATGCGATCAAAAATACATTCATAATCACCCGGATCCACTTGATTTCTACAAATGGACCAAATGGTCCAACTCAGCGACTGTTTACGAACACACAATGTTAAAAAGGAAGCACACAACAGTTAATAATCAATCAATAACTCACCACAAACACAGAGACGTAAACACACGCCACTGCCGCCAGGATCAATCCTTAAATTTAATTAAGTACCCTGCAGCACAGGTTTCTTGGGTTCTTTCCATGATTCCTATTGGAGGCCTCCCATTGGTTCCCACTGGCGTTTTCCATTCTATGGGACTGCTCTGATGATGGGTTTTTCACAAAATTTAAAGTCAGAAAGAGGCAGGAACAGAACATTATCATTACTCCTAATGAAAGACTGCTGATGACGTGTCCGAAAGCTTGAGTGATCTTTTCCATTTGCTATTTTTCCAGTGCTTAACCCCTTTCAAATTAAGAATCTTTACATACAAAATATATTTCTGTAAATAAAATAAAAACTAACACTATATTTTCCTTCTTGCTCTTTTTTTACTTGCAGTACTTCAAGAATCCTACCCCATACTTCACCTCGGACAGCATTTGGAATGCCTTTAAAGACTCTTCGGCGAAGCTATATATATATAAAAAAAAGCATTATAATAACATATTCACATTTGTTTCTCATTACTTAAAATCTTCAGAAATACCTATAGAAATAAATAAATGAATGATGCACTGAGCACCGATATATTTAAATCAAAATTCTTACAAACATAATTTTTATAAGCTGATACCTAGTTTTACAATTGTCTCAACAAATATACCTTCTGTCTTAATCAGAAAATCAGCCATGGTTGGTTATCTGCACCCGCGCTAACCGTCGCCAAACTAGTAATAAACTTGCCAAGCTTGTAACCTTACCAAACTTGAGGGGCGGACTAAACTTCTTGGGGGGGGGTGACCTTACCACACCTCGTGGGCGGACTAAATTTTTGGGGGATGACCTTTCTTAACCATGTGGGCGGGATTAACTATCTTGTATAACAGCCGGACTTTGTGATATTTCATATACTATGGATATTTCTAGACAAATATAAACTAGTATTTCTTTTTTTTTTATAATTCAAAACTAGCTATGTATTAAATATATACGAGGATTGTGTGTTTATATGAAAATTCACGCAAAAAGGTTATGTTATATTTGGACTAGTTACGTTTGAATTAGCAGAAAACATAGCATTTGGTTTTGAAAAATCTGATAATCTGCTTCTATAAAAGAAGAATTGCGATGTATGCACGTGGTTTACATGTACGTATTAATATAAAATATGCAGAAAAGATAACTGATATGTGTAATTTGCCCTTTACAAACAGCAAAGGCTTTGAAACACATTTGCATGATAAAGATTTGAAAAGCGCATTTAATCTCTTAGTAACATATGTATATGTTACCGGCAAAGTGAGAAATGCAGGCATTGCATAGAATGCCTAGATGTTTTTAAGCAAAGTATGAAATATCTATTTTATTTTAATATTTTACGATTAATGATGTTTTTAATGTCACCTGACAAGGCACGTAACATCCTATGCTTATTAATATAAAACTTATTATTACTTATTGTTATTCTCATTACTATTACTTATTATTAATATTACTCATTATCAAGGGCGGACCTAGAAATTTTTCAGGGAGAGGTCATTTGTTTCTGATTCCTATTTTCAGCCAAGTGTCCGGTACTTTTCATTTCATTTTCATTAATATAATCCTGGATCAAGGAGGAAGGGGCGGGGGATAGCCCTTGGATCTGCCAGTGATTTTTATTAATATTACTTATTACTATTACTTATTATTATTGCTATTACTACTACCATATTTATTAATCACTATTATCTATTTACTATTAATTTATAGGCATTCTATAGAATGCTTAGACGTTTTTAGGCAAAGTATAAAATGTCCATTTTATTTTAATATTTTATATTAATAAGTAAGTAATAATTATAAGTAATAGTAATAATAATAAGCATTGGCGGATCAAAGGGGGGGCTATGGGGCAATTGCTCCTCCCTTGATCCAGGATTATATCATGAAAAATAAAATGGAAAATACCGAACACTTGACTAAAAATAGGAATCGGAAACAAATCGCCTCCCCCCCCACACTTGAAATACCTAGGCATTCTATACAATGCATGCATTTCACACTTTGCTCTGTAACATATATAATAAAATCGTACCTAATTAATTTGCTATTAAAATAATATAAATATTGTAACTCACCTACACTCTTACATTTTTATATCGCTAAAATCGGAAACTAGAGTTGATTGAACAAAGGGTCTCTAGCTAACAAGTGAAAGGGGAATTGTCGTGTTTCTGTTATAACGGTTGAGAAAGCCATGTTCACAATGAAACGAAACTGGACTATTTACTTTTTCAGGTAAAACTGTGACTACAAAATGGATAAAAACAGGTTTGCTTTTTTCACTGCTATGTGACGTAACTAGTATTGTATAGTTTATAAAAAAATGGATGTTTAAAACTAGATTTTTATAAAAACATATGTACGTATTTTAATAAATCATGTATTTGTTCACCATCATCATATATCATCTAGAATGGGGAATTAAAAGTTGGGAATAAACTTCACAGTATATTCAATCATTTTATGGGATAGGATAATCATTTATATACAGGAATAAGCACAACATATAGGAGAATAAGCTCAACATATAGGAGAATAAGTGCAACATATAGGAGAATAAGTGCAACATATAAGAGAATAAGCACAACAAATTATTACTCTTAAAAGATTTCAATACTTTAATAGATATCTCTGTAGCCACATATTACCTTCTTCAGAACGAAATTTACTCTTTTCCACGCGATGACGGACAATGTTGTAATCTCGCCCGTCACATATCCGTTGGTTGGGAGAAGGAAGAAATTTATGCATCTCTTGTTGTAAATTGAAGAAAGATTTTCCAAACAGATGAAATGTTACTGACTGGTAGCTGGATATCGACATTTTCTTTTTTTATTTTATTTATCAGGTCAAGATTACAAAAGGCCTTAGGGAAGCCGTGAAGAAAGCCCATGTATCAATATCTTTATTTTGTATCAACATGTATACCATAAGGAAATTATTAGAGCAAAGTAACTATTACAATGCATCATTGAAAGAAATCGAAACTAATCTATTAAATAAACAATAATAGTACTGCAATCATAAAAAATAAAATATGCTGATGAGGAAAACATCCAAAAAAGACAAAAAAAAAAAATGGTGTGACAAGTCTTTTTAAATAAAGGGAGGTAGAAGGAGTAAAATAAAACACTGAGAAATATCTAAATCCTGATGATATTGAACTCTACCAATTACTGGCGGTGGTTTATAATATATGGATATGGATATTTGGCTTGGACACAGCGATTCGCTTTCGGTGTATACACTTGGATATTTAATAATAAATATACTTCTACCTAAAATTACAATATTCTTCAGCAAACCATACTGTTAGTAACTATATTGTGTGTATTTTTAACGTACAAAACCAAACCATCTATAACGCTATCGACGGCCTAAGTTGACATTCTAACCATAGTACAATTTGCATAATATGTTAGCAACGTTTAGCTAACAACTACTGGACCATTAATACTGGGCCAGCGCCAGGGGGGGGAGTGGGCAAACCGGGCATTCGTCCTTAGCGGCAGACTTTTAGGGGCACAAAAACGGGATTACTATAAAAAATGAAATCATTTTAAGGTGGCAAAACACATGTTCGCTTCTAGTGGTATAATATCTAGAGCCACCCCGGCACTAATACATATATAATCAGTGCCGTAGTCTAACTTCAAAGTGGACCATCTCTAAATGTACACTATTCCCCCCCCCTTGAATAAAAAATCACGATTTGTACATATATCACCACCACGATGATATATATATGTACTGCTGCTGTTTTTATATTTACATTTCTTCATATTTTTGCACATATAGATAATCACATCTAAAAATTTTGTACAATCAACTGTTCGTCATAATTATATGCATCCAGAAAATAATTTCCAAAGCATGAAAATTCATTAACATTTAAAAATTTGTTTTTGTTTAAAATTTTGTTGTGACATCAAGGGCCATGCAATATCTTTTCCTTCTGATCTCCTCGTTATCTTTCTTTCAAAGTACATAAACCACTAGCGTACGCAGGAGCATCAACGTAGAGTTTTCAAAATTATTGGGGGGGGAGGGGAAAGGGGACAATAAGCCTGTAGCCAGGATAAAGGGACAACGAAAAAGTTACATGGGGCACAGAGCACCCATGGATTGTTTTATGTATATAAATAGATCGATGGGACAACTGGGGTTGCGTGCTGGCCCTGGCTTGGGTACAGGCCTGGGGGCAAGCACATTTTATGTACATTTATACATTACAGTATATGTAAAATTGCAATTTATTTCAAATTATTGGGTGTGGCATATAACACTACACCTATGTGCAAGAGAGGGGTTAATGGGAGTTGTAACCTCCCAGTGCAATGAAATTTTGTATGTATACATATGAATATTTGGAGTTGTGTAACTATGTGTGATTTGATGAACAGACTGATAGATTGTTTAGCGATGCACAAGAGACAGTGCTTAATGACATTCAGCTAATTAACTGTTTCCGTGCATTTCATCTTAAATTACGTATTGAAGAATTGTACCATTGATGTAGTTTTATTGTTGCAGACATAATACATTAGTCTGTATTTTTACAACACATGGACACCATAGGTTATACTGCGCACAGACTGATTGGTTGTATTTTTATGACACAAGAACAGCAAGAATCATTCTGTCCCAAACAAGGGACTGCGCCAAGACCTACAATTTTCCAAGATATCTAAACTTTTGCTGCCAAGGGAACCAAACTTTAGATTACAGTAGAAGGGAAAAATGGCACACAATCTATAATGTCATCAATAGTTAAACCAGAGTTATTGGCACAATAGAAGAATGCGTTACCATTATGCCACCATAGTTGGTTATTTACCATTAGTTGGTATTTTTTGTTTTTTCACCACTAATAGCCAAACTCAGATTAATGATACATTAGGTGAACGTATTACAACTTGTGCACATCCTTCAGTTAGTAAGAAAAGATATACGGCTTAGTGCAATATGTACACATACTGCCACAAAGTGAGGTGTTTTAAAAATTGAGTTGAAATTCTTATAGGAGCGAGGGAGACCATGGTTTCTTTTCCATGAGAACTTCAACTCAAGCGCTATAAAGCATTAACTTAAAGTGATGCATTGAAACTTCCGGAACACCTTACTTTGTGGCAGTACGTGTACATATTGTATGTAAGCCGTATGTTTTGCTTACTAACTGTAGGATGCTCTACAACTTTCTAATTGAAAATATTTCTCTATCTTTATTATTTTTCGAAATAAAATTTTTAACTTCCTCAATTCGCCATCAGGAGCGCTGCTGTTCATCTCATCTGATAGTGCATAGTCATTTTATTAACTAATATCTAACTTTCTTTGCAATATCTGTCTTGGTTCAAAAGTTATTGGCCGGATTTGAACTTTCCTAGGAACCCTGTATATAACAAGAGTTTGCATTTGTTACTTACTTATTGAATAATTTTGTTGCGAGTGCCTGGGGAGGGGCCCCTAATAAATGTGTAGTGATAAACCAATGTCTCTGAGTTGAAGGATTCTGTCCCTCTCCGATTACGAAAGGTAATGATAACTGGCACGTTGTCAAACACGAGACATCGCACAATCAAACTACAAGACTTAATATGATTTCTAAATTTTCCTGTGGCAGAAAAAATATTGCAATCACACAGGCTTTTATACCATTTAAGCCCCGCCCGTAAGTTGCTTGTTGGAGTTAGATATTTAAAAATTTATTACGTGTGTGTGGTAAACCCACATAATCAAAAGATATTGGTATTTTTATGTTTTTATGGTGCAAGGACAGCAAAAGTCATACTGCACTGGGAGCAACAGTTTTCTGAAGAATCCAAATCTCTGTTGTTAAGGAAATCAAACTCTGGACTATGGTGGGCAAAGAAGGGGCATGTGTTCTACAATACCACAAGGAGCTGAACCTAGGGATTAATGATACAATGGATGAATGATTATCACTTCGCTACTGTAGGGCAAAATCCAACCTCTTTAAGACCTCCAGAACCAACCTCCAGACTACAGTAAATAATCATTTTGTGAATAGTTAGTAAATGTGCTTTTTTCCCATATCGTTAGGAGCCAAACCCAAATTAAATGGCACTCTAGATAACGTAGTATCACTGTGCCACCACATGGCCTTTTTTAACACTGAAAATTAACGTTATATAAATTTTTATTTAAATGTTTAATGATATATAAATTTTTAAGTATTAGAAATTGCCTTTCATATTCAAAATTAAAAAAAAAAAAAAACCTGTAAAAGCAGATATCAAGCATTTAAAAAGCATACGAATTTTGAAATATTCAATACTTTAAAAATTAGAAATAACATGTCATTATTTAACTGCATACGGAATCATATGATGGTTGGTTGGTTGTATTTTTATAGCGCAAGGACAGCAAGGGCTATTCTGTGCCAAACAAAGTGGGGATGTGCAGTTTTAAAATAAAAATAAATGGAAGCTAGAATGATAAAAACATGTTGAAAATAATATAATAAAGCAGCCAAACGAAATGATTCAAAAAATCATATGAGATGGGAATAGTGAATATTAGATAAAAAGTTAAAAATACTTTCGTGGTTAAAAGAGTCACATAAAATGTCTTGAAGGGTAAAATTATTTTGATAAAAGCTGATGACCATTGCTGGTTACGGAATCATATGAAGACATCTGAAAACTATGTGTTTAAAAAACAAATATCACAGCAAATCCTGAAACCATTGTTACTGTGAAGATCCGTTATTACTTGACACTAAAAATATTATATAGATTTACTATAGCTACATAAATTGAAAATCATTAAATCTCTTAAAATGTTATCCACTTTTAAATTAATTATGCATTTACTTCAAAAACATAAAAGAAAAAGATAAGCAGCCGAGATTTAGGAAAGGTTAAGTATCGGAGTTCCCCCAGTAACATTGAAGAAAAAATTCTTTGACCAATCACAAGCAATTTTCAACTGAACTTTGATTGCAGGAAAAATAACTTCACATTCGTGGAAGATGCAGCTATTTGAAACAAAAGTTAAGGTTTTCCCTGACATTTGACCAAAAATCTTGTTTTTTTCCTGACTTTTAGAGACTATGTTAAATTCCCTGACAATTTCAAGTTCTCTAGATGTGTGGAAATCCTGAGTAAGCTTTTGAGCTTTATAGTGCAAAAACAGCAAAGATCATGCTGCACTGGGACTTACAGTTTTCCAAGAAATCAACCATTAGACTACAATGAGAAGGTATACAATAATTTTTATCACCCACGTATAAGCAGCTCAAATTAGAGCTTTTTGTTTTGAAGGAAAAGAGACACCGTCCTCATCCTGAATTGGTTCGATTATTCAGGATGAGGATAGCATCCCTTTTTCTCCAAAATCAATAAGCTCTAGTTTGAGCTACATATACGTGGGTGGCAAAAATTATTGTATAATAAATTCCCCCACGAAAACTCACAAAAATCTCGCCCCGGAGGCTTTTCTGTGTTGACCATTATTTGGCAATTGTGTTATCCCTGCGGAGGGTAATAATATCTTATAATGAGAAGCTAGTCTGTAAGCTTTTTTTTTTTCCACCCACCATCAGAAGTCAAATCTGTGATAATGGCATGTTAGGCAAATGCATTATCACTTCACCATAGCAGAGGCAAAATTAAGTATGATGACACAACATTGCTATAGGAATGATGGAAAAAATGGATATAGGTTTTTACTTTTTCACTATCAAAATATTTGCTCCAGTTTTTTAGCATTTTTAGCCATTTGTTCAGTCTTTCATTTTCTAAGTCCCTAACCTAAAAGGAAACAAAAATGATTTTATACACATGTTTATTAATATATACACGAAACTCATGTTGCCGCTTTTGCGGTTTCTATTTTTACATTTTCAAGATGATTTCAAATGTAAATAAATTATGAGAAATAACTTCAGATGTCATTAGACAAATGAAACTGTGTTCTTATACTTTTTTAAATCTAGATTTCAAATTTTTTGCAAGTTGATAACATTTACACATGGTTATAAGCCTCATACAAGTGTGGAATAGGGTAATCAGTTAAAATCAGTTTAAGTTAATCTTGAAAACTAAAGCCTACATTTCTGAAATAGAATAAAAAAACATGATTTGATTCTTCTTATATATGTGTAAAATCCTTTCCTAAAATTAATGCAAAGTAAAGTAAAGTTAGTGCACTCATCTCTATTTACTAAAGGCATTAAGAAATGTAAAAACAGATTGGAAGTTGTATCACAAAACCTCAAAATTTGTTAATTTGTCCGAAGAAAATACATATTTTTATCAAGTTCACCTGAAGGACACTGAACACATAGGCAATTCATCCATGTTGGTTGGTTAGTTTGTGGTTTTACGGCTCAAAGACTACAATGGTCATGCTGCGCCGGGACCTACTGTTTTCCGAGGAATCCGAACCTCTTAAGGCCTAGGGAACCAAACCCCGGACTACAGTGAGCAGTGCGATCTTTATGAGATCTCTGAGTAAGCGTTCTTTGTACCATTGGGAATCAAACCCAAGTTAATGGCACATTAGGCGAACATGTTACCACACTGCAGGGCACATCTATGTTGGTGCCTTGTAAGACTAAAAGCTCATCTGTCAAGCTTGCACAGAATTGTGTCATGAAGTACTGTACCTTTGAGAAATCTTAACTATTCAATGTCTTCAACGAGGCCATGATACTACTAGTTAGTCTTGATAATCCTAAAGGTGACTGAAATTGTAGTTAATGACATGGATAAACTGCAATTTATATTTTTAAGCCTGGCCCTTCAAAATTACATCTGTTCCTGAAAGAACAGAGTATGTACCAGCGGAATAACTACACTGCTGTCCAAAAATTAAGCATAATCTATACAACAAAAGAATACAATGATTAATCAAGGCTTACCATAATTAGTAAAATTTTACTACTGGTATAAGAAAAGATTTCACAATGTTTTAAAACCTGTTCCCTTTATCAAACGAATTTGATTTTGCCTGATAAAGGGAACAGCAGTTCTCGAAACACTGCAAAATCTTTTCTTATATGTTTGACCAGTGACAAAAATTTACGAGTTATAATCTCTATACTTCTAGATATTTCTCAAAGAAAAAGAATGGAACAAAAATTAGAATGCTTATGTAAAGTAATGCAAACACAACAGAAAACACAAGGATAAAAACAATTGATACAGAAATCATGCATTTAAAAAATGTCAAAACATGATTTTCATTTTTCACACTAAAAAACAAACACTGGTACATGAATACTAATGTGGTCACTTCTTACAAACACACGTGTACATCGATATTTCATGCTTTTTACAAGATTGTCCATGAGCTGCATGGGCAAAATGTCCCATTCCTGAAGTAGAACTATTTTCAGTTCTGATATGGTCCTAGTAAAGACTGACAGAATACTGTTTGTGTGGGCTTTATGATGCAAGGACAACAAAGATCATGTTGCACTGGAACCTACAGTTTTCCCAAGGAAACCAAACCAGTTAAGGTATAGGGAACCAACCTCTGGACTACAACAAGCAGTTAGTTAGTAAGCGTTTTTTTAGGCATAGTTAGGAGTCAAACTCGGAATAACCATATACGAAGTGAAAACGTTATCACTGCCGATAAGAAGCATATATATAATATTGTATTACAGGGACCTGACAGAATGCAATTTATCTCACTAGTGCATCCCATGCATGCTCAATAAGATTCATATCTGGAAACTTGGATAGCCACTAAAGTTCTTCATTTTGAAAAAAAAAAAAATCAATCAGCTGAGATTAGATTGATGAAGGGGTACAGGCTACTGTCATCTATGAATAAGAACTGTGGACCGATGGCACCTTGAAGACATGGAACATAGGGTTTGAGTATATCATTTCTATATCTCTTACAAGTAACAGAACAGCTGTCAATGACAGAACTATGTATGCCGGTTCAAACATTATGACTCCCCCACCCTGGTCAATTTCTGTAAAGGTTAATAGGATGGCAGCATGTTTCCTGTTCTTTCTATATAATGATGAGACAAGAATTTGTCAGCAAACTGAATCCAGACTCATCAGTAAAGAGTACATTACTCCACTGATTCACCATTATAAATATGCATGCCTATGTATAGGGGCAAACTGAATCTGGACTTACCAGTAAAGAACACATTGCCCCACTGATACAGATTCAATTATAAATATGCACACCTGTGTGCAGGAGAAAGCAGGAGACAAACTGTTGGACATGTCACGTACAGGTCACTTTCCCTGAACCTCCTTTGAATAGTTCGGAAACAATTGCTCTCCTGTGTGCTAGGTATCAACTCCAGAGAGTTGCCTTGCAAAACATTGTCCTGAAAGTGTGGTTAATGACAGATATTGATCCTGTCAAAAGGTTGGTTGGTTGTATTTTTATGGCGCAAGGACAGCAAGGGTCATTCTGCGCCAAACAAGGTGAGACCGTACATA
Source organism: Dysdera silvatica (assembly GCA_006491805.2). Lineage (NCBI taxonomy): Eukaryota > Metazoa > Arthropoda > Arachnida > Araneae > Dysderidae > Dysdera > Dysdera silvatica. Next base: position 254,672,235 of record QLNU02015360.1, read on the forward strand.
CAGTTTTAACATGAAAACAAATTAAAGCTATAATGGTACAAAATATATTAAAAGTAAATTGAGATAAAACGATGTGATAAAATCAAATGCTATTGGAAAAACCAATATCGGATTAAAAACAAAAAAATGAATGATTTCGTGACTGAAAGAATTGCATTCCTGTTGCAAGGTTGCAGTTCTTGAACAACCTTGTACTGGTTGTTCTATAATGTTTCCAGTGTTTGGAAACTTCTCCACAATCTACAGGTAGCACATTGAATGTTTTAGTAACTTCTCTGACTATCATGAGTCCATCATTCCAACGATTCTACCCTTCAAAAACATGTCAATGTGGTATATTTGTGCCATAACCAGTTAGTGCTCAATCATTACCTCACTTTTTATACAGATTGCAAGAAACTGGAACATGACATACATGTTATGTTAAACAATATAAATCAACGTTTATTGGCGTAGTGATACCAACGCCGATGGTATGGCGTGATTAGATGGTGAAACGTTCGAAAGAAAATAAATATTTCTGCCTTCGGTGGGACCTGAACCCACGACGATCGGCGCTGGTATCACTACGCCAATAAACGTTGATTTATATTGTTGTTTAATCTGCATAGTGTTCGATTTATTTAAATACATGTTATGGTTCCAAGGTATTTATGGAATTGTGATATGCACATATTATTAGTGAATATAAAATCAGCTGATAAAACTTATAGGTGCACAGTAATTAGTTTAGCTTAGCAGCTAAGCTACGTGCAAATTTTTTCTGCTGTGTTTACATTAACCCTTTACTTTGTATATTTTATGAATTTACTTAACTTTTGGATATCTCTCTCTGTTTTGGATAAAGCTCTTTGGAGCAGCCTTGCTATTCTAATCAAAGTGACTCCATAACCTTGCCACTCTTACTTGAACTTCAGTTAAAGCAACAGTTTTTGAAAGCAACCCTTAATGAAACCTCAGGCAGCAATGTTGAACTTGTTTCAATCTACGAGCCCCTAACTAAATGTCTTGGATAACTTAGATATCGTTTTCAAGTGCCTCATTTCAGTCATTACTGTAGGCAATTATAGGGCCAAATTTGAAAATAATACCAGGATGAAGTTGTTTGGTTGATTTTTATGGTGCTAAGGACCAAGAAAAAGAATTGCTTCAACACAGAAAAGTTCTATGCATGTGCCGTTCAAAGAAAACTGAATACCAATGCATTCTCTCAACCCATCCACTTTCAAGCAAGCAAATCTCCTACAACCATTGACTCTGAAGTTATTACCAAATATATAGTAACACCTACTGATGTTGTCTTAACCTCCTACATATAAACTTTTTAGGATATTATTACCTTTCTCAGGGATAGCACAAGTACCAAGTGATTAATACTTAAAGCCTGCTTACTCTTGAGGAAATCTGATGCTTTTATAATTTTGTAGGAGATTAATGAGAGAGAAACATTTTGACAACCAAAGTTTTTTTAAGCTCAAACTAAAACACACAGTTCCCACTTGCTTTAGAAAAAAAATTCCCTGACTTTTCGAACAAAATCCCCTGATTAATTGCAAAACTAACCTTTGAACTAAATATTCGTTTTAGAGAAATAGTTTCAAGTTCGTATAAAATTTAGCTATTCAGAACAGAAGTTATGAGGGTTTTCCCTGACTTTTCCAGATTTGATCAAAAATCTTATTTTCCCCTGATTTTTATGGATTATTTCAAAATCCCTGACAATACCAAGTTTTCTAGGTGTGTGAGAACCCTGGAACCATATATGGCCCATAATCAAAATATTTTGTGGGTTGTAAAGAAGAACAAGAGACGTATTTCTTGTCTGTGTGGAGTTTAACAAGTAATAACTTTGTATGAAACAGAAGTGTCATGCCAACTAGATCAACAAGATGATGACCCCCTTTCTTTTTCTTATCACCACACATATGTTTTTCAGGCAGATACAGCAGAAAATATAGCAAAAAAAAAAGAAAAATACAGCAAAAAATATTGATACTGCTGTAAATTAATTGGTAAAACATACTGAAAGGTTACAATGTGGAACTAATTAAACAGGATAATGATACAAAATGTGTATTCTCAGCTGATGTAGTTATACACATGTATGTATTCAGAATTTTTCATGTGTAAAGCTCAGTAATGTAAAAATATTAATACTTGTACTAATTAATATACATGGATAAAAAATCTATTCCATTAAATATGAATTGGCATTTAGGAACAATAATCTTTCGGCGTGAAGAGGCTCCAACCGATTTCTCCCATCGGTTAAAATGTTACCAGCCTTTAAGAAAATTCTTTCGCAAGGCACTCATGTTGCCATAAAGTTGAATTTCCTTTTCGCTAACTCTGATAGATTTGGGTAGATCAGAGAATGGGATCTCCACCATGACAAAGGGTCATGATTCCGCGGCAAATTATTTTTTTTTAATTATCGTCTAGATAGCGATTGATTTCGCTAGTTGCTATTGAAGTAGGAATACCTATATAATCACATATTAACTGAATTTAAACTTTAAGTAAATTAAATAAAAATAAATCAATTAAAACAATAATTAATTAAAAACTAATTGATTAAAATAATGATTGGGTAATTAAAACAATATTTGGTTAACTATAACAATATAATAACAATAATAATGTAATATCAGATATTAAATGGGTAATTAGTGCCTAAGCCCTTGTGTCAGCTAGACAACTATGCCGGATGTTGTGATAGCCCGTTATCTCAGCGCGTTTCCTGTGTGATGGAAACGGAGGAATATGTTCCTAAAACTGTGATTTCTCAGTCATCGGTGATTTTTAAATGTTACTTCAAGTAACTCCTAATCACCGGT
>QLNU02015360.1:254678205-254696082 GCA_006491805.2 Dysdera silvatica
GCATACTGTTCCTGGAACAGTGACCAGTCGGTAACAGGTGATTTTTAACAGTTACCTTAAATAACTCCCATCTCTACTAGGAACCCGCTATTTAGTAAGGAAAAAAAACATCTATTGTTCTTTACGACCTAAATTTTTAAACATAGCAAGTCCTCGGGACCCAGTTTTATGAGCACTGAGTTATACCCCTGAAATGTTATTCCTTATGTAATCAATTGATCTATTATTATTTATTGCCTACTATTGTCTGTAGTTTTACGGCTCAAAGACTACAATGGTCATGCTGCGCCGGGACCTACTGTTTTCCGAGGAATCCGAATCTCTTAAGGCCTAGGGAACCAAACCCCGGACTACAGTGAGCAGTGCGATCTTTATGAGATCTCTGAGTAAGCGTTCTTTGCACTGCTGGGAGTCGAACCCGGATTAGCCGCGCACTAGGCGAACGCGTTACCACACTGCGCCACCACAGGGCTAATCAATGGATCAAAACTGACCATATGAGAAATAATATGGAAGGGAAACCAGTAATAGCAGCTGAATTCCTAGACACAGACTTCGTATAATTAGTAGCATGCAATAATTTGTGCATATGAAAAACACAACACTCTCTATAATTCTATATTATAAATACTTAGATGCATAAATATTTAAATCTTAAACAAACCTTAGTTTCATGGGCAGTAAGTTTTTCAGGAAGATGATGATCACTGGAAATCAAAATTCACAAGTTAGTTCAAAAAATTGTAAATGCATAAAAGGTTATTGCAAAAACAAATTTGAATATTACATAAAATTGTGCGTATTGAATCAGGGCAATAACAGAAATAATGTATTCTATTCATCCAAGGATGCCTACATCTGAAAGACTGTCAGTTGAGAAAAAGTGAACATTTTGCCTCATTGTTTTAACAAGGATTCTTTGTGTTTCCCCTAATAATGTTCAGACATTTAGTTTCCAGCACGTTAATCCATACCTAAACAACTTACTTGCAGTCGAACCTGCCTAAAGTGACTACTTTCAGGACTGAATGACAATAGTTATCATAAACAAGTGGTTCATTGTACACAACAGACTTTTGTACCGACACGACTAAGTCCCTACCGGTTCTCGCTTATGAAAAGTGATTGCATTATTTAGGTGATCAATTTATCAAGGTGTAACTTTACCAGGTTTCACTGTATATCTCACTTTGTATAATTGTACAAATCAACCACATAACGATATGAGAATGGTTTAAGAAATTCCCACTAAACATGAACATTAAAACACACATATATATATCATCATCATATTCAACCATTATCTATCCACTGCTGGATGAAGGTCTCTCCAAATGCTTTCCACACAAGTCTATCCTGGGCCATTCGTTTCCACGTCACCCCAACCTGTTTTCTTATTTCATCCACCCATCTAGTTTGAGGACGTTTTCTAGGTCTTCGGTGGTCTCTTGGAATCCAGTTCAGAATTTCTGTTGTCCATCGTTGATCAGTTCTTCTTGCAATATGCCCAGCCCATCGCCATTTCAGCCCTTTTACTTTAACAATGATGTCCTCTACTCTAGTTTGCTCTCTCACCCAAGTGTTTCTTTTTCGATCTCTCCTAGTTATTCCAAGCATGCACCTCTCCATGCTCCTTTGCGTTGTCTGTAACTTTCGTATTGCTCCAACTGTTAGACTCCATGTCTCTGATCCATAAGAGAGGACTGGCAATACACACTGGTTGAAGACCTTTCTTTTTAGACACAAAGGCAATTTCCCCTTCAGGATAAAACTGTTTCTTCCAAATGCACTCCAGCCAAGTTTAATACGTCTGTTGAGTTCTTTCATAATGTTGCCATCCATTGAAATCAGCTGGCCAAGGTAAATATATGAATCAGCAATTTCTAGCTCAATGTTGTCAACTTGTATTTTTGTTTCCTCTACAAAATTATTGAACATGATCTTAGTTTTTTGTAGGTTCATCTTGAGTCCAACTTCTTTACTTCTAGTTGAGAGCTCCTGTACCATGTCTTGGAGTTCTGATGGGTTCGTTGAAAAAATAACAATGTCATCAGCAAACCGCAAATGATTTAAATATTCACCATTTATTTTTATTCCCTTGTTATTCCAATTTATCAGCTGAAAAATCATCTGTAAAGCTGAAGTAAAAAGTTTTGGAGAAATGGTATCTCCCTGCCTCACCCCTTTGCCAAGTTTGATAGTTTTGGTATCTTTATGTAACCGAAATTTTGCACTTGCATTTTTATACACACGTTTCACCATGTCAATGTACACATCCTCAATGTCTGTTGATCTTAAAGAGTTGATGACTGCTGATGTTTTAATAGAGTCAAAGGCCTTCTCATAGTCAATAAATGCAACACACAATGGAAGTTCATATTCATGTGTTCTTTCAATTAATTCTCTTAATACTTGAATATGGTCCACTGTACTGAATCCACTTCGAAATCCAGCTTGTTCTCTTGGTTGAGCTGCATCTAATTTTTTCTGCAGGCGATGTGTTAGCACTTTTGTGAAGATTTTATAAATAGCAGGTAACAAGCTAATTGGTCGGTAATTTTTCAAATCCTCTTTATCACCTTTTTTATGCAAAAGAATTACTGTTGCAGAATCCCATTGGTTTGGTATGTTACCGCTGTTAAGACATTTGGTAAAGAATTTTGCAAGTATGTCTTCTACATATTCTCCAGCTTCTTTTAGGATATCTAATGTAATACCATCATCGCCAGGGGCTCTTCCTTTCTTCATACTTTTTATTGCAAATGAAACTTCTTCTTTTAAGATTTTAGGAGCTGTTCCTTCGACTATTTCAGTGTCTTCGTTTAATCCACTGTTACTTTCATATAGTTTTTTGTAGAATTCTTCAACTCTTCTAAGTATTTCTTCCCTATTTCTTGTTACAGTGCCATCCTCTCCTTTTAATGCAATGATGTGTTTCTTCCCAATAGACAAACTCCCTTTAACAACCCTAAGGCTCTTGTTGCTTTCAATGGCCTTCCTTACTAACTCACAATTGAATTTTCTTATATCTTCTTTCATGTTTTTGCGCAAAGTTTTGCAAAGTTCTATGTACTCAATCCTGGAACTGGTATTTTGATTGTCCACCTTCATATCTCTTCGCCTTTTCATGAGCTGTTTCGTCTTCTCAGATAATTTGCTATTGTGCTTTTTACAGGTTACACCACCAATTTCCCCAGCAGTTTCAACTATTGTCTTAACAATGTTTTCATTTGCTTCTGAGATGTCAACTTCTTCAATAAGTCCTTCCAGTGCAGAAAAGCGATTTTTTAATTCCAACTTGAATGCCTCGGTATTTTCTTTTAATTTCTTTAAATCCACCCTCTTACATACTTGTTTCCTAATGAGCTTCTGCCTTTCTAGTTTAGTATTTAAGTGCATTTTACATCTCACCATTCGATGATCACTTCCAGTATTAAATCTGTTCAGTACGCTGCAATCTTCAATAATTGATTTCTTGTTTGCCAGTATATAGTCAATTTCGCTGGTTCCTCCATTGGGGTGTTTCCATGTCCATTTTCTTTGTAGTTTCTTCTTAAAAAATGAATTCATGATGCTAAGATTTTCAGCTTCGGCAAATTCTATGAGTTGATCGCCACGTTCATTCCTTTCCCCGTATCCGTATTTACCAACCGATGTCTCTCCTTGTTCCTGTTGTCCAATTCTTGCATTAAAATCTCCCATGATGAGCTTGATGTGTTGTTTCCCCTTGGTATGTAGCTGTTTGATTTCTTCATAGAATTCCTCAACCTCCTCGTCGGTATGGCTTGATGTTGGTGCATATGCCTGTACTATCTGAAGTTGGTATCGCTGGGTTAGTTGAACAACGAGCCTCGCTGCTCGATCTGACGTGCTTTCGACTTCAAGAAGGTAGTCTTTAATTCTTTTGTTGATTAAGAAGCCAACACCACTTGTTCTTCCAGTTTCCGTTCCTCTATAATAAAACAAATGTCCACTTTTAAGTTCCACCAACTCTTCACCTTTTCTTCTAACTTCACTGAGTCCTACAATGTCCCATTTGATCTTGTCTAGTTCCTCTTCCAATTCCTGAAGTTTTGCTTCAGAAGCAAGGGATCGTCCATTAAACGTAGCCAAGGTCAATAACAAACGGCAGCCTGGGCCATTCCAGTGATTCTTAGCACCCCCTGCTTTCATGCCACACTGACCGCTGCCTTGATCAGGAGCACTCCAGCACCTGGAGACTAGGGGCCATGGTTTTTGGTGTATTAGCATATTGGAGGAATTAGCCATCATTTCACCACGCTGGCTAGACGGGTTGGTGAATTAGCCCTCCCCTTCCGCCTTTCCATCCGTGCAGCAAATATTAATTTGCTTCATCGATAGAAAGCATGGCCCGCACCACTTGAAGGCGGGGTAGGACACTAGGTTACTGGCCCGGCCATTTCCACAATCGTCACATACGTTCAGCGTGTGGGTCTTCTTCCAGTTAGATACCAGCAACCCTTTTGCAGGCCATATATATATACACACACAATAAAACCTCGTTATTTCATCATCTTATTTGACCAGGAAGAAATGAATTAAGTGGGGTGACGAAATAACGGATATTAGGAAGATTGCCCACGAATTCTCAAAAATTTCTTTATTTAAGCAAATAAGAATATATGCACTATGTATTTTATATCAAGTGCATATATAATTTTTAATAAACTCCCGACATTGATGTAAATAAAAATAAAAAAATTACATACTTCTTGTATTTTATTTATGCACTCAAAATGTAATTTTTATATAGCATCAAAATAATCATGAATATAGGTTTGCGTATGTGGCACTTGTGATAATGAAACCGATTTTTCTAGTTTGGTTAGTTTTTTTTTTAAATCAGCAACATTTGTGGCCTTAACGGACACCAAATAATGCCTCAAAATGTTTATGGCAACAAACGCATCATTTTTCGTTACACACTGGACTAATCTTTTTATCCTGGTTCATCATTATTGCTTACACACTCGTTAAGCACATCAGAAGCAATATCTTTTATTCTTACCGAACCCAAAATTTCAAGATTATTATCTACCAAGGCATATAAATTTTTCGCTGCATATTATAACCATGTGCACGTAATTCAGTAGCTAAATTTGTTAATAATATATTGCCATCACATTCAAGCTCATCTAGCGTTTAAGCTATGGTCCCTTTTTTTGCAAAATGCAAAAAAGAAAATTGTGTCCATCACAAAATAGCAACAGTTGTTTAATATCCTGTCAACTAATTTTGCCTTTTTTTTTTTTTTTTTCCAAAAACCTTAAAGTATATTTCTTGCAGTAACCCTTACAGTAATTCAAAGCATTGTTGATGTAAATAATTTTATTGGTAAGATTTTTTGAGCAACGAAAGCAACTAATCTTTTTTAGCGTTTTACCACAACTTTTTTTTCCCATTTTAGCATTTTTGTGACAGCACTTTTTGAGCCAGCTTAAACCCTGAGTTCATTGTTTACATTTTCTGTACACTCATTAGCATCGACTTCTAATCTGGTTTATCTATAACAATTTGCAATGGTTGCTGAAGAAATTTTATTCAAACTTTTATGAACAAACCTACAAAACCACTGTAATGCAATAAACAAGCATTTCTACCCAAGTAATGATGAAAACAGCACTAATGTGGTACTTACAATATAGGTATCAGATTCTCACAATTTTGAGTACAATGGTTTCTTACCTGCCCATCGCTTTTCGTCATACTTGTAGGAAAAAAGTGAGTTAATTTAAAATCAATGTGAAAAGAAATGCTTTGATAATGAATTGTACATCTTTGCATCTACTTGTCAATCACGAACCTGCAAGCAATTGAAAGCTCGTAGATGGTCATTGTAGACCAGATATACAGTACATAATAGAAGCAGGCTTTTTTTTCTAATAAAAGGACCTCCAGCAATAAAAGAATTGATTCTCAAAGGCAAAGTTTAAAACAGCAAAAGGGGGAGGAGTGAAAATCCTAAACAAGAACACGAAGTAACAAGTTTGCAAGGTTTAGGGTTGGGTGAATGACAATTTAAACGGTTTTTTTTAAACATAGTTTGTGGGGAAAGTGAAGGTCATAAGAATGCAAAGTGATGAGTTAATGAGGTTTAGGGTTGGGTGCATGGCGATTTAAACAGGGTTTCTTAACATGGTTTTCTATGCACGACCGCCAGGACTTCCAAAAAGTGAAGAAAAAACGAGGTTTTACTGTGTGTGTATATATATATAAGGTGTCCAGAATGGTCGTACCACCCTTAATAACTAGTGATTCTCACAGAAATTTTCATTTATATCTCATTTTATAGATTTTGATGTGCTATCTCACCATATAATGAAGAATCCCTTAGAAATATGGACAATATGTTAAACACAAAAGACACTTTTTCTTTCTTACTTCAAATTGCACCCTACACATTTTTTTACATTGGAAAAAAGCTTATCTAATTGTGATTCTAACAAGACCAAAATAGATTTTCTAAGGTGAATGGAACTGGAGATATTATGAGTTAAACATATGAGTCAATTCACTTTTGGACTACTAACAGTTATAGTAAGTATTGTGACTATTACCACTAAAAAAAATGTGTTTCCTTCAGAATTCAATAACAAGAAAGAAAAGGTGTCACACCTTCATACTCTGTTAGTGGCAATATGCTGAGGCGAGGGCACTACACACTGATTTATAGCTTTAATGAGACCAAAACAGATTTTATGTCAACACAATTGGACTGATATTAAACTTTGATATTTACGGAAATGTTTAAGCTAAATAAAATTTTGCTTTGTGTTTAAATTTTTAAATTGTCTTTTAATTAGAAACCTTTCACGGAAATTTAATATTTTTTCACCTGGGGAAGCTACGCAATTCCTTGTATTTGTTAAGCCATGCAATTCCATGCATTTGTTAAGCTACACAATTTCATGCATTTGTTAAACTTCAACTCGTAATATCTCCAGTTCTCTACAGAAAATCCGTTTCAGTCTCATTATAATCATAAATCATAGTGTGGTGCCTTCGCCTCAGGATACTGCCACTGGCAGAGTATGAAATTGTGATGCCTTTTCTTTCTTGTATTATTGCCTTCCGAAAGAAACACAATTTTTTAGTGGCATATAGCAATAGACATGATTCTTAATAATGTAATTATTAGTAATCCTCAAGTGCATTACATATCTGTTAAGCTTCATTTCATAATATATCCAGTTCTATTCTCTTCAGAAAATCCATTTTGGTCTCATTAGAACCACAATTAGATAAGTTTTTTTTTTATGTAAAAAAATACATAAGATGCAATTTTAAATAAGGAAGAAAAAGTGCATTTTGTATTTTTTTTAACATACTGTCTATATTTCTATGGAATTTTTCATGGTACAGGAAGATAGCACATCCAAAAATAATCCAAAAAAAAAAAAACCCATCAACTGAAATTTATTTGCATACTTCTCAAACCATTGCAGTGTAATCCTGGCTTTGTGATAAGGAGCATTGTCCTTCTGGAAGACTCCTTTCCTAGTAAGGAAAACAGACCTCATGTAAGGGTGCAACTAGTTCACAATAATGTTAAGGTAGGCAACAGCTTTCTTGGTGTGTTCCACCATGACCAACGGTCCAAGAAATGCCCATCGGAACATCTCCCAAACCATAATCTCGCTACCATTGGCCTGTTTATGACCTGTGGTACAGGTGTCAAGAAACTGTTCATTTTGAAGACGGCGTACTTCGATGCAGCCATCAACGTGATGAAGCAGAAAATGTGATTTATCTCACCAGGCAACTCTATTCGATCATTCCATACTCCAATCATGATGTTCCAGGGCTCACTGTAGGCGTAAATGGTGATGACGATTGGTTAACAAAGGAACATAACAGGGTTGTCTGATGCAAAGTCCCATATGAAACAGAGTTCGCCGAACTGTGTGCTCTGAAACAATTCTATTTGAACCTGCATTGCAATCAGCTGTTGCCAATTTTGCTGCACCAAGTAGGACAACCTCTGAAGTCCAGTTTCATTGATGACCAATGGACATCCAATGCCTTGCTGTCTACTACTAGTTTCACCATCATTCATCTATCTATTTTGCATAGATCCTAAAAATGGCAGCTCACGAACACCCAATAACCCATGCAGTTTCGGAGATACTCATTCAAAGAGGTCGGGCCATTACAATCTGCCCTTTATCACACTCCCTTATATTACCAACCTTACCAATTATACATAAATGTAATAAAGAGAATTATGCCTCAGAATCACCGGCGGCCCTTAATTACCCTTCCCACCTGCCCTTCAATTCATCTAGGCTAGTGCTTCTCAACCACCAGGCCACGATCTGGTACCTAGCATCAATTATACCGGGCCACGAAAGGTTCTCCTATAATTTGTCAATTAAGTTTTCTAAACATTTTTCATGAATAAAAATACTCTGAGAAGAATAATAATCGTGAATCTGTCAGAAAGCACAGACCAAGAATGGCTAAATAATAACTGTGCAAAACATGACAATGATCAAGCCGTGCATTTTTAAATACGCGAGTATTCATGAATGATCGATAATTTTCAGACATCGAAATCTTTTAGCATTTGAGAAAGGGTATAACGCTCATTATGACCTGTCATAAAAAGTGCCTGCAAGCTGATTACAATAATGTGTGATGCCTCCGCTGTCTTTAAAACTTAACAAACTAACATCTGTGTTGCAAATGCCAGTGACAATCAACAAGGAAATGTATCCGCAAAATGTATATTAACAGAAGGAATGTACTGATATTCTTTATGATTATGCCATAATTAATTATTCATACTTATGATAGTTTAATGTATAAACCTAAAAAAAATAGAAAGGTATTCATGCGAGCACATTTGTTGGGACCAGATCCTTGTCTTATAAAAAAAATTATGAGCTGCAAATCCACATAAAGGTTGAGAAACACTAATCTAGGCAAGCCCATTCACACACGGTAGGAGTGAACATAATATTTCGGCTCTTCAGTGTATATCTTTGGCTTTAATAAATTTTATTTAGAATCCTTGTCCATCTTCCTTTAGTCATGGGCATAGAGGATTGGGAGAAACCTTACAAGTGGAATAATCTAAGGCATCCCTTCTTTTTTAACCTAGCACTGCACATACATATATATATCAACTTCAAATCATTCGGCAGGAGAGGTAGAAGCATTTTGTAAAACATTCAAAGAGTTGCCCACCAAGCAGAAGCAACAAATCAAGATAATCATGCAGAAATTTAACAATCAATCATTGTTACCAAGAAGCACTGTTCCCTCAACCTGTAAATTTTTTTTCGACAAATGTTTACTTTCTCATAATCTATAAAATTACAAAACTTACTGAAGAAATCCATAGCGATCAGTTACATGATACACTTCAAAACCAGGATCCTCCCATGGATCTATGTGGGCACTATCTTTCCGACCAATTTCATACCTTGTAACAATTGCAGCCCTTTCTTCACTAGCCCTATCATCATGCTTAACACCTATAAATATATATGTAAATCAGAAAAATCCTAAATATTCTATAAAAATATCTATTTATAAAGCTATTTTATGAAAATAACATGCAACATTCTGTTTAGCCAAAATTTTTCAAGAAATAAATTCATGCATAGTTTGTAACTATTTTGTTCATTTTTAATGGATTAGAAATGTTTCAATTTTATGCAAGGATCTTTTAATAATCTATAAGATTAACATCACATTGCTAGTTTAACAAAAAAAAATGCACAATGAGTTATTAATCACAGAGAGGAAGTCGGGATTGGGAGTTCAATACAATTACAAAGCACGTATTTACACCTAATAGAGCTTTTTTGGGACTAAATCTAACCTAGTGAATTTGAAGGTTATGTTCGTAATTATTGAGCTAACCAAATACAGGATGATCACAAAAAAAAACTTCCGATACTTATGAGGCTCTAGCAACTGCAATTTTTTAAGCACCGAAATAAAATTCATGATTGGATTTCAAAAAGTATAGGCTCCAGATATTGTATACTTGTGCTCTCAAAGTTGTGGTTAGAGCATACGAATTTTGAAAATTTCTAATGGTAATATTTTGGGTTTTTTATTTCATAATGATCAAGCATGTACAAGAACCATAAAAAATGTTAGTATGTATTTTTTAGGCTAAAAATTAACTGAAAAGTAACATTTAAATTCAGTGAGAATTTACAGAAAACGCAAAATAAAAGAAATAAAATTCTAAAAACAAAACCTTAATCACTCACTTGAATTGCACTGTGGCAAATGGAGCAAACCCATTAAGCTGTCTCATTTCTTTTATTTCATTTTTCTGTAAATTCTCATTGAATTTGTCTTTAAAAGGAGCTTTTAAAGCTGCAATAACGTATTTGTAATTTAAATAGGCTACATTTTACAAAACTCACTCATTCTGATGATTTGCAATGAGATTAGTCATGCAATTCCTAGTATGTGGTCATCCATCATCAAATGCTGGATGAAAAATAGTGCAGTCAACCAGCATCCATTTAAGAAGGAAAATTCTATAATAAAAAGGTCAATGTAAGAATGCACTGTCAAAAATAAGCCAGCAAAACATAATAGTATATATGTCGGTTGGGACACCCATCCCTATACACATGAGATGCCATGAATGAGTAGACAGTGATGGTAGAACATGCGTGGAAACAGAGAAGTGAAGCAACTAAGGTGGAGGTTGGATGAGACGCTTACAATGACAGATCAATATAGCGGATATTACCACCATGACAATATATAGCTGTGACGATATACTTATGACTAATTAAAATAATTTGTGTTTATGCATTAACGTAGAAGACGCATTGTAACTATGTGAAGTAGCTGTAGCAATTATTCATTAAAGGACATAATATTTATCCATAGAGTTCTTCATTCTAAAGCGCAGGTCTCACAAATTGGGGCTCGTCCGGGATCAACTAATATAGTTAATAAAAAATAGTTGGTAGTTAAAAAATTGAACGTTTGAAAAAAAGAAGCGAACTTCGTTGGTAAAACAATGACGGGACGACGAGAAGACTCTGGATAAAGACGACCCCCTGAGCTGCACAGATAACGTCATAAACTGTGCAACCATTTTTTACAGACGATGGAATGTTTGTGTTGTGTGTGTGCCATAGTGACATGAAAGACATTCAAGACTTGATGAAAACATTTGTTGGACAAACAAGGACAACGACATTTACTGGATGAAGAAACACTGGCATTGGAAGTGACATCAACAAACTGTAAATTACTTTCAAAACTTTTAGAATGTCGTCCCTAGCTAAAGCGCGTAAAGATGATTTGATTAAATTGGTAGAAGGGTTACTATTCGCAAGCAACCTAAAATTGCAACTTTAACATAAGTAATTATAGAAGCCCAAAATTATGATGAAGAGTTCACCAAATCAGTACTTGAAAATATAATTACTGAGAGACTAGAACAGGCAGAAAACTTAAAAGTCAAAGTGAAATTGAGCTTAAAAAATTAAAATTAGTAGCGGCCACAAATACCCAAATTCCTATTGAGAATTTTCAGAGTCATCCCATAAGAAAAGTGGCAAACAATGATTTATTCAAACTCATAAAATCGATTTGATGGGAACGGCGAATTGAGTATTTATCTAAGGCTTTTTGAAAGACAAAATAGACCGCATTAACATTCCCAAAGAGGAATGGGTGACATACTTATTAGGTCTAATTCCACTAAAAATAGTTCAGCTAATAATGAGGGAACCAGCTGAACTGGCAAATGATTATGACCATGTAAAACAAATTGTAAACAAACGGTGAGTACAAATTCCCCTCCCTGGAGGAACACACAATGGTACAGAGTACAACTGGACAGAGAGAGAATTATGGTGGTAAGGCCACCCTTGAGTGGCCTTACCACCATAATTCTCTCTCTGTCCCCTAAAGTATCCGGAGAGGTCGAAAACATACACAGAAATGAAGCTTCAGCTGCAACTAAAGATTCAACAAGTCGATTTAATGCATATTCGAAATGCTAAACAGAGACAGGAAATTGCCAATCTGATAAAAGGTTATCGACGTTTCAAAACAGGAAGCACCAACTTAAAATTGAATATTGTTTTAATAGATGAGATGTCAGCAGTCAGCATTGCCATGGAAGACTAGGGCTAGCGTTTACGAACAAAAGATTGTTGAAACGTAAGTCAAGAATGGCTTAAGGGCATAATTATTAAGCAAGCATAGTTGTTCAGATTTTGCGGCACCGGTAGTGTTATGTACGAAAAAAGATGGCAGCTCTATACTATGCATAGATTACAGAAAATTAAATAGGAAAATAATTATGGATCATTTTCCGCTTCCATCAATCGAAGATGTTTTGGATAATCCTGGGGGAGCTGAAGTGTTTACGTCATTAGATTTGAAAAACGGATTTTTACGCATTGACGAACACAGTACGAAATACACATCCTTTGTAAGTCATGAAGGTCAGTATGAGTTCATGAAAGTTCCAGCAGGATTATCCACAAGTCCTTCGATACTCCAAAGATACGTATATAATGTATTTAGAGATCTTTTAAATGACTACACCGTAGAAATATATTTAGATGACATTATTATTATCCCTTTGAGTGATGAAGAAGGCATACTCAAGCTAAGGCGTGTGTAAGAAGAAGCTTCAAAATATGGGTTGGAACTCAACTTCAAAAAATGTAAATTTTTGCAACGGAAAATCGAATTCTTAGGCTATGTACTGGGAGATGGCACAATAAAACCTTCTCTATCTAAAACAATAGCGGTCCAAAAGTTTCTGGAACCAAAGATGGCAAAACAGGTCCAAAGCTTTTTGGGACTAACAGATTATTTTCGGAAATTCATTCTAGGTTATTATAAGATAGCGAAACCCCTAAGTGGTTTACTCCGCAGCAACGTAGAATTCAATTTCGGTTATGAACAAAGAGAAGCTTTTAAGATGCTTAAAACATTTTGATTACTTCACCTGTACTACACATATTTAGACAAGGTTTTGAACTCGAATTACACACAGACGCTAGTAGTCATGGACTTGGTGCATGTTTATTACGACAAGCAGACGATGGAAATTTTCACCCTATTCATTACATGAGTAAAAAGATTCTCCACAACAAGAGAAATACTGTAGTTACGAACTGGAAGTGCTTGCCATAATCGAAGTCTTGAAAAAATTTAGAAATTATTTCTTAGGCATTAAATTTAAAATAGTAACAGACTGTTCAGCATTCCAAAAAACTATGGATTGAAAAGACTTAATGCCCAAAATTGTAAGATGGGCCTTATTCCTAGAAGAATTTCACTATGAAATTGTACACAGACCAGCAAGTCAGATGAAACATGCAGACGTCTTGAGTCAAAACACTGCGTTTATAGTGACCCAATTAACAGACATGACAAAGGTTGTATTGGCACAAGAAGAAGATGAGTACGTCAAGTGTATGACGCAAGATAGAAACAACATAAGAGATGTAGCAAAAAGTAACATTTTGAAGATACAAGAAGAAAATTGCCAATTTTTCAACAAAAAAGAAAAAAAAAGCTCCAACGTATAAAGTTAACAATCTTGCAGTAATGCAAAGAACGAGTTTAGAATAGGACTTAAATTGAGACCAAAATTTTTCAGACCATACAAAATTACAACAGCGATATCAAAAGACTGGTACGAAGTAGAAAAAGTTGGTCAACATGAAGGACCGAATTTTACAACTGCAGCAGATCACATGAAGAAATTGACTCAGACATCCAAAGACAATTTTTGTTTCAACAACAAAAAAAACTGAAAAATATTTTTTTTTTAGCTCAAGAGACTTGCAACTTATTTACCTGTTTAGTAATTATATTTTAGTGTTTTTCAGACATGAAGATGAAACGGAACTGATGGAGCAGACTAGCTCAATGTCATCCATCGAATAGGACATCTTTCTTTTAATTTTTTTGCAGATGCAGTGCGACAAGATGCCCATGGACTGAGGGCAGTGCACTTGTCAGGAAAGCTGAATGTGGACTGAGACACCCATCCCTATACATAAGAGACACAATGAGTGTGTAGACAGTAAAGGTAGCACATGCGGGGAAACGGAGAAGACTGAGAGGTGTGAAGCAACCAAGGTGGAGGTTGGATGCAGGGCAGCGACGCTTACGATGACAGATCAATATAGCGGATATTACCACCATGACAATATATAGCTGTGACGATATACTTATGACTAATTAAAACAATGTGTTTATGTACGTTAACGTAGAAGATGAGACGTTGTAATTGTGTGAAGTAGCTGTAGCAATTATTCATTAAGAGACGTAATATTTATCCATAGAGAGCTTCATAGTGCTTCATTCTAAAGCGTAAGTCCCACATATATGAATCATTAGTTTGAAAAAGCCAAGTTTGAAAAAACGAGTTTTTAATGGAAATCACATCTTCAGATATTGATGCATGCACCAGTAATAGGAAATAAATAAAAATCACAATATTTTGTGAATTGTAGACCCAAAAAATGTTCATCAGTTTGAAGACTGGACTAGCTCAAAGTTATTCCCTTCTTCAAACCAGTGTGGCATACTGATAAATGATAGCTTAGGAGTAGGGAACCTTATGTTGAAAAGTTACATAAGTTAGTTGCTATTTAAGAAGGCTGCATTCTAGAAACTTCAATTACCTATATTTCAAAATGTATATTATTTTCTAAAAATGTAACTACTGTATTATACTATAAGTATATATACTAACTTGCTAGTAGCATATATATGCTAATAGTATATAATTAGTAGCAGTATAATTAGTACCAACCTCAAGCCATACTGGCGAAGAGGTCAAAGACTTTTATGAAGAAATCAAACAGTTACATATAAAGGAAAACAACATATCAAACTTATCATGGGAGATTTTAATGCAAGAATTAGACAATAGGAACAAAGACATCAGTTGGTAAATATAGATATGGGGAAAGGAATGAACGTGGCAAAAAAAATCAACTCATCAAATTTGCAGCAGTTGAAAATCTTAGCATCATGAATTCAATTTTTAAGAAAACAACACAAAGAAATTGGATATGGAAACACCCCAAAGGAGGAACCAGCGAATTTGATCACATCTTGGCAAACAAGAGTAGAGTAGAGAGTAGGAAGTGGAGTGGAGTGAGTGTGAGAGATCAGAAAACATGTAAGAGGGTGGCTTTAATGAAACTGAAATAAAATACCAAAGCATTCAAGTCTGAATGAAAAATCGCTTTTTTGCAATGAAAGGACTTACTAAAGAAGTTGCTACCTCAGAAGAAAAACACATTGCATTAAAGGAAGAGGATGGCACGATAACAAGAAATAAGGAAGAAATAGAGAGTTGAAGAATTCTACAGAAAGCTGTATGAGGGAAACAGTGGATTAAACGAAGACTCTGAGATAGTCGAAGGAACAGCTCCTAAAATCTTAAAAGAAGAAGTAGCATTTGCAATAAAAAGTATGAAGAAAGGAAGAGCCCCTGGCGATGATGGCATTACATTAGATATCTTAAATGATTTCGAAGTGGATTCAGTACAGTGGACCATATTCAAGTATTAAGAGAATTAATTGAAAGAACACATGAATATGAACTTCCATTGTGTGTGGCATTTATTGACTATGAGAAGGCCTTTGACTCTATTAAAACATCAGCAGTCATCAACTCTTTAAAATCAACAGACATTGAGGATGTGTACATTGACATGGTGAAACGTGTGTATAAAAATGCAAGTGCAAAATTTCGGTTACATAAAGATACCAAAACTATCAAACTTGGCAAAGGTGTGAGGCAGGGAGATACCATTTCTCCAAAACTTTTTACTTCAGCTTTACAGATGATTTTTCAGCAGATAAATTGGAATAACAAGGGAATAAAAATAAATGGTGAATATTTAAATCATTTGCGGTTTGCTTATAAATATGTGGTGTGGGATAAACTTTTCATTATAACGGAATTTCCAAAAATGTATGTTGTTAAATTTTAGTAATTTTAATGCATTCATTGTCTTAATGGCATTTGAAACATGGATTGTCTTAGTTATGAAATAACAAATTTTTTGTTATATTAGTATTCATTATAATGAGAATCTAATGTAGTACCTACTTACTATACTACAAAAAAAAATTCAAATACATACATCTTTTTTTATGCATTTACCATTAGACTAGGAATTGGCAACCTCGTTGCGGTACTATACCAAAGTAATACTGTAGTCATTCCATGTACAAACAGAACCACTCGTCAAATTGTGCCATATGTCACTCATTAAATTATGGTTATGTTATTATTTGCTTAATACAATTTAAGTAGATCTTTTGATATGTTCCTAATTCATTAAAAGAACTGATTTTCTGGAACATGATTTGTTTGGATTTTTATGACATAAGGATCATTCGGTGCAAAACAAAGTGTTTTCTTGAAAATGTCCTTGTACATTAGACTTACGATTTACAATTTAACACTACAAAGCTAAAACAGCAGGACAGGACTTTAACCAGGATTTAATTTCATGACAAGGTGGGGGGGTTCAAAAATTTTTACCGCATGCATCGATAAAATCACAGCATGCTAGAGTGCAGCAGAGTCCCATTAAAAATTTAGTTTCGTGAGGGGAGGGGCTGGTCCCAAGATTCGGCTTCGCAACGCCTATGCTTTCGTTTGTTTACGGGCCTGCTGGGTCGCTGCCATTGGAAAATCCATCAGTCTGAAAAAGTTCCGACAATAGAATTTTCGGATTAAAATATCCATTATCGAGATCGGTATTAATAAATACATCAAGGAAACATTAATATTTCAAGCACTCCACCTTGCAGATTTCCTTCTCAGCCTCTGCATGAAGCATAGCTCTGCTACATCGTTAGCCAAAAACTTGCAAGATTTTGAATTCGTTGACATTTTTACTTTATGGCACAATATTTGAAGTAACATTACCATATTAGTAAAATTATACAAAAACCCCAAATGTTGATGTTGTTCAGTGTTGTATGCATTTAAATAATTTGATAAAAATTTTGAAAAGTTATCGTTCTGATAAAAGTATTAACGACCTGTTGATTGATGCTAAAAATAGCATAGAGTTTAGACATTGAATGTGAATTTGGAAAACAAAGGAGCCTAAAAACTCGGAAAGTCAAAAAACTATTTGATTACGAGCATTACTATGAAATGATCGAAAACAAAACTTTAAAATTCAAAGGGTTGTTTTTTCCCAGATTAACTATAAATAAAAACATCAGTTAAAGAAAAATTTCCAACATTAATTATCATTCAAATAACTTACACTTTCTATATAATCTTGATAAATTTAAAATACTTTTTGAAAAAGAACAATTACCGTGTTTCTCGGAAATAAGCCCAAGCATGATTTCTGAGAATGCTCCTTATATAAGCCCTACCCCCAAAAAAAGCCCTAGTTAAGATCGTTGGCTAATCGGACGCATTTTTTACTAGTGATGGGCGATTGAAAAACGTTTTTGAAATCGAAAGAATCGGAATCGAAAAAAATTTACAATCGAGTTAACGACTATTCGTCTTTGAACTTAAAAATCGATATGTTCAATTGCAATCGGTTGAATGACGACTTTACGTGAACGTGCATCTATGAATGCCGTGTTGATCGGCAATCCATCTCCCCCTCAGCCGCCTCGGCGGCTGATTACGCTGTTCAAGCGTCCTGTCTGGGATTACAGCGCCGCCCCCGGCGGCCACCCTTCCCAATGAAACCCTTGCACAATCCTCCTCCTCAATTGCAATCGAGAGTCAGCAGACGTTCTGACACTGTCCGCCTGTCATTGCTGCGAGTTATCTATTATGACACAAATAATTTATCCTTACCGTGTTAAAGGTATAAGATATGGTAGAACACTTATCGTTTA
>QLNU02015360.1:254705515-254717278 GCA_006491805.2 Dysdera silvatica
AGCTGTGCTTGGGGACAACGGGACATGCTACCTAAAACGGGACGTATGGCTTGTGTTATTATGCATGAAAATAAAAGGAGGGTTGGTTGTTTTAACCACTGTTCTTTAGAGTGGTTTAAAAATTGCATTGGGGCCATCCATATTATTGAATAAATTTAGTTTGACGTATTATCCACAGCATTTAAAGTCCTATTTGAAAGAAAACATAATAGCACGATAAAACTGATTCGAAAGTTACCGAATATAAATGTCCTGCAAAAATTAGAGACATGAAAACAGGGTTAGTATTAAATTTTTTCGTTATCTCTTGTTTTCACATTTTTCAAGTTAACCACATGTTATAGAAATAAAATACAGGGTACCAGGGAGGAAATTACATAAAAAGGTTAAACACTGGTAAAATAGCAATGAAAAAGCCTTTTCAGAACCTTTCTCATTGCTATTTTACCAGTGTTTAACCTTTTGTATGTAAATTAACCACATGTTTGTATATTATTTAAAAATAATCGAAAGTTATAAGAAAAATATGCACAATTTTCGTTTTCAAATAACTAAGACATGAATTCTGTCTACATAAAGAACGTCCTCATGAGAAAAACTGCATTTCATTTTGTAATTTCAACTTCCATCAAAATGAACTTAAAACTAGAATTTCTTTTAAAGAGTGCGCAAATTAGCCTTTAATTCCCCCCCTATTTCTACTTCAGCCGATTTCAGGCACAAAAATAATGTTTTAACTTTACTAAACGAATTTTAAATTCTAGAAGATTCTACGAAACCACGTATTTCATAGGGTCAATTTTGGTAAAATTACACGAGTTGTTGGTGTCTATCCTTTACGTCCCAAAACTGTACATTGAGAGTCCCCCCGAGACGAGACCTATAGTTCGTTCACAAAAAGTTATCCGATGAAACAGAAACGGGAGCTGACGTCACAAACGGCCTAGCCGATTCCAGCAGAGGGAAGGGTGTCATTTCAGAACTGTTTTTTAGCGAACGTTTGTCTGGGCCAAAAACCAGTTCTGAAATGACGTCCTCCCCTCTGCTGTAATCGGCTAGGCCGTTTGTGACGTCAGCTCCCGTTATTTCTAACGGTACCATCGGACTACTTTTCGTGAACGAACTATACCGTTTAACGAGATTTCTCAGAACGACACCCTTATACACAAGCAGGCTTACTGGGAATCAAATACAGTGATCTTAATCGAGGGTCGTGATCACTGCAAGACGATAAAGGAGTTATATAAATACAATTTATATATTTACTCATGTTTCCAATAACAATACATTTATCTTTGACTTTTACAGCCCAAGGACAGCAAGGGACCTGCTGCGCCGGGAATAGTTTTCGGGAGAGTCCGAACCTTGTAAAGCCTAGAGAATCCCGAAATTACGATGAGCAGTTAGGCGGTAAACGGTCTTTTTTTGGCACAGTTGGGATCTGAACCTGGAATAACCGCGCACTAAGCGAAAGCGTTACCACTGCACGACCACAGGGCTCTGACCTTCGAATTACAATTCATTCACACGCTAGTCACAACGTAACTGAATACGTTTGGTTGTTTGTTTTATGGCGCAAGGACAGCAACGGTCATTTTGCGTCAATCAAGGAGAGATACATACGATATCTGAATATGTTTTTGGTCGCATAAGCGACCCGTTCCTAAATAGTCCAATGCTTTTAAATTACGCCGTAATTACATTTACTTTGAATAAATACATTTTAAATTACAATAAATAGGCGTTAAGAAAAGCTGGATACGTAAATTAAAGATTAGAACTCGTAAGCAGCTATAAATACAAGTGGTTTAGCTGCTGGAACAAATTCAAAGGCAATTATAGTCGAATTTTATATTCAAACGTACGGTAGAATGTTAATTATTGGAACCGTTCTCGAATGGCAAAAAACTCGTCGTCATTCTAACGAATAATATGAGCATTTTCACTTGTCCATAATTTAAGGAACTTTAGTCTGCTTGGTTAACTGCGCATGAATATTTAAATAACACCTTCGCAGACGTCTGTTGGGGCCGAAAGATGACTCTTTCCACATCTTATCGGCTTTTGAAATTTACTTTGCACATCCTTGCGATCATTTTCCCTTGGTCTTCACCGGCTTCGTCAAATTTTACAGCCTTTACCCGCTGCTGCCCAGGTGAATCATTGAATATTACGTTTTTAATATGCATTTACTGCATTAAACCGTAACGTGAATCAGTCTGAAGTTTTTGGTATTGTATTCTGGTTAGAAATAGACGTGTTTTATTGGATTATTTTATCCGATACTTCTTAGAATGTTCAGTTAACCCGCGAGCAGGCGCGCGGGGTGTTTCACACCCCACAACTTACAATTTGTGAAAAAAACCGTCCACCCTTGCTTCTGAAACTGGCCAAACTCTTTCCTGTTGCCTTCAAAGTCACAATCTTTTGGGGTAGGGTGACAAAGCGAAAATTCCACTTATTGTTCCCTGTAAAATTGGACGTTTTTAATGAAATAATGCTATATAATCAGATGGGGTGCAAATCACCCCGCGCGCGTTCTCGCGTTCCTCTAATCCGCGGGCCTGCTTAGTGGTGCTGGTCAGAATTTATAGGGGTGGGGGAGACTCGAGAAGCTTTAAGAACGATCAAGTGCTTCGGCATTATGAAGAACAGTATGCTTATTATCCAATCGGGGGGGTTGGCCCCTCCTTTTCCTCAAATCACTGGCTCTATAGTATTAACTACGAATTTTGTAATGAACTGCCAATCATAAAACGTCCTTGGAAACAAAATACAATCGAACTGACAGGAAACAAAATTGACATCTTATGGAAAGGATTGATTCAGGATCTGTGGCGGACGCTTGTATAACGAACCCTACGGAGCCGTAAACTGGAAATTTTAACCAATTGTAATTCAATGACACCATACATTAACCGCTGACGAAATCAGTAATGTATTTATATAAATCGAACACTACGCAGATTAAATCAAACAACAATGTCAATCAATCAACGTTTATTGGCGTAGTGATACCAGCGCCGATGGTATGGCGTGATTAGATGGTGAAACGTTCGAAAGAAAATAAATATTTCTGCCTTCGGTGGGACCTGAACCCACAACCTTCCACTCAGTAATGTCCAAAATAATTGAATACCAAAAAACGGAGGCCCTTCTAGAAAAAATCATAAATCTCAAACATTTTTTTTTTAAAGCTATTATTTATCGGATGGCGCAGAGCCTGCGCAAATTGAACCTATTACTCGCAATCATCTTAAAAAATAATCGTCATAGCCTTCGTGAAGAGAGGACGTGGTAATTTTCAAATAATTTATCCAAGAAGCACAATCAAGGGATAGTCTACATGAGATTCTAGTTTACAGAACAGGTTGACAACCAAAACACAAACCGATGTTCAATCGTTTGTGTTTTGGGCATTGAGACAGCTCGGGTTATGATACACTGGAACTCACAACTTTTCGAGGAATCCATACCCATATTTTCTGGAGAACAAACACGCAAGAACGAACGCGGAGGGGAGAAAAGACAGCACGCGTTCCAGGTTACCATTGAAACAGAACCCGAGTTAACGATAGGATAGACGAGCACGCTACCTGCACACCACCATAGGAATAGCAATGTCCAATTTTGCCTTTGGATGGATGGATGGACTGGGAAAAAAAAACCAGCGCCATCAGAACACAGTTTGGCACGCTCTATATATAGGTTCTCTCTTACAAAGAAGTTTGAATAATACCGTGGTTAGACATGGAAAGTTCCCATTGGGTATTAAAGAGGGAAAGGATATTAGGAAGCAAGGGCGCCGAAGCGTGCCATTAACCTAAAAACTAACCAACCGACACTAAGTGTTTTCAAATCTAGAGAATTCACAAAAATCCCTAACTAAACTGTTAATACGGCTGTAAGCTCGTGCAACAGCGACAGAGACGCACAATCACGAAGCACTACGTAATTTTGTTTTGAGGTTAATATCTGTCCACAACAGGGGGAACCTACTCTTTTCTGATGACAACTAAAGTATAATATACAAAGGAAGCGGCAACTGATGCGTAGTAAGGCCGGGAATATAGGCCACAAAACATGTAGCCAGAAGAGTGGTAGTTAAGCGGGAAGGCGACGGATACTAGTGCTCCAATGATAGGTGTTACATGAAAGAAGAGGTTCCGATATATTTGTCTTAATGCAATATGAGCTCTCATGCTCAGTGGTCGCCCTGAATCGCGCTATATTGGTTTCGCCAAACCATGAAAATCAACGACTCAGACAAACTGCAGAAGATGACTTGCACAGATGAGATAGCTACCTGCTGTCAGCTATTTAAAAAAGCAATCGGTTATTTTAAGTCGCTTGAAAATCAACACTCCTTCGAAGTCATTGACATGCGATGGGGAGTAAAACAAAATTTCCGACATATTTATATATACAGGGTGGACAATTTTGATGTAAAGTATTTCGAAAAATAAGCGTTTTACAAAAAAAAAATTCAAAATAAAAGTTGCTTGTCTTGAAGGGGGAAAAGTGTTTTTTATTATCTATGTTTTTGCGGGGGGGGTCGTTTTTAAGGTAATTTGAAGGTCAACCATCAGTGTTATTACGGAAATGAAATACTGGAGTATAAAATTTTTATAAATCAACAAATTTCGTCACGCGTTTTGGATTCTAACGTGGGAATTTGAATCATCATCGGGGACGGATGATGTGTTATTTTCTGAGGGCTAGATGGGACATATGGGCACAAGGGCGGACAAGTTGGGGGGCAGGGTGCTAATAGGTTCGGCAGGGCGTTGCGCCCTTCTATTTCGCTTTAGATGAAACACTAGTTTAAGACTAAAAATAGGGGTGATTTTAAGTCCAGATTCCCTGAACATACCAGAAAATTCCCTGAAAAGTTACGTAATATTTTTGGTAAAAACACTGATTTCTAAAGGAATATAGAAAATTATAGGAAAGAAAACGAAAATTTTGTAATTTTTAAAAAGAAATCCCGGAAGAGGCAAGTTGAAATTCCTGGAATTTATGGGAATCCCGGAACACAATCACCTCTGTAATGGGCATATAACTGGTTAATAAAATTTTAGGAGGAAGATTATTTTAATCCACTGTAACAGAAGCAGACGCTAGGCAAAACATGCCGAAGTGATAAATCATGTCAGTTTCATGCTCCAAAGTATAGTCCGTTCGCGCAGACCTGACGGGTTGTTCCATTGCAGTTTAGGGAAGGGCTTCTTGCCGTAACTGGTTTTTCGCGCGGGAAAATTTGGTTGGAAAGACGCCCTTCCCTAAACTGCAATGGAACAACCCGTCTGGTAACGGTATCGGGCGACAACTGAGCGCGAACGCACTATACACGACAACCC
Source organism: Dysdera silvatica (assembly GCA_006491805.2). NCBI lineage: Eukaryota > Metazoa > Arthropoda > Arachnida > Araneae > Dysderidae > Dysdera > Dysdera silvatica. The sequence goes on from QLNU02015360.1 coordinate 254,710,876, forward strand.
TTCTCAGACGGACACCGGTAACTTAACGGAACCACTGGTTTGTGTGCGATGATATTATTTAAGCTGGACGTAAAACTACAATATTCTACATTTCAGGTACGGCTTAACTTGACATTTAGACAGGCTTTAGCGCTCTTCCTTTCAAACAAAATGATGCATCTAAAATAATTTGACCAGTCATTCGCCTTATTTCAATCTCTGTTCCACATTTCAATCAATTCAATCTCAAAATCAAAACTTCGAAAAATGCTTTAGGTTTTTACTATGTTGGAGGTAGGTTGGTTAAGGAGAGTTCAAGTATTACGTAAGCAATATTTTGGCCATTTCACCCCCACCTCAGAAAGCAAAAATTAACATTGGCTAACATAGGAAAATAAGACAAACGGCAACCCCTCCCCCACAAGGTGCTTACGTAATACTTGAAAACTCCCTTAGTTGTATTTTTATGGCGCGTGAGTACTAAGGGGCATGCTGTGCCAAATAAAGGCGAGACCGTATTGTGCGTTCGCGCAGACCTGACGCCTGATACCGTTAGCACAAGGGTTAGTCCATTGCAGTTTAGGGAAGGGCGTCTTGCCGAAACTGGTTTTTCATGCGGGAAAAACCAGTTCCTCCAAGACGGCCTTCCCTAAACTGCAATGGACTAACCCGTCTGCTAACGGTATCACGCGCCAACTGAGCGCGAATGCACAGTACGTTGAAATAACTCGTCAAACGACCGAACGAGATAATTGTCTGTGTGGAGCTAGTGTTTAAAGAATTGCTCGTTTCCAGTTTTTACCACGCTTCCTCAAATCTGAATTAACCAGTGAAAACCAATATTCGCGAAAGTAGATTTTCACAATATTGTACGCAAACAGTACTTTCTATAAAAATGTTTACAGGGAAGGGGTATTGCGTACGCATAATGTATAAGTGGCATTTCGTAAAAATAGAATTTCACATTAATAACCGAAGGTTCTTGTTTTACGGCGCAAGGACAACTAAGGCCATGCTGCACCGAAACCAAGTTTTCCGCGGATTCCGAACCTCTTATCTAGGAAACCAAACTCCGAACTACGGTGGGTAGAAAAACGGCACACGTTCTACGGTGCCGTTGGAATAGAATCCGTCACGGCTACGCCACCGAAGGTCTCCACTGATAACCAGAATTAAGGTAAGTACAAAAGGTTAGTTTTTGACAGGCTCACACGTCAAAACAAGGGAGCTTATTGTATCAGCCGATAACGATGCTCATGAATAGTAGATAACGCTGATTATCGAAATTTCTGATGCAGAACGCCAGAAAATTATATCCCTGAGCGCGTTTCGTATCTCAATTATCAGAATATTTTCAGCGAATCCACGGTCTTGCTTTAGACGGTTGGTTGTATTTTTATGGCGCAAGGACAGCAAGGGTCATTCTGCGCCAAGCAAGGTTGCTTTAGACGAGAATCGTTTGATTCGTGAAGAGTTGGAAATGATAAATGGCCATACAGTACAGTGTAACGCCGAGAAGATGAGCCTTAGAAGTCGTTAGACTAGTTCAACTTGGAACAGTTGACTAATCAAAGTATAGTCCGTTCGTGGAAAATTGACGGGTATAGTCCGTTTGCGAAAAACTGGCGGGTAGTACCCTTAGAATTCAAGGGAGCTGACGTCACAAACGGGTTGATTCATTACAGTAGAGCAGTGGTTCCCAACTCAATTTAAGTCGCGGACCACTTTTCCTATTCAATGGTACCCGCGGACCACTTTGAAAAACTGAATTCTTACGAATCTACTTTTACAAATTTAAAAATTCTCATTAGTTGGCTGTAAGACCTTAATAAAAAAAAAGGGAGTCTTTTGGAAATGTGCTTGTAAAATCGTTCTTTGTAAAAAAGAATAAATAAAAAAAAATGTAATAATACAGTCGAACCTCGTCTCGCGGACCACCTGGGATTCCTTTACGTACCACCAGTTGGGAACCACTACAGTAGAGGATAGAGCGTCTTTCATAACTCGTTTTTCGTACTAACAACGCGTTACCACACTGCGCCACGGCAGGGATATAGTAAAAAGAAAATCCCTCATGATGTAGAAGTGGGGTATCTGAAGGTAGACAGTAGAATGTGCAAAAAAAGATTTTGCCCTGAAATTCGTTGACGCATACATGCTATCATACAAGGTTCCCGGAAAAGTCCGAACGCAGCCGATAATTTTGAACCAAGACAAATAATTCAACAAAAGTTAGGTATTATAGTAAAATGACTATGCACTATCAGATGAGATGAACAGCAGCGCCCCTGGTGGCGAATCGATGAAGTTAAATTTTTTTTTCTCGAAAAATAATAAAGATAGAGAAATATTTTCAATTAGGAAGTTGTAGAGCATCCTTCAGTTAGTAAGGAAAGACATACTGCTCGTATGCAGAGTGTACACGTACTGCCACAAAGTGTTCCGGATGTTTCAATGCATAGCTTTCAGTTAATGCTTTCTAGAGCTTTAGAGGTTGGGTTGAAATTCTTAAAGAAATCACGATCTGTCACTTACAAGAACTTCAACTCAACTTTTAAGCTATCAGAAAGCATCAATTGAAAGCGATGTACTGAAACATTCGGAACACCTTACTTTGTGGCAGTACGTGTACATAGTGCATGTAAGCCGTATGTTTTGCTTACTAACTGTAGGATGCTCTACAAATTTCTCATTGAAAATGTTTCGCTATATTATTTTTGGAATTAAAATGTTTAACTTCAATTCGCCACCAAGAGCGCTGCTGTCTCATTTGATAGGTATTAGTGTAGTAAAATGACTATGCGCTAACTTTTGTTGCAACATTTGTCTTGGTTCAAAAGTTATTGGCCGCATTCGTACTTTTCTAGGAACCCTGTATATTAAAGAGCTCACGTCATTATTAATCATTTGTTATAAAAGAGCCTATTTCTAACGAAACAATATAAAGTTTCACCAGGAGATTCCATATAAACTGTTGTTAAAGAGCTCATGCTACCAGTCCTTATACAGAACCCTTCCTCCCCCCCCACGGAATATCGGAGACTCGCCGGACGGAAAAATTTGTCCGTAAAAAATGAGTATCGTTGGGGGGAAAAGTTTCTTGCCAGGGAATTTTTATCTGAGGGGTGTCCGCCAAGGGAGGTTTTTGCTGTGTATTAAAATAACGTTATTAATCATTACATACTGAAAAACTAACGTTTTTGAAGCTGAAACTCCATATTATATCCCTATTTCGTTTAGGAATGAAAACTAACGCGAAAACATTTGTGTTTTTATGGCGCAAGGACAGCAAGGGTCATTCTGCACCAAACGAGGTGAGAAGAGCTTTATCTTGGAAAAGGACACATCGACTGGCGTACACAGGAGGAGCATAACCCCCATTACGATACAATTTTGCATATACACACATTAATATGTGGAGTTTTAGCTTTATGTTATTAACCATATATTGACTTATTGTCAAGGGCGGACTCAGGGAGGTGGTCACAGAGCCTCATGATGCCCCCCACCCCCAAAAAATATTTTTCACTAAAAATTCCAACTTTCATAAATGAAGGGTGTTATTTCAAGACTACGGAAAATTTGGCGTTCTGACCCCCCAATGAAAGTCTCTGTCCGCCGTTGACTGTTGCTATTAACATATAGTTAACAGTAACAGAAAGCGAGTGATATATCTGAAACGTACGATAAACAACCATTTTCACGGTATAATTAAACAAAAACTGTACAAAAGTAATGGTAACGAATCAAATCCCGAAAATTTTCTGCGACAAAGGGGAGGATAACATTACCAGTTTTAATACCTAGAATACGATATTCGGCGATTGAGAAGGATAACAAAATTTCTACCTCCCACCTCCACCCACTTTATATAATATAGTCTTACAACGTCGACTCATATAGCAGCAAGGCCGGATCCAGGGGGGGGGGGCGCCCCCCCCAAAAGTATTTTCTGGGTCTGCTCTTGTACAACACAGGGAAAAACGTTTTCATGTTTTAGAGAACAGTGCGACCTTAATAAAAACCTGCCGAGATGATAGGAGTCCCGTTTTCGAAACGGCACTTTATACTCTAATTATAGGGGACTGGTTCTCGTAAAAATATTACATTTCCGTACTAATAACACACAATCGCTCAGCATAATCAAACGGGCGGTTTTCACAAAATCAGATTAAAATTGGTATCACTTCATCGTTATGGAAAACAAAGACTGCAGTTATCACTGAAAGAAAGATCTCCTGTATCCACAAATAAGATAAGCGGGGGAAGAAACGAATGCAAACAGATACAATTTGAAAACAGGTCGATAAGTTTCGCGTAATACAAGGGCACATATATATCATAGAGGAGGAGAAAAATCAATAAGGAAGTGCAAGGTAACTGAAAGAGAAGGTGGGGGGAAAGCTATCACACATTAAAAAAGGGAATTTTGAAGGTCATTTAAAATCCAAAAACTTACGTTCGAAACTGAATGGACGTAATATCCGTTTATAGCGGCATCATTTCACGAAAAACGAGACAAAAAACCAGCGTCCGTCCTACGGCCATGTTTATTGATTTTGAGCAGATGAGAGCAGCGCACACCGCACGCGGTTTGCTGAATTTTCCAGCCGAGGAAAGACTGTCCACATGATTCGGGCACACGCTTCACGCCAAACTTGCGAATTCTCGCCAAAGCGCACCATAATTGATCACTATAATGTTGCGACCACTACCGGATCTACCATTCGAGGCCCCGCTTTTGCCCATCATTTCTTCTTTTAATCCTTCCTTGGAAGGCTCCTTTTATATGTATAAAAAAACTATCATTTTGGTGAATTTTTGGAGCCCACTCTTTGGACTTGGGATCTCTGATAATGGCTTACAATTCAAAATTTGAGGGGGGTGGGGCGCTCAAGCAATTTTTAAAGATGATCACGTGATGTGGCATTGGAGAAAATACGTTTTGATATCCGATGGAAAGGGCTTGACACCTCTTTACTACGCCACTAGTCGTCCCTGAAGCGCCAAGCTTCAGTAACTTCGAAGTAAATTCGCCACTAGTTGAAAAGCTTGAACGTGGGAAAATAGAAACGTGGAAATTCTTGACAAACTGCAAGGCACGACACCATTACTATGAAAAGAGGTGGGGTGCTTGGGGGAAAGGGAAGAGTTGTATTGTCTCAAAATAATGAAAAAATCGCATTTCAAACTACTCTTCGACATATCACGTGACTTATTAAACATTATACCTCGGTTAGCTTTTAATTAAGGTATTTATATCAAGTAAAGAAATAAATTTGTTTTAATACCATAATGGGCCAAAGCGGTACGAACTTATAATTCTAAAACAGAGTTGGGACGCATTCACTCCTATCCCCCACACAACTATACACATCTTTCAAATATGGTCATAACCTCGATATCTCAACAGTATTTTTTTTTTCGAGCACTTTCCACATTGTCTGTGTATTTCCCATAGTTATCTCAAATAATTTTTTGAAAACCATTGTTATCGCGTATTACAAAATATAAAAGAAATGCAAGGCGTTTACAAAAAACAGGTGTTCAGGTGTATTTATTCTTACAGCAGAACCCCGATAAACTGAAATAAAGGGGCAGGACCCGATTTCGGATACTCCGGAAATTCAAGTTTTAAGGTAAAGGTGGAAAGAAATTATATAATACTATATTGATAGTAAAAAACGTTACAATGTACATGGTACGTATTGCAGGGTGTCTACCCAAATTCTATTTCATTTTTCTATTAATTCTATTATTATTCTATTTGATTTTTCAAGGTTTACAGACCAAATCTTAATCGATTTCCAGTCGCTAATTATAGTAAACAACACACAATGCATTAAAATTTGTGTAATCAGAACAAGTTTCAAGGCCATAAATTCCATTAATGTAAACCCCAAAGCCATTTATAACTCAATTATAGTGAATTTACAAATTCAAAAGCTGTATTAAAAAGTGTATTTCTTTACACTAAAAACTTGCATTAATTAAATATTTACAGCAACATTTCCATTTGGCCCTTTTTGAGTTCATTATAAAAGAGTTTAACTATATAATCGCAAAGCTGATGCTTCATCTTCTATTTCATTTAAAATGTGTATGACTATATATAAGGCAAAGGAGATTGGTATTAGCAAAATCCCTTACAGATTAAATAGTTTGGCTAAAAACACTTTTTTTTTCCAAGTTTTAGTTATATATTTGGCAAACATTTTCTCCTGAGAAATATATGGGCTTAATAATTTTATATAAATTATATTAGTTTTGGTGAAAAATGGTAACTTTTGGAAGAAGTTTAGTCAAAAGTATAAGTTTTTCAAAATTTTCAGTATGCAATGTGGTATGAAAAGCACAGTTCAGGAAAATTATTTTAATAAGTTATTTATTATAACAATGAATTTCCAATTTTCCTGACTTTTCT
>QLNU02015360.1:254717378-254727847 GCA_006491805.2 Dysdera silvatica
AAATGTTGTAAATATTTAATTAATGTAAGTTTTTAGTGTAAAGAAATGCATTTTTTAATACAGTTTTCGTATTTAAATATTCACTGTAATTGAATTATAAATGGCTTTGGTGTTTATGTTAGTGGATTTTATGGCCTTGATACTTGTTTTTATTAAGCAAATTTTGATGCGTTGCGTGTTGTTTACTGTAATTAGGGGCTGAAACATTATTAAGATTTGGTCTGGAAAACCTGGAAAAGTCAGGGAAGTTTGAAACAGAATTTGAGTAGACACCCTGTTTACAGCAATTGGAGGGGAAGGATCGCATACCCCAGAGGCGGCTCATCCTTCCGAGTGCTGGTAAAGCTCAGGACCTACTCGCATTTTTTAACTTTATGTGAAGTCATTTCATTTATTTTTTAATATTGCATTTTGTACTTCAGATACCACTTTTTATATATGGATATACAATGTGATTTGTGCTTCAGTTATTTATTATTTTTTTTTGTTCCTTTTGTGGGAATTGGCTAAGGTTTACTGACGTTCGGAGGGGTATGCTAGAATGTCTAAGCTTAATAAGGGAGAGCCACTTTATACAGGAAGCCTGTAGAAAAATTCATACAATGCCTTGAAATAGAGAAGCGGTGTCGTGTGATGAATGGGTCTGACTCAAATTAGACGCGCCTTTCCTGCTCATTTCGCTTCCAGGTATCGTGGTGTGAAAAGTTTGATATCCACAAATACACGTATTAAGTACCACTTACTATATTTAGTTTATAGAAATTGAAAGTTGATTAAACGTTCATTTATACAGGGTTCCTAGTTAAGTACGAATGCGGCCAATAACTTTTGAACCAAGACAGATATTGCAAAGAAAGTTAGATATTAGTTAATAAAATGACTATGTACTATCAGACGAGATGAACAGCAGCGCTCCTGGTGGCGAATTGAGGAAGTTAAAAATTTTATTTCGAAAAATAATGAAGATAGCGAAATATTTTCAATTAGAAAGTTGTAGAGTGTCCTTCAGTTAGTAAGAAAAGACATACGACTGACATGCAGTATGTACAAGTACTGCTACGAAGTGGTGTTCCGAAAGTTTCAGTGCATCACTTTCAGTTAAGGCTTTCTGATGTTTTAAAAGTTGATTTGAAGTTTTTATGCGAGAGAGACCATGGTTTCTTTCCTTTAAGAACTTCAACTCAACCTCTAAAGCGCTATAAAGCATTAACTGAAAGCTATGCATTGAAACTTACGCAACACCTCACTTTGTAGCAGTACATGGGCATACCGCATTTGAGCCGTATGTCTTTGCTTACTACCTAAAGGACGCTCTACAACTTTCTAATTGACAACACTTCGCTGTCTTATAAATATTTAATCGATGTAAATTTTTTTATGTCGAAATAATTTTTTTTAACTTCCTCAAATTGCCACTAGGGTCCTGCTCTTCATCTCATCTGATAGTGCATAGTCATTTTACTATACCAATACCTAACTTTCGTTGCAATGTCCGCCTTGGTACAAAAGTTATTGATCGCATTTGGACTTCCCTAGGAACCTTGTATATTTATATATACACACACACATCTATATAGGGTGGTTATAAAGTTTCTATATTCAGTGCTCTGTAGCTCAAACTAATGAGCGAAATGGCCCAAAAATTTGTACACAGTACTATTCGATTCCAATAGTACCGTCGAACGCGTGCCGTGTTTTGTACCCACTGTAGTCAAGGGCTTGGTTTCCTTTGCAATGGGGGTTCGACTTCTCGGAAAACTATAGGTCCTGGCGCAGCACGATCTTAGTTATCCTTACGCCATAAAACGTAAGTAAGCAGCAGCCAAATCGACTGATTTTTCGTTATTTATAAATAAAATTCGCCAATGTTTGTTAGCAAGTAATATGTTATGTTTTTAAGTTTAGAAAAATTGTACTTTCATGTTGTACTCTGAAATTGCTTCTTAAAATAAGCATCCACGGGCGCTTTCTTATGGCGCACAAATACAGAATTTAATGTGATCCTCAGTAATCGTGGTTACGAAAATCGAAAGCTTTTTCAACTGACAAGGGGAACCCACAGTGAGTGCCTCGCCGATTTTGATGATTTTTTTTTTATGAAAGTAGAGTTAAAAGAAATACGTGTCTCGGCATTCGTGCCAATGCGGCTTATTTTCAGAGATATGAATTTTTAAAGATTTTGATTCCTATATATATGAGCTTAAAACATAACGTCCTTTGCAGGCCAATCGGTAGCTTAGTTGGTAAGTTACAGGCCTATCGCTTCGTGTTTTTGCATTCAATGACTGCGGATTTTTTTTTTAATATGTACCCTTCTTTACATATTTATGTATTTTTATTAGTAAAAATACTTTGCTTACAATCGGATTTTGCTCATAAACTTACTTTAATAAAATTCATATTTACATATTTAATTCTGTGATACTATTTTTCGCAGTTATAATTTTTACACGAATTTTAATTTTTAATTGAAGAGTTGTAAAGGTACAAAAAGTTTAGGAGTTAGCTGTAAGTTTTTATGTGAATATAACTTTTATAAAATTTGCGTACTCATTGTCAACCTGTGAAGGGATGAAATTACACCAATAACGCAGTTTTGTTTTATTTAAGGATTGAAAGATTTTTTCTGAAAACTTTTAACAATTCCATTAAATAAAAAAGAAAACTGCGTTAATTCGTCTTATTTTGTCATTATTAGCCTTTGCAGTCATCCTCTATTAACATTTATTATGCCTAATATTTTATTTTATAACATATAAACATTTTATTTTATAACATATAAACATTTTATGTGCATCTCATTTATATGCATTTCATTTATATAGAAACATTTTATTTTATAAAATGCAATCAATTTTATTTTAAAACTGACTGACGTGAACATATTTTTTGTGTATCACTATCGGAGGTGTCGGAATTGTATACTGGTACACGGTTATGGATGATAATTATCATAAAAACATAAAAAAAATTCTACAATGTGATCATTTTATAAATGAATTGTTCGAACAACTGATTTTCTTTGTATAATATCATCTAGAAAACAAATATCTACATTTTCAAAAACGCTTCTTTCGTTTGTTAACTTTGCAACAAACCAAGAGTACTGTAACATATTCTTAAAATTCGGCGCCGAAAGTTGATTGTGAATAAGTGAATGGATCTTCAAAGCATCTATCTGCTCGCGTGTTTAAATGACTATTTTTTTGTAAGCTTTCAACACAATTTTGTAACCTTTTAATGAAATTTTTTACTTGACGGAAGAAGTACACATCACGAGGTTGACAGTATGGGGTACAATGAGGTGGAATTACTTCAACAGTAGAAGAAGAGGTGCCGTCGTCATTTGTAAAAACATTATTAAAGTGTGCTGGATCTACTTAACTACATAACAGGCTGGATGGCTACACCAAAACTTTTTCTACTTTTCAGCTTTTTAATAATCAACAATTAAAATTTGAGTAGAAATTATCACTGCCAATAAGTGTGCAATTAGCATAACTACATAAATATGAATTTTATTAAAGTAAGTTTATGAACAAAATCCGATTGTAAGCAAAGTATTTTTACTAATAAAAATACATAAATGAACATGTAAAAAGGATATATATTAACAACCGATTTCCACGGGCATCGAACGCAAAAACACGAAGCGCTAGGCCGGTAACTTACCAACTAGGCTACCGATTGGCTTGGTGAGGATGTACTTTAAGCTCATATATCGGATGCAAAATCTTTAAAAATTCGTATCGCCGAAAATAAGCTGCATTGGCATGAATGCCGAGACACGTATTTCCTTACTTTGGCTCTTTCATAAAAAAAAAAATCGGCGGGGCAATCACCGTGGATTATTCCTCTTGTGAGATTGGCTGGCCCTGGTTAAGGAATGACCTAAGAAAGACCAGCTGTGCTGTTGAACTTCAGAACTTAGCCCTATACTTGGAATAGAGTAAAATAGAAAAGCGTGTGTTACATCGCGTGAAGAAGGGGATCAACTTTTCACATTACTGACTTTTGGCTATCGATTTCTCGTGCTTGATAGTCTCTGCGGCTGCCGTAGTTTCGCAAACCCTCTCTCCTCCCCTGTTCCACCTAAGGTTTAATTTTCAAATTCATTTTATTAGCGTAGAATGATCTTCGTTGTCCTGGCGTCAAAAATCCCTCTTGGGGGGAAAAAATGACTGTCCTGCATACGGAAAAAGTGTTGGACAACTTGTGTGACTTCAGCATTGCTTCCAAAGCGGCCCTGCGGTGGCGCAGTGTGGTAACGCGTTCTCCTAGTGCGCCGCTAATCCGGGTTCGACTCCCAGCAGTGCAAAAAGAACGCTTACTCAGAGATCTCATAAAGATCGCACTGCTCACTGTAGTCCGGGGTTTGGTTCCCTAGGCCTTAAGAGGTTCGGATTCCTCGGAAAACAGTAGGTCCCGGCGCAGCATGACCACTGTAGTCTTTGAGCCGTAAAACCAAAAAAAAAGAAAGCAAAGCGAAAGCTTCCAAAGCGCCTTCCCCCGAGAACCTTCTTCATAGTCGGAAGCAAATAGAAGTCACTTGGCCCGAGATCTGGACGCGACGGCGAAAAGCGCTTTGGAAGCAATGCTGAAATCACACAAGTCGTCCGACACTTCTTCCGTATGCAGGAGAGTCATTTTCCCCCAAGAGGGCTTTTTGAAGCTTATAAAGCGGTATGACAAATGTCTCAACGTACTTGGTTCTTACGTAGAAAAATAGTCACTTTTATGTTTCTTGTCACATATTTTTTGTCTTTCATACACATCTGTGTTCGCAGTCGCCAGGGGAAACTTATTTTCTCACTACCCCTCGTATTCAATTGTATCTGCATGATTTATTAATATTCATTATTTTATATAGGGTGAGGTGAGATAAAGGTTGGACAAAAATCAATATTTTCTGTCATTTTTGCACTTATTGAGATTTTGCACTCTAATTTGTTCCTTTGTGTTAATCGATAGCAGTCGAACTATCTGTGTAAGTTAAAGTTACTGTGTTGTTAAATAAAAAAAATAGGGGGGGGGAAAAAAAAGTGTTCAACTTTTACCCGCCAAATGGGGGTAAAGGTTGGACACTGGCGGGTAAAGATTGGACAGTGACTTTCAATATGTTTCAGGCCTCCATATTGGGTATCTATTAAGGGGAAAATTTGGGTAATAGTGTATTATATACCCTTGGTGTGAATTGGGTATTTTGGGGCCCTCCAGTCCATCATAAAAAAAATTATAATTCGTGGTGTGTATGTGAATTGAAAAATTTTGACATGAACGTCTTCATTTTGAAACTTTTGAATCATTGATGGGAATAACAAATAGCCTATAAATGAGAATAACTCCATTAAACACAATAGGCAAAACAGACTGAAGACACGATTTTATTAACTTATTAAAAACATTAAAAAAGTAACTTAGCATAAACGTGAAAACATAATAGCCTACATTCGATACTAACCGATACTGTATCAGTACTCTATATTCGCGATGGTATCGATATTTAATGGGTTTTGGGAATAATTATTAATGTAAGTTCGTTATATTTCGTGTTTTTTACTTATTGTTACGAAATTCAAGAGGTAATATACGTCGTTCATTAAATTTTAAACTTAAATCTGAATATTGTTGTATGCAGATGTTATCTATATCGATTTTATCTTCAAAATTCTGAATTCTAAAATTGATTTAGCGAGCGGCGGAATATAGAGAGCATTTTCGTTGGTTCCTCTTTATATAAGGGTCCTACTGTTTTTTCTTTTTTTTCTTCGGAATACCTGTAGTTAGACGGTCCACCTTCTTGAGACCTCATTCACTTATTTTTTAGCCTGTGACTCATAAATATGTTAATCCGGCCTTGAGACATCGAGCTTAAAAGTTAAATGTCGAAAGATTGAAAGTAGCGAATTTAAAATGGAGTGAAAATACGGATTTTCCTTCAACGACATAAATCCCTTTCGTCAGATCAAGCTCTTATGTAAAATTCATGAGCTTGGTTTTCACAACACCTTACAGCATATTTTAGCTAGTTCGTTTTTTTTTTGCTTGACCTTCGATTAAAATTTCATCATGATGTCCCGTCTCTCGCATTCAACGAACATGTTGAAACCGAACTCACGTGCCCTTGGAAAGCAGTGCAAAAGGAAAACAAATTGTTTTCTCTGATTTTGCAGGTTTTTAGAATTTGCCGCCTTTTTTGAAGTCTGTTCGTAAACGCTCTTTTTTTACACAAACGGGCACGTCATGTTAAATGATTTGTTTAGGCAAGGTCATAGCTACTCTTTTTCTTTGTACAGGGGATTCTGAAAGTTACGGGGGGCTGAAAGCTGCAGAAGGGCTTAACATTCGTTAATGTTTTGATGTATTAATAAATGTAATACTAAATATCTAAATAAATAGACTAATATATTTAACATTAATGAATAAATTTCGTAGCAAATTTTATATAGGTATATCGAAACTTCTAATTTCACCTTTCTTTCTTCACTTTTTTTTTTTAAAGAAGTGTGGACAAGAGCTTCCGCAAAAATGTTAATACATTTATAATTCCAAAGAACAATTTCTATTGTCGGGCATAATTTTGTATAAAACAATATCCTACAATAACTTACTATGACTACAAATATTTTTCGGAGGAGGGAGGGAGGGGAGTGTGCCCCCCTCCTGGTTATGGCTCTGCATTTATTAGGGTAAAAAGTTTTGGTGCCAGCGCCGGAATCCTTTACTGTTTTAAACCCAACACACCTAAGTAATGTACTTAGGTGTGTTGGGTTTAAAACAGTACACTCAACATACCTAAATATCTACACTGCGTGCCCCTTGTATTTAAATTTCATTAACAATTAACTCTTTAATTTAGGTATACAGTCGAAACCACATAATATATGTAAATGGACGCGGTAACCAAATCCTTTGCATATAAGCGGGTTTTACATAAAAGCGGTATTCTCTGAATTTTATTAAGAGCGTGAACAAAGCCATAAAAAAGCTGGTAAGTGATACTTCGCTAAGAATTGACAGCTATTTCCGATGGGGAAAGCTAATTCTTAAAAATGTTGTTGGCAACTACACATTTATTGTGGATGAAAACTTGTTCATAAAGTTTGTTTACATATATCCGGTTTAAATTCTATAATAAAACATTCGTTTGGCTTCAAAAATACTTGCATACATGCAATTTTTGTATGTATAAAATTGAAATTAAGCGGGTTTAGATATTAAAAAGATACAAGAAAATTTGAGGCTCGATATTTTTTGTATATATGCTAGTTGCATATATATGTGGTTCCGAGTGTACATTAACGTAGGTCGTATGCAGTGGTAACGTGTTTGCCTAGCGTGCCTTAATCCAGGTTCGTCTTCCAACAGTACCCTTCACCCCCCCCCACCAAAAACACCCTTACCGATTAACTTACTGTTGTTCGTGGCAGGGGTTAGTTCCCTAGATCATAAAAGGTTAGAATTTTTCTGAAAACGGTGCCAGCACAATATGACATGCTATCCTTGCGCCATAATTTTTTTACGATTCTAAGAGTGATACCAAGGGGTTACGCTACAGGCGTGTACGTCAGAGGAATGCTTCTAATGTGATCTATGAGTGGAACATGTTGCGTCATGCACGTGTGAGTGCAGTTAATGACATTTGATTCTTTTTCCTGTAAACGCGCGTATTCCTGTATATGTGTTCTGTATTTTATTCACTAATAATTCCAAGTATTCTTTTGCAATAACGATTGAACATGAAGGGAATCGCTTTTTACAAGTGAAGAAAGCCACGGTATAAATGCGATGTCTTTCGAATTTCCTTCCCAGATTAGTTAACATTAGAAACATTATTTCAAAATTCACTTTTTCAAGCGTATCTTCGAAACGTACTTCTAACTAGTTGTTAAAAATTCCATTCGTTGAATCATTTCAGCTCCGTGGGAAAAAAAGAAAAGAAAAAAGGTCATGTGGCTATTGTTAGTTTCTTCCACCTGGAATTTGACACAGAGTTTAAAATTTGAAGTTAAATTTTAGAGACCACCTTTAAAACATTTAGGATCTACCATATTGCGCATTCGTCAGAGAAAAAAAAAAATACATCCAATAACTTAATTTTTATGTATTTAATACGATTTTGCTGTTCTTCGGGCCCCATTACGGTGGCGACAATTCATCTATCGTGCCGTTAACCGGGCTTGATTTCAATGCTACTGTAGCGCACGGGCGATTTCTGCACACCGTAGTCGGGGGTTTGATTCCATAGGCAACATAGGTTTCCGATTCCTTTAAAAACTAAGTTCCGACTTCAGCCGTCTCTATACCGTAAAACGCAATCGATTGTTACGTCGTTTATATTCAGAATACGAAGTGGTCTGAAAATTCTTATTTTTATTTATTTTGAATCAGTTGTAAACGTTTCAAAAATTATTGCAACTACACATTGAAGCTTTATTTGCATACTTCTAGCGGGTAGGTTAGTGTTAGTGCCAATCATAGGCGACCTTTGAACTAAAAAATTTATTTTGTTAAAAAAACAACCACCCTATATCCAGATATTTATCGCGTAAACCGCACTTCAATGCGATGATTTTTTCCTTTTTTATGAATTTTTAAAGTTTATACGGATTTTTGGTTGATCCTGTATATGTATTTTTTTATTTAAAAATAAGATATTATTGGGGTCCAAGCCCCCCCCCCCCCTTTCCGGTATCTAGAAAATTATGCGACTATGCTCATGAAAAATGTTGCTCCCTTCCTCTATTTTAAACTTAAATTAACACACAGGCACGCTTAATTTTTTATAATGTCAAGGCTTGGTAACCTAAAATAGTGTTTCAACCTTTGAGATTGCGGCCTAGTAAATTAATTTTTTTTTTATAAGAAGAGGGCTTGGTCCCAACAAATGTACACGTGAACACCCATTTTTACAGTTCATACATTAAACTATGATACAACCTGCCTAAAGCGACCACCCTTGGCACTGGACTGTAATGGCCACCATACACAGGTGGTCATTCTATACTACAGACTTTTTGGTATAGGCACGCCTATATCTGTTCCTATCACTTCTTTTTTATGAAAAGCGATCGCCTTATCCAGGTGGTCAATTTACCAGGTTCAACTGTACAATAAGTGATGAATAATTATGGCATAATCATCGAGTATCAGTACACTCCTATTAATATACATTTTGCTGATATACTTTCTTGATATGCAGCCTTGCTGATTAATCACTGCCGTTTGCAACACAGATGGTAATTCGCTCAGTTTTAAGAACAGAGGATGTACCGCACATTGTTTATAATCAGCTTGCATGTACTTTTTATGAGCGGTATACGCTTTTTTCAATGCTAAAAGATTTCGATGTCTGAAGATTCTTGATCATTTGTAAATACTCACATATTTAAAAATACACGGCTTGATCATTGCCATTTTCTTACACGGAAGTTATTTAGGCGTTCTTAGTCTGGGCCTTTCCGACGCATTCGCGACCATTATTCTCCTCAGAATAATTGCACGATAAATATTTATTCATAATAAATTCTTGAAAAACTGAAACCACGATTTTCTGGAGACTCGGGCGGCCCGGTATAATTGATGCCAGGGCCCGGCGTTTGGGAATTACTAACCCGGAACATGTATTTTTACCGATAAAATGTATGACGGTTGTCGGAAACTGCGTTGTAAATAACTCTTCAACAGAGCTTATTTCGTGTTTTTTGTGGGTGGATTACGTGTTTTAATTATTCACTGCAAGTTCAAAAGTTTATCTGAATACAAAGCTGTTTTTTCTTTGGACAACGACAGGTTTCCAAATAGGGCCCACTCCACCCCCACCCCGGGCGCTCGGACGCATCCGCGATCCCACGCATTTCCGCCTTCTCTGATAATTTCGCTCTAATGTTTTTCCCATGTTTCATGTCGAAAAGTATCCTCGCTCCTTAATGATTTCCGGTTCAGTAAACTTTCTCTTTCTGTATTATATTATTTAGTCCATATTATAGGACAAGAGGGACGCTTTTCAATCACGATAAGCTCCTGTATCCCATGAAGACTGGCATCACGACGAAATCGTCCTTGCTTCAATAAAATCTGCTTCCGTAAAGAACAGGTGTCTCTTAACTGTTCGGAACTTGAACAAAATTGCCCGCATTCTTCCCGTCTTGTGAGCGAGTTTGTTCTGCGATTGGGATATGCGAGGCCGGCTTAGAAATCATGACTCGAACTCTTCCTTTGTCCAGATGGCAGGCTTCCAGCAGTTAGCGTGAAAGGTGGGAATTTACCATTGAGGATATTCTTTTCCGGTTTGTGTAGTATTTCCAGGACCGCTTATTTGGGGGTGGCGTTGTGTAAGTTTGTTTTGTAGCGTTTTCACAAAGGCAGTTTTTCTTTTTTAAATGATGCGTATCATCATTTTCTCTGACATTTTTGTATTGACGTGAATTTTATTTGATTTTTTAAATTGCAAATTAATTTGATTTGCA
>QLNU02015360.1:254727947-254743026 GCA_006491805.2 Dysdera silvatica
TTGAAGCTTGACATCTTGAACACTCAGTAGTTGCATCAGGTGATTTTTTTTTTTTTCTTGTTCCCTGGCATTCTTTACTGGTATTAGAATCACTTGATGCCAATGTATCGGACTTAAATTTTTTGAACATAAACCTTCTTATATTATTCATTTTAAACAGGAAACGAATTTCCAGTCATGAAATATAACACACAGCAGGATGTAAAAACAGTCGCGTAAGGACCACGCGATGGCATTGAAGACTAAACATAAACTAGGGAGACTGACTTTGGCTGGTACGGCATTGACAGTTAGCCTGAGTTACAGTCCAATCAGAATACGGTATTTCAAACTGTCATTGTTGACATCTTTGAGGTGTGGTTTAAAATTATGTAAACTTTGTTTTTTTTACATAGCAAAACTTCGTTTATCCGTCTTTCGATTTACCGTCAGTCTTTATTGACTATTTTAAATAAAGAATTTAATGACATGAAATGTATTTTCATTTATATATGAATGCAGATAATTTTTTTTTTAGTTTTCCTTGTTATGTTTAACTATATATTCACATACAGAGAAAATGTGAATATATAAAAATATATATTAGCAAGGACACTAGAACTACTTTTTCAAAGCATTTTATGCTCCTAAATTTAAAAAATTATACTTTCTTTTAATTAGTTCAAAAATAGGAATTAGAATTATGCAGAAATGGCAGCGCATGACTTTTTGCTTTTTATCATCCCTAATAATTAGTTACCTTGGCCAACTCAATCTATTCGATGATCTGTCACAAAAACGGTCTCGACCCCTGACGGATAAAATAAATTTTATTTATATATATAATTATATATTTTTAATTAATTTTATATGTGTGTATGTGTATCCTCATTATAGTTATTTTATATAAGATCCCCAGTTAATATTTTTGCACCCCCCTGGAAAAAGTCCTGCCGGCACCCATGCCAACTGCCTTTCAAATTCGCTAAATAAAGGCACGAGATTGCAAATTTTAAAAAGAAAAAAGGGAAGGGGAATTTCAATTGAATTGGAAATTTTGCAGAAATTTCAGTAGATTGGGGGTGGGGTGGGGGATGTTCATGAAAAAGGCTGATTTTTCATGCCTTACAGAAGAGCGGCCGGTTGATTATTTTATTTAATTGCCTCATCACGCACACCATTTAATCAACTTGAGGCGAGTGGATATTTGCAGGTCTACAACTTATTAATTCTTCAGTTTTGCAATTTTTAATTCAGTGTTTTTTGTGAAGTCCTATGGCAGCACAGAAGTAAAGTGTTCATCTATCATGCCATTAACCGGGGTTCAATTCCAGTGGTATAGTAGAATGCATGTAAATTTTTCTGCCCACTGTAGTCCGAGGCTCAGTTCCTTAGTCAATGAAGGTTTCGATTCTGTGAAAAACTGTAGGTCCTGGCACAACACAACGTTAGCAGTTGTTGCACCATAAAACATATTAAAAAAAGCAAGTGCATAATTTAACATGGCTAAAGTTGTGCTATTTTCCAATCCCCTCCCATTTTACTGCTTCAAAATTTAGACTTAAATAAACACACACATACCTTCAGGAGTTTAAATGCTGATTTGTTTATCTTACGCAGTGTACTTGCCTCCATGATAAAACAATGTTTTGCCAAGCACATGATTTTGAATTTGATTCCCAAAAGCAAAAGTACTGGATATGGTTAGGTTAGGATGCCATGTTAAGAAATTTGATCTCTTGCATTAGATAACCTGATACAATAATCGAAATTTGGCTATTCAATCATAGTAATTTATGAAGTTTAACTCAGGTTCGATTCTACTGGTACTATAGAATGCATGCTGCTTTTACTGTACATTGTGGACTTAGTAAATTGTTGTGGGTTTAGTAAATATATTGTAGTTATAATGTACGTACAAAATGAATGCAGCTATTTTTTGTTAGCTATCTGTACATTAATGCCATGTAAAGTAGTTCCCTAGTTATCTCTTGAACTTGGCCTTTTACCACTTTGCCCCTTTTTCTTTTCCTTTTTTGTCAAATTAACTATTTACAGATATTTTGTTATAATTACTTTTTCCCCTTTCTTTCAGGAATACAACAGGCAGAAAATTTTGCCAACCGATGGCACTCCACGAAAATCTATTGCACAAAGTGGAAAATCTCGTTTGCCAAAATTCAAACACACAGCCCAGAATTTACCTCCAGTTACTACATTCTGTTCTAGGCTTAGTACCACATTCAGCATGAATGCTGCTGGTTGTACCAATGAAGACGATGATGATGAACTGAAAAGCTGGCATGCCTGGATAGGCAGTAGGGTTTGCATAAGTGGAACTAAATTGGGAACATTGAGATATTTTGGTAAAACACATTTTGCTGAAGGATCGTGGTGCGGAGTAGAATTAGATGAAGCAGTAGGTAAAAATAATGGCACCGTAAAAGATGTAAGGTATTTTACCTGTAAAGCGAATTTTGGAATTTTTGCACCATTGTCAAAAACAGAAAAGATTACTGATGTTAGTCATAGGATTCCTCCTCCAGTTAGTAATAAATCAAAATTGCCCCAGTCAAAAAGTAAATTAAAGTTTGCACCACTGCAAAGTGAACTTCCAAAGCCATTAAATGAAACAATATGTCTTAATAATACAAAGTCCCATTTGCCTTATCAGAGCAATGCCAATGATGCAAAAATAAATATTAATGAAGTATACAAAAAACATCGTAAATCGGAAAGTTTCCTGGAAAAGAAGAGTGAGTGTGATTTCTTTCGGTTTAGTAACAATAACAATAGCCCTCTTGACTTAGGTCATTTAAAGATAGCTGAAAGGAAGACGAGTACTCCTGTAGCCAGCCCTTTTAAGAAACATCCTTCAGAACAAATGATAGATTTTCTGAACAAAACGGTGACATTGGACAATAATGGAAAAATTTCTTATTCTAACCAAGGATCATTTGCAGTTGTGGCTGATAACTGTGTACTAAATACTACTTTTGATATTTCAAAATTTCATCTTTTGGATAATGATGTTGGTAGAAAAGAAAATACATTTGTTTTCGAAAATGCCAATACGTTTTCAACAGACTATCCTAAAAGGCCATCTGAAGGTTGCATCGACAGTGAAGAAGAACCTAAATCATCAGAGTTGGAAGAAAGCTTGGGTATACTTTCGCTTAGTCAAATGAAAGATTTTACTTTAAGCTTTGATAATAACAGTGGAACTGCTATTCAAGTATCACCAAAGATTAGGAAAATGGAATCCTGTGATGATGTTAACGAGATTCCTGAATTTGAAGAAAACAAAATATTGCAAGAACTGCCAGGTGGATCACATAATATGCTGATAAACATGGGTTCTGAAAATGTTCTGAAAAAAATTATTAATCCTGTTGTGCAAACATTTGAATTGCTTAATGTAGTTACTCTTGACAAAAATAATATTGTAGACCAAGATGACAATACAAAATCTGAAGTTGAGCATTTTAATTCTCAAGATATTGAGAATTTAACACCCAAAGAGTCAAGTGCGGTAAGGGATAGTTTTATAGAATTTCATAGTCTAGACAATGCTAACTTAAATGTTTCTCCATCTGCTACCAGTACTCCTACTTTTACTCCTTTGAAGTTTTCCAAGGTGCCATTACCTAAACCGGTGCAATGTAATTCAATTTCTTCTAGTGTTCATTCCCCTTTTACAGAACAAGCAGTTTGTTTAACTCCTCTTAATCAAACATTTAATGGTGACTTTTTTGAACAAAATTTGCCAATGCCAAATACAAATGTGATATCAAAACCTTCAAATGATGTAGATCAGGTTAATGTCAAAGTATCTGATGCCGAAACACATGGTTTTAAATTGGACAATCTTGAATCTGAACTGTCTGCTTCCCGCAAATTCATTGCAAATGCTCTAAGTTATGAAACTAACACTTCTACTAAAGATATCATTGCGAACATTACTTTGGACACCTCTAGTTCTAATCTAGAAAACAAGCAACCAGTTCTGTCTAAAACGAAGGTGCTTTCAAATTTGATTCCGCTTGATGATGAACATGAAGTTTCTTCAAAATCAAGTAACAGCGAAATACTGGAGAAAAAATATAAAGTGAATTCCTTTTGTTCAGAAATCATTTCTGATTCAAACTATATTTCAGATATTGTTGAAGATGATATTTTAACTTCAGAAATCGCATCTAATAAAAATGAGGCTACCAGGGTTGGTGAATTACGGGATACGGATGTGAAAGAATCAAATCATATGAAGAATGCCGTTTGTCCCATGACCAATCCTGTATTACATATAACATCATGTAATACTGATAATGCTGTTACAGTTCCTTCAGATATTGAAGCACATTCTTTTCAATGTAACACTGTTCCCAACTCAACAAGCATCAGGGATGAGCTTATTAATGCCACTACACATACTGTTATATCAGGAATTCCAGTAGATCTCCATTTAGAAGAAACAGAGGAGATCGTCGATGCTTGTGATTCTCAGCTATGTCCAGCAGATGAAATCAATTCTGTTGCTAGTAATGATAGCATTCTTATTGAAAATAAAAGTGAGTGTCTCACTGCATCATCTAGAGAGAAAGGTGATTCTGAGCTTGAAGATGAAAATACAAATAAACTTTCTGAAACTTTCAGTTGTAGTACATTAAAAGAACTTGACAATTTTGAAACTGCATGCAATGAGTTTCATACCGAAGAAAGTGATGTTGAAAGGAGTGTGTTGGATGTTACCATGACTGTTATGCAAATGGATAACTTAAATGTCACAGTCAACATTGATCAACTAAATCAAACAAGCAATGCTACTTATAATAATAAAAGTGATTCTGTACATTCAAAGTCTAATGCGTCCAATGATGGTTCAAGTAACGGATGCCTGCTCTTGGATAATGCAAAAAAATCTGATGTCAAAATCGTGTTACCAAAAGCCCCCCAAAAGAACATAATTTCCAAAATAAAGTCTATGTTAGAAAGTGATAAAAATAGTACTGATGCCAATCAGGAAAATCAAAAGTCAAAACAATGTGGAATGAGCCAGAAAAAAATGGGAAAATGGGACAGTGTCACGTCCAAAATTGCGGCTGGACTAACTGATAATAAGAAGAAAGTTAAAAAAGAAATTACGAGTCGAGTGAATACAAATTTAAATGCTTCACGCCAGACAATTTCCAAGTCACCCCAGCCTTCAAGTGCGACAAAATGGCCTAAATCAAATGTTAGCAGGAAATCAGAAACTGGAAACAAAAGCACTGTCACAAACAACCGTAAGAATTCATTAGACAATAAGATGTGAGTATGGATGATTAGATAATCCCATTTTATTAAATCTATTTTTTAAAGGGTGCATTTTGTTTGTATTCACTACCCTTTATATATATGCAGTGGAAATCGTTTGTAATAACCTCCAAAAGACTGTGTGAATTTGACTGTTATAACTGATATTCGTTACAAGCAGTATTTTCTCAAATTCATGGAATGTTAATACATTTTACTTATTTGTTCTAAACGTATTTATACTTTTTAGTCTACGTTTATATACAGAATTGTTTTGGTGACACTAGATAATTATAGTTCAAGAACTGATGGGCAGTCAAATCGCTATAGTTAGTTACTGAATCCTTGATATGGATTTTTTTTTTGTAAAAAGTATTGGCGTTACATATACAAGGTTTGCATGGTCCTTGAAAAGTCATTGAGTTTTTTGCCAAGTTGATGCCCTTGAAAAGTACTTGAAAACTGCCAAAAATGTGGTTGGTCTTTGAAAAGTCTGAGTTTTTCCCAAAATCTATTTTCAAATTTTTGCAAAAGGAAAAAAAAGGGTGTATTTCACTTTACTTCCAGAACAAAGCCAGTAATGCTTTGGACACGTCCCCTTCCTCACCCGCCTGCTGAGTAGGACTGGGCGATGTAGCAATGTAAAATACACAGCATAATACCAGTTCCCGATTTTTGATTCGGCGATGTATTGTGATGTGGCTTGAACGATGTGCGTGATATCAAACGGATGTCTTCCTAAATCGACGTGGCCTGAGCAATGTGTGCGTGTGTGAAGTAAAACCGATACAGATTGAACAATGTTAGACCACTGTCTTTTAAACACTGATATAGATTGAGGGATGTACGCATTTGCAGCATCAAACCGATCTTACAAAACTGATGCATTCCGATATTAACATCAGTGTTTTCCATTCCAATGTTTATTGGTGATTTCTGCACATCAGCAATTTCTCTTCTAGTGAAGTCTGTTTGCATTTACTGAACACATGCACAGACTTAGCTGGTGCCGAGCCTAATTTGGGTCACTTTTGCAGGGTCCCACTTATATAGATATATAATGTCATATGTCAAGAGTGTATCGCGTCGGGGGGGAGCCTCCATCCTTTTCCTGGGTTGCTATCGGAGCTACGACTACGTAATTCTGTATTCCGAGAGTGTATGAGAGTAATTTAAATGTCACATGTCAGGGCCATAGCGAGGTGGCCCGGAGCCCCACCCCTTTTCTAGGCTGCTATTGTAACTACGACTACGATATTTCGTATTTAGAGTACATGAGGGCAATTAAAATTTTGCTTGTCAGGGCCGTATTGAGGGGGCCCGAAGCCCCATCTTTTTTCTAGGTTGCTACTGAAGCTACAACTATGATATTCTGTATTCAGGGAGTGCACGTGTGGGCAATTGAAATGTTGCTTGTCAGGGACAGTGGCGGATTAAACTTTTTGAGGCCCCTCGGCTACTGGTATTGTGAGGCCCCCAGTAAAATAGTTCAAAAGGATCGTCTACAAGAGAAGGTCCCTCTAGCTGGCAGAGGCCCCTGGGCTGCAGACCCTAAAGCCCATGCATTAATCCGTAACTGGGCAGAGAGCCCAAAGCCCATCCATATTTTAGGCTGCTATTATAGCTATGATTACGATATTCAGTGTTCATAGTGTTTCTGAGGGTATTTGGTATGTCGCATGACAGGGCCATATCATAGAGGGATCAAAAGCATACTTGGGACTATTTCAATCATTTTATTTGGTTACAACTACTCAAGGTAAGGTGTTAAAGAGAAATTAAAGAAACCATTAATACAACACATATACCTGTGTTTGCGATTTAAGGAACCAACTAATAATCAAATGGGTCTGTTGCAACTACTAGGAAGGGTTTATCAAAGTTATTTGAAGATGAGGATGATATTTTGGATGATCCGGAGAGCGATAAATCCAAAGAAAATACTGAAGTAGAATTAAATAACTATTTGATAATGCTGAAAGTGAGAAACAAATCCTTTAATATGGTGGAAATCTAACGAAAGCTCTTTCCTGTAGTTAAAAACCTTAGCAAAATTTTTTCAGCAATTCAAGGAACAAGTGTTCCTTCAGAATGAATTTTTAGTAGTGATGGTGATAATGTATTATCTAAACACAGAGTATCATTGTTACCAAAAGATGCAAAAATGCAGGTGTTCCTTTCACAAAATGAAAATATTATTTAAATGTTTAGCATTACATGTAATTATTTTAGAAGTTCCCTATTACATGCAACAGAAGTTTTACAACATGCTTGGGGAATTTATATTAAAAATGCTTTCCAAATCTTCTGAAACTCACAAAACATTGATCGAAAAGTATAGGGAATTAACAATTAGCTATGCTGCATGTATGTGTACCTGTTTTTATGATATGTATTTTTAGGTTCAAATTTTATTATATGCACACATGCATATTCGTAAAATAAGTTATAGTTCATAAAATGGTTTTAATAGGCATGAATTTAAAATAATAAGCACGCCAAATTTCATGAGTGATTAAAACAGCATGCTAATATCGTGATTTTAGTCTGACGATATATTGCGATGTAAAAATGCTAGTATCGCCCAGCCTTACCACTGAGTGCAGCTGATACAAGTGATGAGGGGGGGGAAGCTTTTGCTAGCAGTGTGCCAAGTTGAAAAGGAGCAGTATAATTAACACTTTGAATGCCATGCGAATTTATAAGGAAATCCCCATCAGGCCATACGCTGCTTAGAAGTGTGCTGGTATTGTGGTATATTCTGAATAGTTATATTTTATATAAAAATATAACAAAGAAGAACATCAGTATCATTGAATTTCTGAAGAAATTAGCCGTACACCTCACAAATTGACGGGAAGAAGACATTCTATATAGAAGGATTGCAACAACTTCTGAAAAATCCAAACACAAACTCCAAAAAAAACCTGGAAAAGTCTGTACAGTGCGAAGATATTGTAAATTATGCTATGAAGAAAATGAGACACAATCTGGTAGAGAAATGGCCAGAAAATTGACTAAACTTGTTGTCACATTTTGTGACACCTGCGAAGGACAACCATTTTAATGTTTACCGCGTTTCAATAAAATCCATTAAAATTTTTTGAAAAGAAATATTTAAATACATTAATGATACTACCCTGTAATACATAAAAATTAAGTGAATGTTGAATAAATTTTAGGTAATTACTTAAAACGATGTAAATTTTTTAGTTTTGATATCATATTTTACACTGTCAGTCACCGGTGACTGACGCGGCCTGAACGCAAAGTTCAGTGTCACACCGATGACTGACGTGGTACTCAACGTGTTAAACACTAATTTCAATATTATGCTTATAATGTCTTGCATTTTTAATTTTTATGTATATTGCGATTGCCAATGTAAGGTCCTTGAAAAAATTTTTTTGGTCTTAAAAAGTCATTGAATTTCATATGAGAGCAAAAGATAAAGTATAATACTAATTCACAATTCTATAATAGTGCAGAGGTAACGTGTTTGTATTTTGTGATGTTGACACAGATTATATTCTAATTGTATTGTAGGATATCATTTTTTTCTGCCCGCTGTAGTCTAGGGATTTGATTCTTTTGGTAAGAGGGTTAGATTCCTTGGAAAACTGTAGGTCCTGGGGCAGTATGGTCTTAGCTGTCCTTGTTTGATATAGTATAAATTAAAACTTTATTTCGTAAAAGAAAAGCTGAAATCTTGCGTGATTTTTTTTTCAATGCCGTTGTCAGTATAACAATTAGAAATTAGATGTACTGAAATTTTGTTCTGACTCAGCATTTCAGCTTGCTGTAAGATAGTTTAATGCATTCAGTGTATATCTGATGGACAATTCTTAAACTTAATTTTCTGTAAAATGAATATCTGTTAGATTTGTTTCATAGATTTATGCTGAAATATGTAAAGCTTACTTTCATATAATTGCTAAGCTACATTGATGGGCCCTATAGTTGTCTAAAGTGCTAGTATACTCCATAGTCTGTGTGTCAGTGATTGCAACTTACTCAGCAGGACTACGGAAAAAAAAAAGTTAAGTGGCATGTCATGCATATAAATTTGTCACTGTTAAATATTAAAATATTCATCTCTAGGTTATTTGCATAAGCATAAAATTCTGACTGAATTATGACTTTATTGTTGTACTGTAGATGTTCCTTGTTTGGCACAGAACGACTGTTGCTCTGTTTTTGCATCATAAAAATACGAGCCACTGACTTTGAAGATTGTTTTTGTATAGATTGTGTATAATTTATGCAATTTAAGGCTACATATATAATAACTAAATTTTTTTTCGTCCATTTTGATATTTAGTCAGAAACGAAGTTTAGCAGGAATAAATTCTTGAAAATGTCTGCAAGGTTTCGCAATTTTTACGAAGTGTCAGAAGTTTTTGGATGTGTGTGTAAAAACATGTGTGTAAAAATATGTATATATATGTATGTAAAATATATGTAAAAATATGTGTAAAGGAACAACATGTCATTATTGACATGCTTGTTAACATAACAAGGAGCTATTGATATAGTGATAATTATGCTCATGTACTAAATTTAATCTTCAGTCATATGGCATCACTTTTTCGTAGCAAATACACATACCCATGTGAACATTTTTTGACAAATTTGACACTTAACGAAAAATGATATTCACATAGTGTATTGTTTCTCAAAAGATGGGCAGGTTTATTTTTTAAAACAGATGTTTGTTTTAAAACCTTTTTCTTTTAACTTAGTATGTTCAACTATCTAGCCAGTTGATAATTTTTTTTTTAAATAGTATCTTTTAGCATATGTAAATATTGCACTTTTGCGTACACCTAATATTCTTATTAACACTAGAACCGCAACACTTCCATTATACCTAGAACTGCGGTAGCGGTCAATTTGACTGCCCTTGAATATTCTTTTAAAATAATAAATACAATTTTGTTTCAACAATACTAACGTATTTAGATTAAATAATATTTAAATGAATATAGTGATATTCATTTAATATTTTCAATAATTAGGTTAATTTTTACAATTAAATAAAAATTTTAGCACATGTTTTCTTTCCGGAAAAGTATTATTTACGTAAAAGAAAAATATTCTTTAAAATTATAACGTCAATTAAAAATAATCTTGAGTCAGTTGCGGGTTCAAGTGGGCGATGAGGTGATCGTCCTCCTCCTTTAGCCTGGGTTATATCATGAAAATTGAAAAGATTTTTAAATTTATAATCATAAAATCGCAAAAAATAAAAAAAGTGCAGAAGGAAAATTTTAACTGTTATCAGTTTTCAGTTGAGTAAATTGGGACCAAAATGAATGCCAAAATGATAAGCAAACGAAAGCTATGTGCAATTTTTCAAGGTTATTTGACATCGATTACAACTATCATATCCATTGCAATTATTTTGCAAGTTGTTTATATTTGGTTGCGCGGAAGGCAACTGTTTTCAGCGCCACCTGTTTTTTGGTATGTTCCTCTCGATTCACGAATGATAGAATAATGTAATATTTGATAATAACATCAATAATTAATGATTAACATCAATATTATGATTAACATTAATGATTAACATTAATGATTAACATAATAATTAATCATTATATTAATAATTAATATAACGTTAATAATTAATATAACGTTAATAATTATATAACGTTAATAAGTGGCTAATGTTTCTGATGTATCTAATTCATTCATACATGTAAATAAACTGATGATAATTCAAAGCCAGATTCTCAAATTTCACATATTGGAATTCATCAAAAAAAAAAAAAAAAAAAAAAATTGTGATAATTTTGCTTTCTTATAATTTTTATACTTTATATATAAATTACCATATTTATATATTTTATACATCATATTATTCTTTTATTATTACAATTAATTACTTACATAAAAATGACAACACAGTTAAATTGACCGCTTCCACGGTTCTATGTATATATATGCTTATAACTACGGTTCTCTGTAATGTATTTTTTTAAAACTTTATATATGCTATTAGGAACATATTTTAGGAAAAGTCAAGAATTTCTAGCTTTCAAACACGAAAGGTTTAAAAGATATTTGAGTTTAAACTTCACAAACAGTCAATTTGACTGCAGCTGCGGTTCTAGTGTTATGGCTAGAAATGAACTAGAAACAAGATGAGGTTACGCATTTGAATTTTTCATTTGTTGTGTAAGTTTGTTTGAAAAGAAGTGTTTTTCTGGTATTTGACTAATCGGTAGAAAAGTTAATTGTAATAAAACTGACGCTAGTTGTTCCTATGAGAGAGAGAGAGAGAAAATGGGCAAAATTTTCTGGAACACAAAGTTTATAGAATTCTGTAAGTTGCTTTGTATTTAGTGATCACTTTTCTGTAAAGAATTTTTTAATGGAATAAGATGCAACTTCCGTAAAAAAGTTACTTTTATGTCATCGGTGCTTCCCCCACCCCCTTTTTTAATAGGCCTTTGGTATTTAATACAAATGAAGACAGTTTCCTTGTAACGTTAAATTATTTAATTTTGTACTAACAGGCTGATATATTTTGAAACACTGTGGTAGATATATGAAAAAAAGGAAATTTGCAGATTTATAATGTATTTTTGTGAGTAATAGTGATTATAAATAACACACATATAGTGTAGAGAAAACATGAGGCTGTTTTTTTATTGTTTGAGTTAGAAAAATTTATACTTTTATGGCATTTGCCTTAAAATGTGATACATGATACTGCTTGACTTGGTTTTTTCTTGAAATTCATCAACTATTGTGTTATGTTATATATGACAATTCATGTTTTTGTTTTTACATTTACAGGATTCGTGAAGATTCAAAGTCTCTGCCTTCTGTTCAAAAGGTTACAGGTGAAAGAGAGAAGGATTCTAGGATTTTGGTTCAATTGCAGAATATGGATTGTGAGAAAAAGCATTCAAAAACTCCGAAAGGTAATTTTTGTATGACATGAATACCTAACGTCATAGTAATTTTAGAGCACATTTTCACATTGCGTAAGACAGGTTTTCAACCTGCAGCCCGCAGGCCACATGCGGCCCACCGACATGTTTTACGTGGCCTGCCAGCTGATGAAAAAATACAAATTGTTTCGCACAAAAATGTCCCTGCTTCCTCTGAGTCTGAAATCTGTATATTTTATTCTGTTGAGCCACTTCGATCCGCCTTTGTTCAGTCCTGATATTACTGATACAGTAGTGCGGCTGTGCAAGAATGAGCAAAATTGGCCCTTGGATTGAAAAAGGTTGAAGATCCCTTGCGTAAGGTGTTCAAAAAATTCATAATATAATTTATAACTAAACAATATATAGTTTCACCAGGATAGTTCATAACTATTATCTGACACTGGCATAAGGTTTAAAGACACGTTTCAAGAGCCAACTGCTTCCTTTTTCCAGTGAAGGCAGGATGAAGAGTGTGTAGAAGTTCCAAGTTTATATACCCATGTGTGTTGAAAATTCCCATCAGACACCATTTGGCTTGGGATAGTCCTAGGTGAGAAAACCCTCGCTTCAATGTTAACGTATGATAAAGGCTTTTTTGTAAGGTATTACCCTTCTCAGGGATAACACAATTGTTAAATGGTCAACACACACAAAGCCGC
The DNA here is from genome assembly GCA_006491805.2 of Dysdera silvatica. Taxonomy (NCBI): domain Eukaryota; kingdom Metazoa; phylum Arthropoda; class Arachnida; order Araneae; family Dysderidae; genus Dysdera; species Dysdera silvatica. The sequence continues at coordinate 254,740,822 of QLNU02015360.1, forward strand.
CAGAGTAGGTTTTTTTTTTTTTTCCCTTGAGTTTTATCGTGGAAAATTTTTAGACGGTAATTTTTTTTAGACACCCACACCTGAGCTCAAACTAGAGCCTTTTAATGTATATTTTTCTCCTACACATTAAAAAGCTCTAGTTTGAGCTCAGGTGTAGGTGTCGAAAAAAATTACTATATGTGTTACAAATTTGTCCACACCCTACATAATCTATGATTTAAAGTTATGGACCATGGGGGGGGGCTGTTGATATTCATTAAATATTATGTGAAGACAGTGACAAGTATATATTGGATAGATGGGAAGATTGATATGACTATGAGGAAAGGAGCATATGTGTGCAGTATCCAGAAGAGAAAATTTAAACCAATTAGCTGAATATGTTTTTTAAGGATTCTGGATTGTCAAAAAACCAGGTATATTTGAGGCTTTGTGTTGAGCGCAAAAGTAATGGATTCGTCCAGATCTCCGCTTATCCCTACTATTTTCGAATTATTTGTTTACAATGGCCATCTCAGACAGGGACACCGTATGGCATTTCAAAACCACAAACTAACAAGTCTGGGTCGAATTTCAAAATAAATGATGGGTATACAAAAGGCAACACTTTATCTCCTTCCATAGGTTAGCAAACCAGTATAGTGCACAGTATCTCTATATCACCCTCCATAGTTCCTGTTGCTCTAGAACACCAGCTTACAATAAAGAAATTGATCACCATTACTGGTTATATTTCCAGTTGCTAAAAACAACTTCCTCACCCAATTCGGTGCTTAAAATCCTTAACTGCAAGATAAAATCTTTGGTGCTTCAATACCTTAGGAAGATCACAAACCAAAATGGAAATTTATGAGGGTTTTACATCAGACTGTCACGAATCTATGTAGACTTTCTTTGGAACCATGGGAGACTTACAGCTTAAGCAATTAATTGTGCCATAAACACCTTAAAATCTTTACCAGTCTTACAGGATTTTATGCTAAACCTTGAGTTGGGGAGGTCATCGGCTGGGGGTGTGGGTCACAAGTTACGACTATACATACCAAATGACATTGGATCGGGAGTTTCAATATGTGGGTACAGTAGAACCGATTATCCAAACCTGTCAGGACTGGTCCTAGTTCTTATAAGCAAAGTTCGGATAATTGGACAGGCACCTTAAGGGATGTTCCTGACTATACTAAAGCGGTTGAAATGTATATTGTTTATGAGTAATGGTTTTTTTTAATACAGCAAATGTATGCTTTTATTAAATTTAGTAGTAGATAGGTAGATTAAAAAAATGTTCCCATTTCGGATCACGTGCTAAATCTAATTAAAAAAAAAAGCATTTGGTTAATTGGAAGTTCGGATAATCAGTGCTTTACTGTATATAAACTACTACTTTTTCACATACTTTTTGCTCTGCATTCACTTGATAAAAGAAGCAGTTGACTCTCGAAACATTATGTTCATAAACCTTTGCCAGTATAGAAATAATGTTGGTTAATACAATTTTACTTTAGTTTTTCTTTTTCATTCATGATAGAGAATATAGTTATAAAATCATGTTTTCTAATTACTTTCAATTCAGTTTTTTCCTGTTTCATAATTGGATTTGGGTTAAAAGGTTGGCAATCTTTTCAGATCTGATGCTTTATTAGAATCAGATTTGGATTGCCTTGTATCTGCTAACTTTAGATATTTTATTAAATGGTTAGATGGGTGGAAAATCTTTAAATTTATGCTCGACTCATTGTTCTACTGAGATAAGTTGGAACATTTATTAGAAACGTGTTTATCTTTCATATATTAATGTAATCATGAAGTATCGAGACTGGTCCTAAAAATAACCCTATAAAACTAATAGTATTAGTATTTCGTCTCTGCCAAAGTACTCTCCTCCTCACAACTTACACTTATTCTGTCACTTCTGGACATTATTTGAAACATTTTTAAATTAACCATTTATTGATCGTATTCATCTATACACTGTCGGGAAATAAGCTTGAAATTTGTGTTTAATATTTAATTTTACTGTTTGTGTCCAGAAAATTTTTTCTTTTGTTTCGTTGGCCACACTGTGAAATATCCATTATGGATAAAAAAAACAAAACAAAAAAACCCATATTTTTCAAATCAAATGAAAACATATTAAATAATACGTAACTCAAATCTAAGATTAGATAAATATAATGAAGATGCCAACCATTACGGGTTTTCAGC
>QLNU02015360.1:254746623-254783726 GCA_006491805.2 Dysdera silvatica
CCCCCCCCCCCCTCCCTCCATTATACCTTTCTGGACAGTGGTAGATTCTTCAGGGGTCGTGGATCCGTATGGCTTCCCAGTGCTTCCAGTATTTTGTAGAGTCCATGCTGAAACTAATTGCTTTTATTGTCAGGGTGAAAGGTGCTGCTGCATGATACTAGATATGTATCTTTAATTCAATCGCTCTTCGATGTTTGTGTGTGTATGAGCATACAAATGTTGTAAGTGAAAAAATTGAACTTCCAAGAAAATGTAGTTTTAAAGTTTAAATATATAAGTGAAATCTATAAATTTTGCACTAAAGCCCTGTGGCAGCACAGTGGTAACACGTTTGCCTAGCTTGCTGTTATCCCGTGTTTGACTCGCAACATTGCCAAAAAAGAACACTAACTGCTCACTGTATTATGAGGATTGGTTCCCTAGGCCATAAATTTTTTATGGCCTTTTGGGTTCCTTGGGAAAATTCCAAGTCCTGGCAAAGCATGACCCTTGTTGCCCTTGCGTTGTGAAATTCATAAATTTTGCAGTAAATTGTTAAGTATGACAGAGCCTTATCGCATGTAAAATACTTCATGTAAAATTATTTGATTTGATGAGTTTTTTGCAACAAAGTATGTCTGTGTATGTGCATATACACTGAAAAGCAAAACGTTATGACCACTTACCTAATAGTGTGCTGCTCCACCTTTGGCAGGCAAAAAAGCAGCAATCTGCCTCGACAAGGATTCCACAAGTGTTTGGTAGGTGGCTAGGGATAAATGGTACTATACATGTAAGCACTGATCGTGAAATTCCTGGATATTCTATGGAGGTGGGTTTTGAGCTGTCATTGCATGACATCCCAAATGTGCTGTATGGGATTAAGATCCAGCGAGTTAAGTTGCCAAGACATTAAGTAAAATTCATCTGCATGTTCCTCAAACCATTGTAGCACAATACCAGCCTTGTTGCAGGGATCGTTGTCCTGCTGGAAGATTCCATTCCTGATGGGGATGACAGATGCCATATTAGGGTGCAACTGGTCTGCAATGATGTTGAGATAGTCAACAGCTTTCATGGTGTGTTCTACAACAACCAATGGTCCCAGAATCTCTCATGAGAACATCTCCCCAAACCATAATCTCACTGCTACCAGCTTTTTTATGACCTGCGGTACATGTGTCAGAGAACTGTCTGCCTTGAAGACAGCATACTTTGATGGGGGCCATTGACGGATGAAGCTGAAAACATGTTTCACCCAACAAGGAACTCTGTTCCATCATTCTATTTTCCAGTCATTATCTTCCCGGGTCCACTGTAGGCTTATATGGCAATAACTCTTCGCTAACAAAGGCACGTGAGAGGGCCATCTGCTGTGAAGTCCCATATGAAACGATCTGCTGAACTGTGTGCTCTGAAACAATTCTACTTGGAGCTGCAGTATAATCGGCTGTCAGTTGAGCCACTGGCTGTCAATGATTTTGCTTCAAGTGGGACAGCCCCCAACATCAAGTTTTGTTAATGATTTGTGAATGTCCAACACTTTGCTGTCTGCTACTGATTTCACTGTCGTTCACCCACTTTGTATAGATCCTAATAATGGCAGCTTGCATTTACCTGATAAGCTGTGCAGTTTCAGAGATGCGCATACAAAGCTGTTGGGCTATTACAATTTGCCCTTTACCAAACTTGCATATATCAGCAGCATTACCCATCGCACACAAATGTAAGGTGGCATCCACACATGCAACGGAACACCATATCATAACACTGCTGCATATGAAGTCGGGACTGCACTCCGTAACAGAACACTGTAACATTTCCTCATCCCACCAGTTGTCGGTTTTCCCCCCGTTGCTTCAAAGGAATGTCATTGGGTTATGTTGCACCCCATGTTCGTGTATTTGGACCGGTTTGCGAACAACAACATTTTGTCAGTATAGACTGGATATCTGTATGAACTGAAGGGATGCAGTGATGTTACGCACTGATGTTACATGACAATGTTCTGTTGCATGTCTGTACGCACCCTAATAGAAAGAAGTATGCCTCTAGAATCACCAGCAGCCATTACTTTTTCCACAACTGCTTACATTCTCTCTGGGTTATCCATGTGATCCCATTTATACACAGTGAGGGTGATCATAATGTTTTGGCTCTTCAGTGTATGTGCCATGTTGGAAACTCTAGTTCCCATCCTATCACTAAAGTTAAGTAACTTGCAACATCTCCAACTTTTGGGTTGGTGATCATATATGTTTGCTTTCATTCTGAAGGTAGACATTCAGATTCCTCGTTGAACTGTAAGGTTACCTTACCAACATAGCCTGCCGTGTTAGCATGGTGAGTTTAAGATCACTTCTTTTAAGGTGCTTTCATCATGCTATTTGTGTGTAGGGAACTGTGACCTCCATCCTGCAATGGATAAATAATGGGTGATAATATTATATATGTATATATCCCACAGCTGTCCACTGCCAAGAATACTGGTACTCATCAAAGTGCCACTTCGAATCAGCCCTGTAGTGGTCACTCTGAGGAGGGTGACACAAGTCAAGTCTTGGACCATGACTTCGGCTGTGGTGACCGAAGTTTGGATTCTTCGTTAAACTGTAGATCCAGCTTGACAACCCGTCTGGCCAACGTGGTGAGCTTAAGGCTGCTTCCTCTGTATTTCTTTCACTGTACTTACATGTATATGTATAAGAGACCTCCATCCTGCAGTGAATTGAAAATGGTTGATGATGATGACATGGTGTCTACTCATCTGGAAAGCCTGGAAAAGTCAGTGAAATACAAAGGCCAAAGTCACGGAAATATAAAATCCATTGTTATAATAAATAGCTTATTAAAATAATTTTCCTTCATTAAGCTTTTCATACCACATTACCTACTGAAAAATTTGAAAAACTGTACTTCTGACTAAACTTCTTCCAAAAGTTACCATTTTGCACCAAAACTAATATAATTTATATAAAATTATTAAGCCTATATATTTGTAAGAATAAAATATTTGCCAAATATATTATAACTAAAACTTGAAAAAGTGTTTTAAGCTAAATCTGTAAGGGATTTTGATCATACCAATATCCTTTACCTTATATATAGTCATATACATTTTAAATAAAATAGAAGATGAAGCATCAGCTTTGCGATTATATAGTTAATTCTTTTATAATGAACTCAAAAAGGGCCAAATGGAAATGTTGCTATAAATATTTAATTAGTGCATGTTTTTAGTGTAAAGAAATGCACTTTTTAATACAGCTTTTGAATTTGTAAATTCACTATAATTGAGTTACAAATGGCGTTGGGGTTTGCGTTAATCGATTTCATGGCCTTGAAACTTGCTTTGATTGGGCAAATTTTCGCGGGCGCATTGTGTGTTGTTTACTGTAATTAGCGACAGGAAATCGATTAAGATTTGGTCTGGAAACCTGGAAAAGTCAGGGAAGTTTGAAATAGAATTTGGGTAGACACCTTGAGGTATTTCATGTAGTTTTCTGAGTTGAGTTTACACTTACATTGCATTGTACTGATTATTTAAATTTTTTTAAAATTATGGTTTTACAAGTTGTGCTTTGGGAACCACAAGTTTATTATGGAGGTATGCAAAATTTTATGTTTTGAATTTTTTGCTTCAATAAGCGAAGTGTCGTAATGTGTTGAAGTATATGAAGCCAACAGTTAAACTTAACTATATTAAGTTATTTTTTAAACTTAAAAATGGCCTTCAAACTGGTAAGTCATATCAAAAACCAAATGTGATAGACATAGGGTGTCTACATACCTGGAAAAGCCGGGGAAATTTTAAATTCATCGTTATAATAAATAACTTAATGAAACAATTTTCCTTTACTGTGCCGCATTACCTACTGAAAAACATGTACTTTTGCCTAAACTTCTTCCAAAAGTTACCATTTTACACCAAAACTAATATAACTTGTATAAAATTAAGCCCATATATTTTTCAGGAGAAAATGTTTACCAAATATATAACTAAAATTGGAAAAATAAAGTTTTTAGCTAAATTACCTAATGTGTAAGGGATTTTGATCATACCAGTCTCATTTCCCTTATATATAGTCAACACACTTTAAATCGAATAGATAGATAAGGCATCAGCTTTGAGATTATATAGTTGATCTCTTATAATGAACTCAAAAAGGGCCTAATGAAAATTTTGTTGTAAATAATTAATGCAAGTTTTTAGTATAAAGAAACATTTTTAATACAGTTTTTGTTTTTGCAAATTTACTGTAATTGGGTTATAAATGGCTTTGGGGTTTGTGTTAGTGAATTTTATGGTTTTGAAACCTGTTTTATGCAAATTTTAATGCATTTTATGTTTACTGTAATTAGCTACTGGAAATCGATTAAGATTTGGTCTGGGAATCCTGGAAAAGTCAGGAAGTGGAAGTTTGAAACATAATTTGTGTAAATACCTTCTAGATATCATTGAATACTTAAAATGTTTGATGAAATTTAGAGAAATTACACTGAGCATAATTTGTCGTATATATAACATTAAAAACTGGAATATATACTTTTATAATTGTTTGTAGGATCTTTTTCTTAATTGCTTTATGTACTAGTATAAATATTTCCTCTCCAGTGTTTTCCTCCCTTATACAGTATAAATAGATTGCACTTGAATAGCTTTATGTATTACCATACAATTTAAAATAATCATAATCTATTTTAATAATGTTGGGATTGTTAATTCCTTTTAGCTAGTATGCATTTTTTGCACTGTTAACATTTTTTCTTGTTCCTATTTTATCTGTAGTTCTTCCTTCCCGTAAAAGAACTTTTTTGCTTGCTTTGCATAATTTTTCCTGTGCATTGTCTTAACTTCAATGTCCTCTAACAAAATTGACACTTCATGAATAGAATTGAAATGAATGCATTAACAATGGTATGTGTGTTTGCTAATTTTTTTTAAAATAGGCGGAATTGGAAAAATCCTCCCAAGAAGAAACAATACACTACCTAAAGCGAAGCAATGTTTGAAATCAAAGATCCCGGTGGTGAAAGCAAAACATTGAGATTTTTTTTTATGTATTTGTAATTTTAAAATTGTTTATTTTGATAGAAAAATTTTTACTATATATTAAAATGAACCTTTTCTAGTTTCTGGTGAAAAAATGTTAACAGGGCAGAAATAATGTGGTTTTAGTAAATTTTGTGTAGTATTAATGATCATTAAAACAATGTGTAAAATATTTGTTAGTCTTTATTTATATTGTAAACATAAATGTCCAATAACTAGAACGTTATTTTAGAGTTATTAGTGTTTGCTATCTTTATATGTAAGTTAAATGTATAGTTTTCAGTACTTCTACAATAGTTAAGCTTACGATTAAATTTATTAGGATTTAGGTGTCTGCATGTCAAATTTATTACCATTTTATATAGGATGTTTGATTATATCATTTCCTAAGTCCCCAATTTAAATTTCAAGAAGCGTATTGCTTTAATATAATTGTTTACTTGTGCATTTAATTTTTTGGTTTAAAAAAAAAAATCCAGTGTTTAAAGATCTCTTTTGGAACGATTTGTAAAATCATATTTTTTTTATTTAAACAATAGTTTGGAAAATACTGTAATATCTAAGAGTGGTACATGTATATGCACATACAGGATGCAAAGTAAAGTCATTATTCACCCAAATAACTTTTGAACAAAGGCTTGTATATCTGTTACTGGCAAAATATAAAATGCAGTCATTGTATAGAATATCTAGATGTTTTTAGGCAAAGTATGAAATATCTATTTTATTTTAATATTTTACGATTAAGGACATTCCTAATGTCTCATGGCAAACCATGTGATTACCGACACTTATTTAAAACTCATTATTACATATTGTCAAGGGTGGGTCCAGAAATCTTTCAAGATCGGGGGGAGGACATGATTTGTTTCCGATTCCTATTTTTAGCCAAGTGTCCGGTACTTTTCAATTCTTTTTCCATCATATAATCCCGGCTCAAGATAGGGCGATCGCCCTGTGTGTCCCTTTTGGATCTAGTGGTGCTTATTATTACTACTACTATTTACTGTCGTATAAAACAGCATGTACAGTCTCTCACCTTGCTTGGCACAGAACCACCATTGTTTTTTGCCACAAGAATACAACCAACCAACTTACTATTTATTACTTATTACTATTTACTACTATGATTATTAATTACTGTTATCCATTCACTATTTATATAGACATTCTATACAAAGCGTACATGTTTTTAGGCGAAGTATGAACTGTACGTTTTATTTTAATACTTTACATTAATAAATAAGTAATAATAACAGTAATAGTAATTATAGTAACAGTAGTAGTAATAGCTAATAGTAATAATTATAGTAGTAAATAGATATCAATTAATAATAGTAATACACATCGGTGGATCGAAGGGGCCCCATGATGCGATCCCAAAGCGGGATTATATTATGAAAAATGAAAAGTACCGGACACCTGGCTAAAAATAAGAATCAGAAACAAATTGTGTCCTACTTGAAAGATTTCGGGATCCGCCCTTGATAATTAGTAATAACAATAAGTAACAAATAAGTTTGACCTAAATAAGTGCCTGAAGTCCACATGCCTTGTCATGTGACGTCTGAGGCAAGCATCGGAGGTCACATGCCTTGCCACGTGACATTAGAAACGCCATTAATTGTAAAATATTAATAGACATTTTTCATACTTTGTCTATAAACATCAAGGCATTCTATGCAATCCCTGCATTTCACACTTTGCTGGTAACGCATCTATAAAAGTTTGAGCATAACCACCTTACTATACCTATCAGGTAGGTCAGCAGCAGCATCCTCTGTGGCAATATGTAGAAGTTATTGCACCTTACTTTGGAACAAGAAGATACAGAATTTTTTTAAATCATAATTATTAAACATCAACTAACTAGTAGGAAATGACATGTGCATTGCTAGGTTAAATATAAGACCAAACATTTGGTGGAAGATTTAGTTTTTTAGATTCTCATGACTTTCCATCATAAATAATGAAAATGAATTCATTTCACCATAGATTAAATTTGTACACACACAGTAGAATCATGATCATTGTACAATAATAGTGCACATTTAAATTACCTCATCCAATCAAATGGTAGAAAACATAACTATGAACGAATATGTACTATTTGAGCCTGTATGGCAGAATTTAACAGTGCATTATTATTGTATGATATTCATAATTCTGTGAGTACCAATTTGATTTATGGTGAAATTTTTCTTATTTATGATGTGACTGCGATGAGAACGTGAGTCCACAAAATGTGTGCAGTCTTTTATTTACTATATCTGTATACATAGCATTCCCCACTCATTAGTTGATAATTTATAATACCATAGCTTAAATATTTTCAGTACCTTTTATTTCCCAAGTTACGTGCAATAACTTTTACATTTCACCACAGAGGGCACTACTGGTGTTCCCATCTGTTCAGGCATAGCCACTCTATTATACCTAGGCATGACTTTGATAGTTCTGCGAGTCTTCATTCAAAAGTTATTTGGGAGAAAAAGGATTTTACTTTGCATCCTTGTGTATGTGTGAGTATATATGTGCACATACATACAAGGTGTCTGTTTTAAACGTCTGTTTTTGAACAGTTCCTACACTTAACAAGAAGTTGGAAAGGATGAAAAAAATGCAAATAGGGAACAGTAATCATTAAGTTTTCATAAAACAAAAAAGTCAGTGCATTTCCACATGTTCTCTGTGTGTTGCCTGGATGATATCCAAACGGTAGTAGAGTTACAGCCATGTCCATTGCAGCATTTCCTGACTAACAGTAACAGTAGCGTCCATTATCCTGGGAAACTGTTGCAGATCATAGATCCTTCTACTGTAAATGCAGTCTTTAACCTATCCCCAAAAGAAAAAATATAGTGGAGTGAAATCTGGTGACGTAGACATTCAGGTAATTGGTTCATCATGCCTGATCCATTGATTCTGTCAAGTTGTGTTCAAGAATGATCAAATATCCTTCCCCCAATATGGAGGGGGTCCCCATCTTGCTGAAAAATAACATTATGCTACAAAGGTTGCATTTGGGGAACTGTGTGAAGGTCTCCTGTGGTGATGCCATTTTTCTGTTTGTCTGCCTGGAACAAGTGAAGCTGACGTAATAACGTGTTTACAAAATTTGTCAGCAAACTTTCAGAGCTCTGCAGCCAAAATTTTTAAACATTACCTATGTGTGATTTTACTGATTTTTACTCGCTGTTTGAAATTAGAAATATTTGAACCAGACACCCTGTATATTTACAATTATTGATAGATGCCTATACTATAATTATTTCTGGAGTATACGATTATTTTTATAAACTTTCAACGTTTTTCATAACCAGTAACCATAATTCACATTTTTACATATTGAAAACATTCTCTGAAATAGAAATCACTAATTTCAAGTCATAACTTTTAAGTTTTGAGTTACTCATTATTTTGGTATAGCGTGGAAACATTTCTATTCTAGTGTTACAGAATATAATATCTCTACTAAGTTGTATTCTAACTACGGAAAAATACTGCTATTTGTAGTGTATTACCAATGTCAAAATAAACTCAATCTAAAGAAATAATTTTGGGTTTTCACCAAATAAAGTTCAGTTAAAATAACAAAAGAAATTTGCTTTGTAAAGTATGCTGAAATACTAATATAGTTTTCGTGATACACTTATGTTGATGTGTTTACTTTTCTTAACATTTTGACTTAACACTGCAAGGCTTTGGAAGATTGTAAAAAATCTTTCAAATGAACTAACATGAATAAAAGTATTTTTAAATAATTGTTTCTTTTCATTTTTCAAACTATATGAAAGGTTGCTGCAAAGACAGCCTAGGGATCCAAGCATGGCTTTTTTAGTTAAATAAATGGTGAAGTAATCTAGGTAACCTGAGTGTAGTTATGACGTTGATGAAGATATAAAATTGATATACCTGGATTGTTTGAAATCCTTGTCAAAATCGTTAGTTCTTGAGAGAAAATTCCAAACTAAATCCTTCACACTTATGCAGAGCAAATTGACTAGTACTATGTAAGAATTTTAATACAAATTAAATATATTTAATAAAATTATTAAATTCTTCCTTTCAACCTCGTAGAGGACGTAGGGCTTTTTCAAAAGATGTCTATTTACCTCGCTTTTCCGTAAATCCCTTGATCTCTCCATATGTATGTTTTCACCCTTTTTTTGTCTTTAAGTTTGGCTCCCACAGTTCATGTGTTTCTTGGTCTACCCTTTTTCTTGTGGATTCTGATCCAGTAGGTATTGTAGTGGTGCAATGGTAATGCATTTATTTAGTGTGCCATTACATTGGGTTTCACTTCCAATGCTGTTTGAAAAAACAAACAAAAAAAACTACTAACTGTAGTCCAGGGATTTATTCCCTGGTCCTCAAGAGGTTCTAATTCTTTGAGAAACTGCAGGTCTTGGTGCAGCTTGTTTTTTATCATCCTTTCCCCCTAAGAACATAATCTAATTTAGTACTTGTCTATAAACATCGTTCAGTTTGGCTTCAAATATTTCATAGTTCAATATTAGCTCTCTTTTTGTGGAGGTGGTGGTCTAATATCGTACAGAGGCAGAATTATTTATAAACATCGAATTTGGTTTATTGCCTTGGTTACTTTCTGTGTTCGGTATGCATAAAGTAGCACTGATTTTACGTTACTTTAAAAGAGTAAAATTTATTTTTTCTTTATTATTGCGAGCTCTAAATATTTTTTAGTTATGCAAAGGTACCTTTGTCTTTTTGGGTTCTTTGTTTTGCATCTTCCTCTGTACTTCCTTCACTGTACACAATGCCGTCAAGGGATTGGGAATTGTTTGATGTGCTCGATATTTTTTATTGGTCGTAGGTTTTTGTTATTGCTGCATTTGATTTAAAATCTCTAGAGTTTTTCTTTAATTTATTTTTACTACAACTTTTTTTCATTTCGTACTCAGTTTTTCAATGCTTTCATCCAAGTGATTTTGTTTCTTCATTATCAAAAACAGGTTGTCTACAAAATATTGGTCTTCCAATTTTTACAGTGTTTCACTTTTATACCTTTAGGGTTATTTTTAGTTGCTATCTTCATTATCCTCTTCAGTACTTCAGTGTTAATTGGTAACAATGGACAGTCGTGCTTCACTCCTGTTATCAACTGTAGGAGTGGTTTGGTATGTTACCGCTGTTAAGACATTTGGTAAAGAATTTTGCAAGTATGTCTTCTACATATTCTCCAGCTTCTTTTAGGATATCTAATGTAATACCATCATCACCAGGGGCTCTTCCTTTCTTCATACTTTTTATTGCAAATGAAACTTCTTCTTTTAAGATTTTAGGAGCTGTTCCTTCGACTATTTCAATGTCTTCGTTTAATCCACTGTTACTTTCATATAGTTTTTTGTAGAATTCTTCAACTCTTCTAAGTATTTCTTCCCTATTTCTTGTTACGGTGCCATCCTCTCCTTTTAATGCAATGATGTGTTTCTTCCCAACAGATAAACTTCCTTTAACAACCCTAAGGCTCTTGTTATTTTCAATGGCCTTCCTTACTAACTCACAGTTGAATTTTCTTATGTCTTCTTTCATGCTTTTGCGCAGAGTTTTACAAAGTTCTATGTACTCAATCCTGGAACTGGTATTTCGATTGTCCACCTTCATATCTCTTCGCCTTTTCATGAGCTGTTTCGTCTTCTCAGATAATTTGCTATTGTGCTTTTTACAGGTTACACCACCAATTTCCCCAGCAGTTTCAACTATTGTCTTAACAATGTTTTCATTTGCTTCTGAGATATCACTTTCATCAATAAGTCCTTCCAGTGCAGAAAAGCGATTTTTTAATTCCAACTTGAATGCCTCGGTATTTTCTTTTAATTTCTTTAAATCCACCCTCTTACTTACTTGTTTCCTAATGAGCTTCTGTCGTTCTAATTTAGTATTTAAGTGCACTTTACATCTCACCATTCGATGATCACTTCCAGTATTAAATCTGTTCAGTACACTGCAATCTTCAATAATTGATTTCTTGTTTGCCAGGATATAGTCAATTTCACTAGTTCCCCCATTTGGGTGTTTCCATGTCCATTTTCTTTGCGGTTTCTTCTTAAAAAATGAATTCATGATGCTAAGGTTTTCAGCTTCTGCAAATTCGATGAGTTGATCGCCACGTTCATTCCTTTCCCCATATCCGTATTTACCAACCGATGTCTCTCCTTGTTCCTGTTGTCCAATTCTTGCATTGAAATCCCCCATGATGAGCTTGATATGTTGTTTCCCTTTGGTGTGTAACTCTTTGATTTCTTCATAAAATTCTTCAACCTCTTCGTCGGTATGGCTTGATGTTGGTGCATATACCTGTACTATTTGAAGTTGGTATCGCTGGGTTAGTTGAACAACGAGCCTCGCTGCTCGATCTGATGTACTTTCAACTTCCAGAAGACAGTCTTTAATTCTTTTGTTGATTAAGAAGCCAACACCACTTGTTCTTCCAGTTTCCGTTCCTCTATAATAAAACAAATGTCCACTTTTAAGTTCCACCAACTCTTCACCTTTTCTTCTAACTTCACTGAGTCCTACAATGTCCCATTTGATCTTGTCTAGTTCCTCTTCCAATTCCTGAAGTTTTGCTTCAGAAGCAAGGGATCGTCCATTAAACGTAGCCAAGGTCAATAACAAACGGCAGCCTGGGCCATTCCAGTGATTCTTAGCACCCCCTGCTTTCATGCCACACTGACCGCTGCCTTGATCAGGAGCACTCCAGCACCTGGAGACTAGGGGCCATGGTTTCTGGTGTGTCAACATAATGGAGGAATTAGCCATAATTTCACCACGCTGGCTAGACGGGTTGGTGAATTAGCCCTCCCCTTCCGCCTTTCTATCCGTGCAGCAAATATTAATTTGCCACATAAATAGAAAGTTCATTATATATAAAGTTATAACAATATATGTGCGAAGGGTCTGCCGCCAACCAGAAGGTTTATGCTATAGACGTTGGTTCCACGACTCTGGGTACGGGAAAAGAAAAAAAAAAACCTGAAAAAATTGCTCAACACAAAGCACAATGGAATCTGTGTAATGCACCTGGAAAAATTCAAAAATCTAAAAAACAAACAAACAAGAGAAATAAATAAATCAGCAATAATGCACCTCTGGCTCCATGTAATGATCAGAAAAAGTACTAATAACCAATGAAATATACCACTGGGCTACTAAAAACCGAATTTGTAGCCAGCTGATGCCACAACAGCATCCAGAATGTCCTTGGAATGCTATCCCGGTATCTTGATGGCGTGAAATAGGCTCAGACTATGATGATATGAACCATAATCAAAATATGAATGGAGCATCGGTTGTCGTGCTCTCGAATCAGAACCGCGTTCGGACTTTAAGAAGTGATGTGAGAGGCTTGGGGACATGGCTCTCTGATTTTTTTTTATATGTGATTTTATTCCTGATTTTTTATATATAGTTAAAGAATTAAAAATTTCGAGGAGAGGTCGATATATTTGATTTTTGCTGAAAAACTGAAAATTGAATTATTTTAAAATCAGGGTGGCAAGTGCCCACCCTTGCCCCATGCTGCCAACGCCCATGGTTGAATCAATGCTTTCCTGAAAATTTGCTTTTTATAAATAATTATTTTTTTTTTTGTATTTAAAGATTGTTAGTTCCATATTTTATTTGAAGGAAACAAATGATTTTCAAAAACCAAAATGCCATGAAGAACGCGTAAATAAAAAGGTAACTCAAGAGCAATGTAATAAAAATAAACACATAGGTTGTTCGTTTAGAACTGTAAACGAAAAGCAACATATCACAACCTACCTTGGCGATACATCGCTGTCACTTGTCGACTTCATCCCAAAGACCCCTTTAGCTGCAAAATCTTACGTTTTTCCTACTAATTTAACGGTTACTTATTGGCTCTGGTCACTAAAGTCATGAGGACCGGTTTAAAGTGATTGTCAATTACGTATTATTTTTTAATTAGGTCATTATTTTAATTACCATATTTTTTTAATTAATCCTTACGTGGATCATTGTCAAAAACCTCAGCCTGACGAAGCTGGATTAGGTTCTTAGTAAGTTCGGTTCTTTACAAATGTATTGTGTTTGAGCGGTCACCTTAAGCTGTAGGTCCTGTCCCAAGGAACCCATTGTGCAGTTTTGGCACGTAAACATAGCAAATAATTAAACTTCAAGTGTAATATGAATATATATAAATAGTATGTGTAAGTACAATAATATCTCTTCTTTGTAAGGCTGTCGAAAAACTTTGTGTTTTATTCATGAATCGGAGTTTGAAATACTTGTATTTTTTTAATAATAATATAAAGGAAAACAAGAACATAATTCATAACATTAAATTTTTCATTTAAACTATGTTAAAATCTGCAGCATTTTTTAATAAATTGATAAAAATTTTTGCACTACATATAAGTTCAGTATATGCATTTACATGCTATCGACTTCCAATTAACCAGGGAGTAACCTGCTAAAAATATTTTTGTAGCTTTTCGGCTAACTTGTACCTAAAATTCTAGCATAATTGGAAAGGTTGTAGTTGAATCAGAAAAGGCATTTTCAAGTTTATAAGAAACTTTGGTCAGAAACAGTCAACTCCACATAATGACATTTAATTGTTTTTATACTTCAACTTGATTCTTTGATGCTGGTGCATATACCAGGAAATATATGCAGCCTTAAAATCAAATTCCTTTCTCTTTAGTCCATTGATTGATATATTTATCAAATGACTTAAGTTGGTGATATGGAGTCTATTATTTGTTTCTATATTCATTTCACTAAATCTCCTCACAATCTGCCGTATACACTGAAATTGACGATTCAAATTCACATATACTGTATAACAAAAAAATCGATGCACCAAGAAGGAGTTGTCCGATTGTAATGAAATTTCGTATGCAAAGACATTTTGACCGAACATGCAAATGATTAAAATTTGGTGTCCAATGAATGAATAGCGGGAACTCCAGCGCATCGGAACTGCGCATTCAGCAGGTGTATATAAGGAGCGATTCTCAATATGTGGTCAAAATTTCTGTTGCATTTTGACTGCGGATATCTTACGTCGACTGTAACAATGCCTCGCCGAAAGATTCGTGCTCATTACGAGCATATGTCAGAGTTTGAAAGAGGTTGTGCTATCGGATTGAAAGAGGCTGGTTGGACGAATCGAAGAATCGCTGGACATGTGGGTCGAAGCGATGCGGCGATTGGACGGTGCTGGCAAGAGTGGGTCAACAACGGCAGATGTCAGCGTCGGGACGGCAGCGGTCGACCTAGGGCCACAACAGAACGGGAAGACAGAGCGATTGTCAGAGCAGCTGTCACAGCACCGGATTCGTCGTTATCAACTATCCAATGTGTGGCCCGCACACATGTGTCCAACATGACCCTCTGTAGACGACTGAGAGAGCGGAATTTATGCTCGCGCCCACCGTTACGCCACTTACTTCTCACGCCTTTACGCCGTCAAGTCCGATTACAGTGGTGCCGGGCTCGATCAACTTGGAACTGCGCTGACTGGGGACGTATAGTCTTTAGTGACGAGTCCCGTTTCCAACTGTGTCCTGACGACAACCGCAGACGTGTCTGGAGACGTCCAGGGCAGCGTGGGGATCCTGCCCTTACTATCGCACGCCACACATGCCCACAACAGGGCGTTATGGTCCGGGGTGCCATCTCCTTTGATAGCCGGACCCCTTTGGTGGTCATTTCTGGCACACTTACAGCACAGCGGTACGTAGACGACATTCTACGACCGGTTGTGTTACCGTTCCTTTTGCGACACCCTGGACTTACGTTTCAACAAGACAATGCCCGGCCGCACACGGCACGTGTTGCTATGAATTGTCTTCAAGCTTGCCCAACACTTCCTTGGCAAGCTAGATCTCCTGATCTCTCTCCCATAGAGCACATTTGGGACGCTATGGGAAGGCGATTGCAACCATCCCGGAATGTTGACGATTTAGCCCGACAGTTGGAGACAATTTGGCAAGAAATTCCGCAGGACACCATCCGGGATCTTTATCAGTCTATGCCACGCCGGGTGACAGCTTGCATCCAGGCCAGAGGTGGACCAACGCCTTATTGACTTCCTCCCTTTGTAACGGTCAAACTCTGCAATAAATCATTCAATTGTTCTGAAATTTTAATCGTTTCTTTTTCTATGTATGTTCTTCATATCCACCAATTTTTATCGCAATCGGACAACTCCTTCTTGGTGCGTCGATTTTTTTTTGTTATAGAGTGTATAATAGACATAGTAGTATACTCGCACAATAAATTTTCTTTAGCAGCCAAATATGTTTTTGCAGACTGCCACTTGTAGTTACAGCAACTGGGATTGGACAAGAGGTACCTTTACTACGTGTTCGCTTATTTTGTCTCCTGAGTGTACAATATTTCTTGGAATTTTTAAATAGCTCAGTGTTCCCAATAAGGGTGCGTTTCACCTCAGATGTGGAGGTTGGCATAATAACCTTTCCCCTGTCCATTCCCTTCAATGCACTCTGGTGACATCACCATCATCGCCTTTCCAATTTTAGTTGGAACTTTTTGGCAAATTGCTCAGCAGCTTTTCTAGCTGAATTTTAAATAATGTCACCTTTTAGAGGAAACTGCTGGCTAAAGCCCTGGTAGCTATGACCTGCTGTTTAACCTTTAGCTTATGGGGCTGAAAACGAAAGCTTCTTGTTCCATACCAGGAAATGTCCCTTCCTCCCATACAAATCAACCTAAGTGGCACCTGAGAGCCTGGTTATATGGGGGTTAGGAGGGAGGTGTAGCTGCCCTTAAGTACAAATAAATAATGCCAAGTAACTTCACTGTGCACGTATCCTACCTTAGCAAAGGATAAGAAACCTTTTCATAATCTAATAGCAGATTGCTAACTTTCCTACAAAGCAGTGAAGAAGAGGAAGAGAGAGAAAAGGTCCTGTTTGTACTATAGGCCTTTATCTCCTCCCCCTTTTCGTTACCACCCACAGTCAAGCCATTTGCACTATTAACTAACCATTGATGTGAAAAGAACATGAAAGGGGGGGAAAAAATCTCTGGGATAGGGTTTATCCCAGCTCTGTTCTTTTGGGTAGTAAATCTGCTGGGATATACGTTGTCTCACCCGTAAACTAAAGATTAAAAATGTGATATTAAGACAATGTGATTGAAAGAGATTTCCTAAAAATTAATGATCATCCGTTTATTTTTCATTAAACAAGTCAACTAATTTTTGAAAGTTTTCTTTTATTCTTTTAATGCTTCAGCAAAGTCCTTGAGTGGAACCACTGGTTTAGATAATATGCATATTTTGTTGAAAAAAAAAAAAAAAAGAACAAATAACACTTGCATACCTGAAAAAGTATTTTATTGCTGTAAAATTTTGCATATGCAATTAGTATGTAAAGTTAAAGAAATTGTTACATTTTCATTATGAAGGACTTCCATTGCATAGCAGTGATAATGTAACGATCACATGTTAATACATAGTATATCCTCTTCTAGTGGTGATAAAAGCGAATATTGGTGATAAAAGCGAATATGAGCATGGCATTAAGATGAGTAACACATTACAGTCGTCGTGTGGTGGATTTTGTCAGATGTTCAACAATTGTTGGTTTTCTTTGTCTACATTTTTTGATCGCTGGAGTTGCCTTCCCAACATGGCAACTAAATGAGTCTTTCTGATTACTTGCTACTCATAAGCTTATGGTGCAATCTCTTAAATTAATTTGCTCCAATTGCCGGTGTATGTTTCATGAGGGCACCCTTATAAATTATTAAAGTAGCAAAACTAGGCCTTTTTTTTTTAAACAGTTCTCCCTATATTAGAATACACAGTTTTCTCATGTGCTGCTAAAACACCTGTTGCACTCGTTGGCAATGGAATTTTTACCATTTGTATATGTATTCGAAAGGAATTTACACACTGAGTTTCGTGGCTCATGTTTGATTTTTTGGGATGCATTTTTTTCAATAATATTTATTTGTATGTATATTTAATTGAATATGTTTTATGTGTATTTATTTGATTGGATATATTTTATATGCATTCTATCAAATATTAACACACATTTATATTATCAGAATAACACCAAACCTACTTTTAAATTAATTCCCCCTCCTCAACAGAGTATGTACAGTGAAACCTGTCTAAGACGGAAACTCACGGAAACGGAAAAAAATTCTGTAGTATGCAGGTTCCCATCTTATGTAGGTTGCATGCAAAATAAATATGTGGGAGACCATGCGCTTTTAAGCAGCCAGAAAACTAAACTGGCGCTCGCCAGAGGGCCATAACTGCGAACACCTTGTTAATCGTATACTATTGGCTGACCCTTCTTCCAAGCTAAAGTTTCTGATCGACACCGGCGCCGATATATCTGTGCTACCAAAAAACCATCTACCTCAAGCAAACCAACACACGATCTAGTACTCCACGCCGCGAATGGAACGAAAATTCACACGTTTGTCAATAAGTGCCTAACTGTGGACTTGAACCGGTGCCGAACATCTACATGGACCTTCATCATCGCAGAAGTCAACCAACCAATCTTAGGAGCAGATTTCTTAAAGCACTTTAACCTACTGGTTGACATAAAAAACAGTTGTCTCATAGATAATGAAATGAAATTGTCATCTCGTGGAAAGCAGACTAACTGTGACCTGCTGAGCACTAATATTTCATTTTTACTTCAAAGCTCAACATTCATTAAAAAACATTCAAGAAAATCCTGATGAATTTCCCGGAGCTCATGAACCTGTCCCAACCATCCAAGACGTAAGTGCCACCAATCTTCTATCATATTGAAACCACTGGACCTCCTGTATTTTCAAGACCAAGACGTCTGTCTCCGGATCTGCTCCTCACAGCACATCAAGAGTTTGAATACATGATGGCCCAAGGCATCATTCATTCTTCCAAAAGCCCTGGGCAAGCCCCTTTCACATAGTTAAAAAAGCGAATGGGGATTGGTGTCCTTGCGGAGACTATCGCCGCTTGAATACAGTGACGACACTCGATCGTTATCCGGTCCCACATATCCAAGATTGTACACAAGTCTTCGCGGGGAAGAAAATCTTCTCCACGCTCGACTTAACTCGGGCGTATCACTAGATTTCGGTGAATCCCGAAGACATCCCAAAAACGGCAGTGACTACCCCCATTCTGACTTTTTGAATTCGTCGTTACCTCTTTTGGCCTCCATTCCAAAATTTTACCCACCAGGTACTGCGTGGACTAAACTTTTGTGTTCCCTACTTTGGCGATCTTCTCATCGCATCCACTGACGAGGAAGAACATGTGCGACATCTCCAACAAGTATGTGAAAGGTTAAAACAATATGGACTCAAACTCAACCCAGCTAAGTGTGTACTGGGAAAATCAGAGGTATCTTTTTTGGGGTGCCTAATAACTCCTGCTGATGTTAAACCTGTGCCGGAAAAAACTAGAGCAACTACCGAATTTCCGAAACCGGAAACTATATCATAACTACCACAATTTTTGGCAATGGTCAACTTCTACAGATGATTTATACCGCAAGCCGCCGAGACTCAGGCACCCCTACATGAGTTCTTAAAGGACTCCCACAAAAACTACAAATGCCCGGTCTCATAGGATGCTCAAGCAACAGCTGCTTTAAAAAAATGCAAAGTGGACCTGATGCAAACAACAACTCTCAGTTACCACGCGTCAGGAACACAACTGTCTCTGATGGTCGACACATCCAACACCGCCATTGGGGCAGTGCTACACGTCCGAAACTTAAAAAACACTCAACCGCTTTCATTTTTTCACGCAATCTTTCCCCTGTGGAGCAAAAATATAGCACACATGATTGCAAACTCCTCGCTATATACACTGTAATCAAGCATTTTCGACATAACCTCGAAGGACAAAAATTCATTATCTTCACAGACCACCTGCCTTTAACATTCACATTAAAAAAAAACCCTCTGATGCCACCTTCCCAAGATGGATGAGACACCTGGATTATGTTGTCCAGTTCTGTATTGACATCAGACATGTTTCAGGTGCCAACAACATTGTCACACACACATGTAATAAGCAATGATAGCCTAATTAATTTCAAAGCCATTGCCTTAGACCAGGAAACAGACTTGGAATTGAGAAACTTGCTAGACAGTCCTAACTTCTCACTGAACCTAGAGCCAGTAAAAATTAACCCCGGCCTTCATATAATATGTGATACAAGTAGAGGAAAAACCAGGCCATATATAACCCTGCCATTCCGAAGACAAATCTTCGACGCACTCCATAATCCCTCGCACCCAGGTATCTATGCATCCAAAAAACTGATCACAGAAAGATATGTCTTGCCATCAATCACCAAAGACGTCACGAAATGGGCTCGATGCTGCTTGGACTGCCAACAGTCTAAAGTATCCCGACACAACCATAGCCCTATACAACAATTCATGATGCCATCACAATGGTTTGATCATATATATGTTGATTTCGTTGGTCCATTACCACCTTCTAACGGCAACTCGTACTTTCTCACCTATGTGGACAGGTATACAAGATGGCCAGAAGCAATACCGGTAGCTGACATGACCGTCGAAACAGCTGCTTGAGTCCTCATCGATCATTGGATCGCTCGTTTTGGTGCTTCATCAATCACCACCACAGATCAGGGTCGACAATTCCAATCATCACTATTCACTTCACTGACTAATTCACTGGGCATAAAACACATCCACACGACACCGTACCACCCTTCCAGCAATAGACTTGTCAAGCGCTTCCACTGTTCACTCAAACAAGTCATTAGATGCAATCGTAACTCACAGTGGACCGAGGCACTGCCACTGGTACTCCTGGGCCTACACGCAGCATTGAAAGAGAACTTCAAGTGCACCACAACTGAATTGGTCTATGGCTCAACCATCAGACTCCCAGCGGATTTCCTGTCCCCATCCGAAAAAACAATGATGGAGCTGTCAGCATTCCTCCAACGCCTACGTAACACCATGCAAACATTGACACCCAAACCAACATCTGCTTACATTAACCACACACCTTTCATTCCCTCCTCACTGGACTCTGGTTCTCACGTCGTCGTACGACATGACAGGGTTAGGAAATCGCTACAACCACCCTCTGACGGACCATTCAAAATCATCAAACCAGGTAAATCCTTAGTCATGGGCATTGACCGCCTAAAACCGGCATTCATCGCGGATGACTCTGATAAAGCCGAGTCAACCACTCTGATCACAACCCAGCCACTTCTAATAGTCCGATAACCACCTCCAGTCAAAGCAACGAGCCTGCAACCACCCAAGCACGCACCACCACACGTTCGGACGGTGGGTAGGATTTAACCCTCGATACCTCTGAATCTCATACCTTTGGTACTGGGGATACTGTGGCAGACGCGTCCACAGATTGACAGAAAAACTTTAGTGGATGGAACTGGAATGGACTCTAAGAGGAGATTGAAAAAGAACTGGCTATGAACATTCGCTCTCTCAACCTCATTTCGAAAGCACATGTAAAAAATGCTCTCGCGCTGTACTTAATGTTAATTAAATTAAGTTGATATTTCTCAATTTCGCATTTAATTCTTCACGATTATAGGCGGTAGTAACCTCCTATAAATACATACATAGTTAAATTCAGTGATAAGAGATGACTGCATATGCTAATTTTTTTTCTTTGTCTCATTTTGCGAACTTTATAATTAAATTTATTTCCCTCGTGATAGAAATATTTATTTTATCACTGCATTTTATATTTATTAATTTTTGCAATATTTTGTGTTAATAGTTACGATCAATATAAATCTTCATGGTAACTGTACACACCTATTCCATACAAAAAGTATATTACATAAGCTTAAATTGTAACAATAAAGTATATAACCATCCTTGCCTCCCAATTTCAATCAGTCCATTTTATATCAGGATTAAAATGAGAAATGTGCTGACGTATCACCAATTCAACCTTTAATATTCACTTACATTACGTAATTCTTTAACACATTAACTGTATTACGCAAAAATATTTTCATGGTAATTTGCTTACAATTTTGATTCACAAAATATGTTTCAATTTCGCATATTGAACCATTTAGCATGTTCGTTACTTTTGAATTATTTAGTTGAAGACAAAGTTTTGTATGTACTGTAAGTATACTAGGGGGCGTGCTGATGAATCCAAGTGGAACGATCGCGTGATCGCCTCCCCATCCTCCTGAGCCGAAATTATATCATTTAAAATGAAAAGTACCGAACACTTGGCTAACAAGAGGAATCTGAAACAAATCACACACCCCTCCCCTAGTTGAAAGCTTTCTGGATCCATCTTTGCTCTAGTGTATGTATAACTTTTCCCCTAACATGTTTTCTAGATGCCAAGAAAATAGACTGATTCATGAACATTTTATCAGTCCCCAGAGTGATTATGCCTTCATGGAAAAAGAAACGAATAAGGGTTTCACTTTTCCCAGTTTCATTCTTTGTTAGCTTCCTGAAATTCTTTTATTTGAATTTATGGTCTTCAAGAACAAACTAACTAAAAAACTAAGTATCTTTGAGAAGTATTTTCCAATACAGATGGGAACTTATGGTGCTTCTCTGGTTACCTCACAATGGATGACCATTCGTATTACACCTTGCTGTAAGTTTATCCATGAATTGATAAATTTGACATGTGACATTTCATTCTGGCTAACAATAAACGTTTTTATTTAAGTAGGGGTGGTGTGCAAAATGGTGGTCAGGTAGAGTCATTCTATATCTATAAAGTGAAAATGTTTTTTGTTCGTCCTCCCCCACTTTGCTATTTGAATTGTATTATAGCCCTCTTTCCTCTTTAAAATAATATAGCTTATCCTATAGACTTCCAGTATCTCAGTCATTTAGAAAATAGCAAGGAAGGATTTTGAAGCTTCAAAAATTTAAAAAGAAAATTATGAAACTTAAAACTGGAGTTGCCAGTATGTTCCTGCCATGGCATCTTGTGAGTAACTGTGAGTTATTTACAATTTGTGTTGGGACAGAGGTGGTGGGCTGGGGAGGAACTTTTTCATGTTGGAAGGCCTCAGTAGGTTAGCCATAACATAATCAGGTCACATTTAAGGAACTGCAATTAGATGTGTGTAATAATGTGCATGAATAATGTAGGCTTAAAGCCTACATTATTTTTTAAAAATGTGACTACATATAATAACTGCAAAAGGAGAAAATTGTTAAATTAGATATAATTGAATTTAAGACCAATAAATGCAGACACTGGAATTTCAAATTTAATTTTTATTCTTTCTTTAGAGTGAGCTGTATCAAAATCTAAGTAACTTGCACTTGGTCCATGAGATTAGCGACAGCATTGCCCCCCCCCCCTTTTTTTTAAACGGAATCTTTATTTTTCAGCCTTATTTTCTGTTTTTGCTGAATTTCTTCCATTTTACTGCAACTTTTTTTTAAAAAAATCTATACCCTTTCCTTAAATAGCGATTTTTAAAAATAAAAATCCCCACACAAGCTTGAAAGTTGCGAGTTTGTATGATGTTAAGCTTCTAAAAAGGCACTCTTAGTCTAAAAAATATTAATATTCTTCATAAATAATTGGTGTTAACTCTAATAATTTGTTGTATAATTAACTTTCTTTTCCATTTCATAACAATATAACTATTTAAAAGTATCATTAAAAATCCCTATTTTATAGATTATTTGCACGTACATAGTAAAAAAAGACTGTTTTTGAAAATATTTTATTTTCTATGTTATGTTGGCAGGTATGTGATGGATATGAAATGACTTTTTATCGCAATTATATATTTTTTTGTCATTTTCTATTATACATAAATAACAGAGATACTGATGGTGTATAGGATGCACTACATTATTATTATTATTCATTTGTGTAAAGATTTGAAAACAACCCAAGTAATTATTTTAATAGAACCCACTTTTTCCCCTGACTCCAAAAAAATTCAAATTTGCCCCCAAAAACCACAAAACCCCACTTTTTTTAAAGAAAAAAAGCAGGTTTTATTTAACCCTGTTCATCACACTAGTCTAAAGGGTTGATAAACGACTATTTTAAAAGAGGGATCTAAATCTAGAGTTTACAAAGTGCTAAGCTTGCTATGAATGGTCATCTACACAAAAGCTGACCTTTCTCCAAGCTTCTTGACTTCGGTGATTTGATGGGAATCATCGTTTCCAGCATGACATGGCTGTGGAATTGTTATTTCCTCTGCAGCAGATTATGTTGCTATTATATATTATTAGAGGCAGTTTGAAAATTGCTTTTCTAAAGATTGAAAAATAGAGAAATGATTGTAGATGATTTAATTTTTTTAATATAACTTTTTATTTTATGTGTTAAAAATTAATTTCCTTTTTTGTTTTATTTATAGATAATAAAGAATTACCAACACATCGACCTCAGACAACTTCTAAGTTTATTTCCAAGTCATCACTTGTTAATGAAGTAAAATTTTTAAGAAATTTGTGTGAAACTCGTAAAAAAGAAACAGACACGCTTGAGTTCGTCTTCCAACGTGCGCATTTGGGATTTAATGCATTGATTGTATTGCTTAAGCATATTATTGAACATGTAAGAAATTAATATAGTTTTATTCTCTTTAAAATATTTTTAAATGACTGTAAAAATAAACACTGAATATATTTTAAATTTTTCATTAACAATGAGCCCATTAATTAATTTCTTATCAATATTTTCCTTAATTATAAATGCAGTTAATATTATTTTATTACAACTTCAAACTAATATTATTCTTGTAGTAATTATTGGTAATGTAATAATAATAATATTATTATTATAACAATGCAGTTATTTCTCTCAATAATGTCTTTCTAATTAACGAAACTTTCCTTTCAATGGCTGCGTTTTGAGGTCCCAGCAAATGCTCCATAGAAAATAATGTAATTAATTTCTCCCAATAACGTCTTCCTAATTAACGAATCTTTCTGTTTAATGACCATATTTTATGACTTTGGCAAATGCTTCATAGAGCTAATCTCTATTTATGATTAGCGATCCCATCTTTTTTTATCGACGTTTAGCCTTGTTCTTTTTTTGCCAAGTTGTTTCGGTAACAGAATTAAAAAGTTTGGATTGAATTTATGATAAGACGGTGAAAGGAAAACTGGTTGCTTCAGATGAAAATACAATGGATTATGAAGCAGAGGACAAACTACCCCCACACCAAGTTTCAAAGAAGCTAGCGGTGCTCTAAATGTCCTTTTCAGGTATATTATCTCATCTGACTTTGAAATCAATTAATTTCAATGTCTTTGGGGAAAAAAGTTATTTAAACACAATTGAAATCAAGACAATCCACTCTTTTGGATTTTTTTTCCTGAACAAAAAAATGATCTGTAAGTTATCACTTTATTACCACAGTATACTTTACATAACTTCATTAAATTCTAAGGTGTAATTCAAATAATAACAATGATTTTTAAACATGCCAATGCATTTATTAAATATATTGACATTCCTAAACTTTCTGTGGTGAAAGGAATTCAAATAGAACATTATTCGTTACTTAATACATAATTCCAGTCTACGAACCTTTCTGATTAACAAACTTTTACTTGATTCCTTTAGATTCGTTAATGGGAGATATTACTCTATTCTTATTATTGTAATAAAATAATAATAATAAGTTAATATTATTTTATTATAACTCTCTTGCTAGTAATGTAAAAAGAAATGTAATAGTGCTGCATTTTTGCAAAATACACTTGAAATTACAGGATATGATTGTAGAACTAAAATGTATTTAATTATTTGTATTAAAATATTTTTGTTCTTTACATGTTTGAATAACGATATTTTGATCTATATTTAGGTTAACTACTTTCGTATCGCAATCTTCATATGTATATCCTTCAGTTACATATTTTTGAAGTCATACTTTAATTTATACAACTATATAATGGCCTGCTTGGAGTCAATTTTGTCTGAAGATCACTAGATTAGCTTCATCTTTTACACTACATTAGTCATCACCATAAGCAGTTTTTGAACAACTGATTCTGTGAAGTCGCATTTCAGTGTTGCTTACATGCATCAGAATTGGAAAGCAAAAACCTTTGGTTAAAAAAAGACAACAAAAAAAACAATGGATAGTTGTTTAATTCGCACATAATTTTTTTGCTTAATATCTGTTGTAGCAGGGTTTCCACAGATGCGCCAAATTGTGCCAGACCAATAGTCCTATGCTATTTAGTGCCAAAACGTATGTTTTTTGTAAGATTGCACCATCTATGCACCAAAAATTGAAAGTCAACTCTAAGGCAAATTTTTTCTTTGCATTAAAATTGCTGAACATAGCAAAATTCGCCACATTGAAATTTTTGTTTAGCTCATAAAATGGCGTTACCTACAGTATCCACGAGAAAAGGATGTGATACTGGCTAAAATAAGTACTAGCGTCTAGAGCCTACTGCCAGTGTTACCCACTCAGAGAGAAAAAAGCTTGACATCTAGCGAGGAATCGGCTTCTGGTGTGCAACCTAACAAGGTTTGCTCACATAAACTGGCAGTAGTGTTGCCAATCTTAGCGGATTTCAAGCTAGATTTAGGATTTTAAATTTGGCAGAACTGATGGAGATCAGCGACAGCAGATTAAGGGTAAATTTTCCCCAAGTGTTGTAATTAATGTGTTTAAATATATTTTAAACTCAATTGGAATATCTACGATCAATATGGTGCAAAATTTCATCTAACTATATATGCAGTGGTGGAAAATCTGCTACAATTTCTGTTTGCTTCTACATCCTGCTACAAAAACGCTAAAAATCTTAATATTTATACCAAACTGCTACAAAACCATAATTTTTTGGCATATTTAGCACCATTTTGACAATAAAAAAGTCGCAAAGAAATTAATAAACCGCCAACAGTATAAGATTCAAACAGGGAAATGCTACTGATTGCTTGGCAATGAGATTTTATGTCAAATCTGTTGCAGATTCTCCTCAATATAAAGTCTGGATACATGAGTGCATCATCGATTTTGGCCATTGTGTTTCACTTGTCACGTGGTGATCACTTGGATTCACTTTTGGATCGCTTGTGATCGATTCCATTTATTTATTGTTGTTGTGCAGTAGAAGATGGATTCAGACAATAACAAATGAATAAGGTTGGTCACCAACAATCTAAAAATAAACCCACAAGTGATCACTATCTGACATTCTAGAAGCATCATTTTGGTATAGTGAAAGGCAGTCCCCACCCCCATTTTCCTGAGTTACAGATTTAAAAGTTAATAAATTATTAATGCAATGAAAGAAAAACAATTTTCTATATTAAAATATTTAGTTATATAATGCTTTCAGGGGGGGGGGGCATGAGCACCCCCAGAATTATATGCAAGGGGTGCATCCAGGAAAAATTCCAATTGAATAATGTTGTTGGACTACAGTTTCTTGTGGATTCAGTCCTTTTTCCCCCTTTTTTCATAAACCAAGGGGGTGCAAGTGCACTCCCTTGCACCCCTAAGGGGCCCCCATGGGGGCCTTCAGTGGCAGGTCCAGGACTCATTGGGGGGATTTTTTTCAACCTTTTTTTTCTGAGGAGGGAAGTTACTTTTATCTCCTCTATGTTCTGGCAGAATTCATTCCACATGTTTTTCCCTGGGAAAAGCATGTTAACCTCATTTTCATCAAAATAGGTGTCGTGTCACATCATTTTATCTACTCCCAAAACACACCACTGTACTGTCTACCCCAGTTAATTTTTTGTCTCTTGTTATCTCCGAATGCCTCAATTGTGAACTGAAAATAATCTTTCTTGGGGAGGAACTAATTTGACAAATTTCACTAGATTTAGCGTATAATGGATATAACTGGCATCCCAAAACAGAAATTAAGCTCCAGTCTTCTTGCCATGGTTAGCAATACTTCCGATTTTCTGCTAATTTTGGTACTTTTCTGGCATGTTAAATTCTATTGTCAGTGTTTTCAGGTAAGGTTATTTTTTTTCGAGGGTGGCCAGCGACTGGGAATTGGTAGGAAATTTTATGAATCTGGAAAAGTCGGTAAAATTCGTTGTCCAAAACGTTGCAATTTTCACACACTTGCGATTTATTCCAGGGTGTCTACTCATCTGGAAAAGTCAGGGAAATTTGAAATACAAAGGCCAAAGTCAGGGAAATTTGAAATTCGTTGTTCTAATAAATAACTTATTAAAATAATTTTCCTGAATTATTCTTTTCATACCATATTGCCCACTGAAAATTTTGAAAAACTTGTACTTTTGACTAAACTTCCAAAAGTTACCATTTTGCACCAAAACTAATATAGTTTATATAAAATTATTAAATCTATATATTTTTCAGAAAAAAATGTTTGCCAAATATGTAACTAAAACTTGGAAAAAAAAAGTGTGTTTAGCTAAATTATTTAATCTGTAAGTAATTTTGATCATCATACCAATCTCCTTTGCTTTATATATATAGTCATACACATTTTAAATGAAATAGGTGAAGCATTAGCTTTGCAATTATATAGCTAAACTCTTTTATAATGAAGTTAAAAAGGGTCGAATGGAAATGTTGCTGTAAATATTTAATTAGTACGAGTTTTTAGCGTAAAGAAATATTCTTTTTAATACAGCTTTTGAATTTGTAAATTCACTATAATTGAGTTATAAATGGCTTTGGGCTTTGCATTAATCGATTTTATGGCCTTGAAATTTATTGTGATTGCGCAAATTTTAGTGCATTGCATGTTGTTTACTGTAATTAGCAACTGGAAATCAATTGAAATTTGGTCTGGAGACCTGGGAAAGTCAGAGAAGTTTGAAATAGAATTTGGGTAGACACTCTGTTATTCACGTAATTTAATGTCAGCAGTATGCTAGGCAGTGTTGCCAATTTTTTCACATTTTAGTGGATTTAGCAGGACCAAAGTCTCAAATCTAGTAGAAATCCTCTTAATTCACCAGTTTTCCACTAGATTTAGTGATTTTTTTCCCCCTTTTGAAAAATATTTTCGTTGCTAACGTATTTTTTTTTATTCATTTCACTTGGCAACACTGAATAGAAAAACCAGGTCTTGTTTCTTCTCTTTCAGTGAATAAAATAATATATATCTAATTCTTTTTTCAGTTGGGGTTGTATATATATATTTTTTAAAAAATTTGTTAGTTACTTTGATTGCTCTTTTTATGTGACTAGTTTTACCCGTACCTCCAACAAATATGATATCAGAGCTTAATGCCTGTTGGGACCTCTTTCCCCTTGTCCAAAAAAAAAAAAAAAAAAAAAAATTCACTAATAATAAAATGATTTCAGTGTAGTCAGGGGTGTAAAATTCTTGAGTCTTATTTTCCATGATAAAGCAATTAAAAAAAAAGTTTCTGAAAATTTAACGTATGTTTTCTAGATCTTGGGAGAGGCCAGAGCCCCCTTTACACCCTCTCTAGTTATGCAATTAATGTAATTTTATAAATTAGTTTTGCCCAGTATCTTTTTTTGTTTTTCAAATATCGATTTATGAGGTTTGAATAAAATTTTAATTGAATTCAAGAATAGCTGAAAACATACATGCTAATTAGACCTCGACCTCTAAGGGATCCTATCAAACTGGGAATACATTTCTCATTCATTTAAAACGTATTTGAATTAGCTATTGAGTTACCAAACGTAATTAAACTAGTGATATTTCATCATTAACTGATCAGTGGTTTCTGCTTCAAGCAGAAGAATTTCTAGTATTTTTGCAAATGAATGTAGTCCAACTGTATTGTCTGAAGATGATGGTACCAACTTTAAAAGATTTCAATCTTAATACATCTTGCCCCGGAGGCTTTTCTGTGTTGACCATTATTTGGCAATTGTGTTATCCCTGTGAAGGGTAATAATATCTTACATCCTAATATACGGAGAAAAATGCGTTTGTTCTTGTCCTCATTCGTCTAGTAGGTCAAGACACTCCGGGCTAAACGGAGGGACCCTGGTTCGAATCCAGGATGGGGAAAGCGTCTCTTTTTCTCCAAAAAGAAAAAAGCTCTAGTTTGAGCTGTAATTGAAACGTGGGTGGCAAAAATTATTGTATAAAAATATTCATATACACAACGCTGGGGCCCTGCGGTGGCGCAGTGTGGTAACGCGTTCGCCTAGTACGCCGTTAATCCGGGTTCGACTCCCAACAGTGTACAAAGAACGCTTACTCAGAGATCTCATAAAAAGATCGCACTGCTCACTGTAGTCCGGGGTTTGGTTCCCTAGGCCATAAGAGGTTCGGATTCCTCGGAAAACAGTAGGTCCCGGCGCAGCATGACCATTGTAGTCTTTGAGCCGTAAAACCACAAAACAAACAAACACAACACTGAAATAATTAAAAAGTATGGACACTTGTTATATGCATAAACAATATGTTAATATTATTTCAAATGATTTTGAAGTTATTTAAAGGTAACAAATAAATTATTGCTATAATTCAATTAAACAAAAACTTGCTCCTGAGGGAGAGTTCAAGTATTTGCACCTATGAGGGAGGGGGTTGCTGTTGTGCTCGTTTTCCTATGTTACCAATGTTAATTTTTGCTTACTGAATGGGGGCATATAAAATGGCCTAAATATATTTAGTTTGGCCTAAAATCAGGTTTGGCCAGTAACATATATATTTATATACAGTAGAACCTCCATATAATGAAATGGATGGTTCCATAAAAAAAATTTGTTATATAGAAAATTTGCTATGTGGAAACGATGTATTCATGAACCAAGGCAGGGCAATATGATACCGCAATTAAAATCCTATTTTTCAGTTAACGACTATTTCTCATAAATAACATTCAACCATTTAAAAATAGATGTTTTTAGGAGTGAAATATACATGCGTATATAAAAATGGGTTAATCAATTCTTACCTTAAAATGAAAACGTATTTAATGCTTCTTTCATACACATTCATGCTTTTGTGCAAAAAAATTCTAATATCCTGCTGCACAACAAATGGCGGTGTTGATTCATCATAAAAGTGTTAGCACCCCTGTGGGAAATTTGCAAGGTCTGGATTTCTGGTAATCAAACGAGCAAAAAAGCATGATAAGTACTACTATTTAAACAGTACAGTGTTTTCAAGGACAATTGAGGCCTGTTTCTAGCCTAACAGCTTTGCACTGTATGGGGCAATCAGACACAGGTGTGTGTGCTTAGGAAAACTCTTTATTAGGGAGTTTAAAATCCCTTAGATGTGCCCCATTCTCTTCGTTTGCCACTTACCTTAAAACCATATTGTGTTCTCATGGTATGAGGGAACCCGATGTCGTTAACGTGACCACTCGACTTTCTGTTTTGGTAGTTAAAAATTTATTATTTTGTTATATAGAAACACTTTCATATGTAATGAAAATGGAGATTTATCAAAACTTCGCTATATAGAGAATTTCGCTGTATGGAGGTTCTACTGTATATAGGGCAGTGGAACTTAAATCTCCCCTCGTATTTGTTTAAAAATTTTATTTGCACAATTCTGCTATGCATTTATTTTCAAAGGTTTTACAAGTACATTTTAAAATAAGGTACTTTTTAGCTCATTACTAATTATCAAGCAGTATCAATTATTTTTGTTATATTTTAGTACTTGTACACTTACTAAAATGTTTGATAGCCTTGAAGGAGGTAACAAATTTTCTCAACAGCCACTCCTCCCTCTAGAATTATTCATATGGGCCCCACTGCTGATATGCTCAATAGTTCAAAGCTTTAATTTTCCAAATTATTCAATTATTAATTTTATAAAATAAATTTAAATAAGCAGTGTAATTTTGAAGTATAAGTTATTTTGTGATTTTATGTTTTATTGTTGCATCGAGTGTTGGAAATTTTTTTTTAGATCTGATGTTTTTGATGTAATATTTGAGTTTATTAAATTGATATTTTTTTTATAGTATGATCCATTTTCCCAGCAGTACCTTGCAAATGCCCATGAGAATATGAAAGCCGAATTACAAAAAACTGTAGAGCGATTGTGTAAGTATGATTTTTTTATACAAAACTAAATTTGAATATACATTTTTTTCCAGTTATAAAATTTATAGTCATACCCTGAAATTATCTATGTAATTATAAGCAATTGAAATCCTGTAAAAGTTTCACATATGTTTTTTTATAATACTTTATAACAATTAAATAAAAAAAATTAAAATACTCTTCTGTATTAGTGTTTGTTCAAAACAGCTTTTTTGTTAAAAAAAAACACCTGTTTATATCTTTAAAAAAAACTGTTTTGAAAACAGTTTGTTCAAAACGTTTTTCTTCGATTTAGTTTTTTATTGAAACTTGATACATTTGATAGATACATTTTATGATGTGTTAATTGTGTTTTATGCATTAAGGATGTTTGTGATTAAAAATGTATTATTATAACATAGTTTTAAAATATAGTAATCAGTTAGGTATGTGATATACTGATACTAATAAAGATAAAATATTTCACACACACGTATATATATATATATATACAGGATGCACAGTGAAGTCCTTTCTCACTCCTTTAACTTTTGTATGCTAGCAGCTATGGTCATAGAGGCGGTGTTTTGTTAATGTAAGGTGATTATGCGCCACAAGATGAAACTATGTGCATCATCCCTGATGGCAAAATTTGTAAGTTATTAAATGTAAACTGGGAAATAAAGAAGACACAGGAAAATTGCCAATAACAAATTTATTCAGCATCATTTAGTTAGCATGAAATAACATCTTATATACATATATCGGTTAAATTCAATGCTACATCCTCTGGGTCCCCAAGAGGGTGCAGCCATATTTTGAGTCTAATAGTGTACACAAAATATTATTCCACACTAACCTCATAACGTTGACAGCTTTTGTAATTTACATATTTTTTTGTACCTTGCTTAGTTCCAAAGTTAAGTCTGCAATTTGCATATTAATGATCAGATTCACATGTATATGTGTCATTCCACAGAATTTCGACAAATGGGGGGATCGCTTGACCATTTTTGATTTCTTGTATACTTTATATTCAGAAACATACATGCAGAAGCCAAAAACCAATTGTACATTTTTATTTTTTTGGCAATAGGCATTGGAAAAACACGATTTCGTGCAATTTTGCGAAAATCAAGTACTTACAAAATCGCATGTATTTTATTAACTAATAAAGATAAATCAAAAAGGCTTGAAATCTAGATTTTTTTTTTACTTACGTTACATATGTTGTACAGCTTTAGGTGATTTTTTTAAAAAATTCTGAGTAATGGGAAAATGAAATATCGCTAAAATTACCATTTTTTGAACACAATTTCCTCATGAAGGGTAGCAGAAAATAATGTTATGTTTTCTTTATATGTTAGTACTCTGTCTCAGAGTGTTACGCAAAAATGGAGTTGTTATTTCCATTTCTTTTTAACATACAAGAGTTTGAAATTTCGAAAATTTTCAAAAACGGGCATTTTCGGTGACTCAAAACTCAAAAGGGGGAGCAGTTATCTGTTTGAAATTTGAATTTGGCGAAGAAGCACATCTCTGCATGTTATTTATAATCTGAAAATTTCATTGTTATTCCAACTAGTCTATGAGATACAGCCACCTCCAAACTGGAGAAACGGAAGATTGCCTTGAAAAGGAATGGGGGTGAGGTGGGGTGGGGACAAAGTGGAAAAATTGAATTTGTTTCAATATTTTTCATGTGTTGCCAAACTTCAATGTATAACAAAATTTTCCCTCCAACAATTATATCCAGTTTTGACATTAACTGTGAGTACCAAGACTGTGTTATAGAGATAAAGTCTCTTCCAAATTCTTGAAAGGTTCACTTTTTGTCTCTTATGGTTTAATTTATTCATGCTTCAGTCTCCTTATTTTAGCGTCCTTTTGGAAAAAAGTTCAGAAATTGCATCACTCATTTCTGGCTTTATGTCATGCACTTGTCCTGTGGGTGTTGATAAATCCAAAGGACACAAGATTCTTAAAACATTTTTCAGTTCTACCCATATGCAGTCATTTTTACAAATTTTGAAACTGGTACACTTGGTCCTGAAGGATGAAAGATACTTATTTTAAAATCTTGTTTAGAAATAGAAATGTCTTTTACAATTCCAAGCCGCCAATTTCACTGATATATGCAAGCAACATTACTGTTATTCTTTACACACCCAAAGGAAACAAAGTCTTGGATATTTTCTTTGAAGATTTTACAATTGATGAAGTGTTCGGAAATTGAAGTTTCATGGACTCCCATAGTACATATATTTAAAGGAATGTGGCTGTGGTAAGCTTGAGTGTTCAAAGTCCTAACATAGGAACCAAATCTGTCTGCAAGACATTCTGTTTGCTCTTCACCCTTTGATTGTACCACAATGACATATTTGATTTGAGATATGTTTTGTTTACAAAACTCAAACATATCCTTTGGTGTTGTGATATGATCCTGGGTAATTCTTTGAACGTCCGCTTCTGATACAAGTCTTTTAGTGGCCTCTCTAATACCATCACAAGGTCCCTTACCATGTGAGGTTGCACAAAAATGCCACTCTGTATTCAGTCCAAAATCTTGGTAATGACTGAGGTTTATAATTTTTTTTTTCGATTTTTGTTATGCCCTGATGCCTTGTCGGAGAAATGTATAACCTTTCCCACATATGGAACAGTGGCTTTTAAAAGCTCAATTCCTTTTGGACTGTGTAAACTTCTTACACTGTGTGATTAAGGTAATCACTGATAACGCAGATACTCTTTCTAATCGCTTCTACAGTTTCATTGTCTTGTATTTTAAAGTACAAAAGGCAACAGGTAAAAATGATTCTTTGTGATGGCAGTTAATTTGATAAATATTAAAGAATAAAATAATTTGATGTCTTAAACTGAAATCTGAACTAAATCTAAGTCTGAAATTTGAAATACAAATGTTTATGTATACACTGGAATTCTAATTATTTAAATATATACCGATATTTAGAATATTTAACACTTTGTGGAATCTTAATTTGGCAGCACATACAAAATATCGAAACAAATTCAATTTTTCCTGCAAATCCCCACCTCCCCAATTCATTTTCAAGACAATCTTCCGATTCTCCAGTTTCAAGGTGGCTGAATCTCATAGACTAGTTTGAATAACAAAATGAAATTTTCAGATTATAAACAACATGCAGAGTGGTGCTTCTTCGCTAAATTTCAAACAGATAGCTGCTCCCTCTTTTGATTTGTGAGTCGCCGAATATGCCTGTTTTTTAAAATTTTCAAACTCTTGTATGTTGAAAGGGGATGGAAATAACAACTCCATTTTTTTTGGGTGACACCCTGAGATAGAGTACTAACATAGAAAAAAAATGCAACAATGATATCTGTTCCCCCTTCGTGTGAAATTTGTTTTAAAAAATGACGAATTCAGAGATATTTCGGTCATTATCACATTACTCGGAATCTTTTTAAAAAATACCCTAAAGCTGTAAAACTTACGTGATGTAAGTAAACAAACAACGTAGATTTTAAATCTTTTTGAATGTTTGATTTATCTTTGCTGGTTAATAAAATACATGCGATTTTGTAAGTACTTAACTTTCGCACAATTGCACGAAATCTTATTTTTCCGATGCATGTTGCCAAAAAATTAAAAATAAAAACAATTTGCATTTGGTTTTTGACTTCTCTTGCATATATGTTTCAGCATACAAAGTATGAAAGAAATTAAAAAAAAAAAAAAATCTGTGGAATGACCCGTATGTAAATATTGATAGTGACATAATGTCTGGTTAGTGGGATAAATACCGAGGTTGAAGAATTGAACATAATTCAGCAAACACATTGCAGGCTATAATAGCCCAGATGCTCTTGCGCCATAAAAAAGCCAAACAATCAATCAATATAATAGTGCACTACTTGAATGCTGAGTATTGGAAAATGGGTGAGCTTCATGCTTATTCAGGATTTTTCACACACGCTGTGTTGTTAATTCATATGATTCAGCAACTGCTCTGGTGCTGTTGTGAGGATTAGTGAGGACATATGCCAGGACAGCCTCAGGATACACTACAACACCTGAACCCTTATGTCTGCCACATCTCGGACATGCGTGTACGCTTCCAGTCAACAACGAATGTACTTGCTAATGGTCCATGGAGTTGTGTGTTGAACAGCAGGAAAGTGCTGGACATAGTACCTTGTAGTTTTGTACGCATTGCAATGACATCTGTTGTAAATCACAACCATTTCTCAATACTCAGCTTTTAAGTAGTGCACCATTATAGCTTGCGACATGTTTGTTGAATTACGTTCAAATCCCCAGTTTCAATATGTATTCCACTGACCACTTATTATGTCACTATCGACATATGCATGTGAATCATATCATTAACACGCAAATTGCAAATGTAACTTTAGAACTAAGCAAGATACAAGAAAAATGTTAATTACAAAACTTGTCAACGTGACGAAGTTAGTTTGGAATGATATTTTGTGTACAGTGATAGACTCAAACTAAGGCCTCTTGAAGCCCCAGAGGATTCAGCCTTGAATTTAACCGATCTGTGTACATAAGATGTCATTTTATTCTAACTAAATGATGCTGAATAAATTTGTCATTGAGATTTTTTCTGTGTCTCCTTTATATCCCAGTTTATGTTTAATAACTTCCAAATTTTGCCATCAGGGGCGCTGCACATGGTCTCATCCTTTAGCGCATACTCACTTTACCTTACCAAAATATCACTTTTATGACTCTATCTGTCAGCGTTCCAAAGTTAAGGGTGTGAGAAAAGACTTTACTGGGCACCCTGTATGGTGTGTATGCTTGTGTGTATATATACACCCACACACTCTCTTATGCTCATGAATTATGGATATTTGAGAATCACAGGAAAAAAGTGCACTAAAGCAGGAATTTCTGATGTAATAGAACTACACATTTCTTCTGGAATAACATACTTGTATTTCAAGCTTAAGTAATCCACCAGATATTTCTGAAAGTTCCGTCATAAGGAACATAGCAGTTGGTGGAGTGTATAAAAGGAAACGTTTCTGTGATGGAGTGTAGTTGATAACCAGTGTGTAAGCCTGTGATTGGCATAGATGAATAGGTATAATTCAGAGGACACACATGGATGATTTTTTACATGGCAGAATTATCAGTCGTTTGGAATGTAGCCGCATGCAGATGGTAGTATCCCAGGGACTAGGAATCCCACAGTGCCATATTGAGTCTGTGGTAGCTGTTCCAAGAGGATGGAAATGAAATTAGACACTTCAGTATGGTTTGTTCCTAGGTTACAATGCCACAAGACGACTAGTAATTAGCAATAACATCTAAAAGAAACAGACAGAGTACAGCAGCAGACCTGTCCTGACAGCTGTTGGCATCCACAGACACTACCGTTTCGAACCAGTTGGGAGAGTATGGCCTATATGCCCGCAGGCCTGTCAGATGTGTTCTATTCATGGCAGCTCACAACCAGTTCCAGTTAGTCTGGTGAAGAGAACATGTTAACTGGACACTTGTACAGTGGGCCTGTGTGTTGTTTACTGACGAATCCAGGTTTTCCTTGCAATCTGACTCGCATTGTATCTTCATGTGAAGAGGATCAGGGACCCATTACAACCAAGAAAGTGTCATTGAACACCACCATTATTGTTGCGATGGACTTCTGGTTTGGGATGGCATTATCCTGCATCGCAGAACAGTTTCCCATGTCCAAAGCAGAACCATGAACCAAATGAATCCAAAGCAGAATCGGAACCCAGAGGCAGACTAGATTTATCTGGATATCATTTTGCAACACGTTCGTCTGTTCGGGGATGCAGATTTTCTCTCTATGGATGAAAACACCCGTCCAAGCCATGCAACCATCGTGGATGAATGCCTTGAAGAAGAGGATATTGCCTGTTTGAAATGGCTGGCTTTCTCTCTCGATTTGAACCCGATTGAACGTGCATGGGACATTCTCTGGTGACAGGTTGTAGCATGTCATTCACCTCCCATGTCTGTTCCGGAACTTCACATAGCATTGATTCAAGAGTGGGATGACCTATACCAGGGATCTTCAACCCGTAGCCTACCGACATGTCTTATGCGGCCTTCCTGCTCATGAAAAAACACAAATTGTTTC
>QLNU02015360.1:254793665-254833043 GCA_006491805.2 Dysdera silvatica
GCATTAATTAGCTCTGGAGGACCAGTTATTGTTTGTTTTGACTATTAAGTACCTCTTTTCTCTTAATTCCTTTCTATAAGTAATAGCTCGCTAACTATTCATTTTAATCAATATATATATATATTATTAAATCAAATTGACCACAAACATGCTAACTATACTCCTGTTCAACTTAACCTGACAGTGGAGGGAAGGCTAGAGCGGACGGTATTGCAACAAGGAAACCCTGTTTTTCAAGTATTCATGTGCACTTTCTTATTTTTCCCCCTTACAGTCTTCGACCAATAACCCGATTTGGCAATTTCTTGCCGTTTCTCAGGTTTATTATTTTTTTTGTAGATAATTCTCACAAGTGAACTTTTCCAAAAGGTTATGCCGTTTTCAACTAAAAATTAAAACATTATTCAAAATTTTTTGGGTTAAATTCAAAAATTTAAAATGCATAATACCAGAATTTTTGGAAAAAATCCATTTAAGGAGAAGGGGGGAATTGCTCATAGATAAATTTAAACAGGAGGGAGGGGCGGTCATTGAAATATGAAAATTGGCGATGGGAGTAGTCTTCTGAAAGATGCCTGCAATGGGAGGGGGGTGATAAAAATGTGTAAAATTTTGCGGACGTAATGTATGGACGAACCCTAAGTGGAAGTTGTCTCTCCCTCTATAAGCTACGCCATAGAAAACGGCCCTAGGCATGCGTTGTGTATGTGGAGTAATAATGTTTATTGTTATTAATGCTATTTTTATTTTATGGCCCTGAAAAGGGCCTTTATTTATTTTTATAATCAAAATTATTCTATCCCGCTGAGGTTATCGTCTGAATAATCTGAAGTGCCGGAGCCGCCAATTGCAAAAATTACAGGTTCGACAATATTTTCCGTAAGGGCATCCAATTCCCACATTTGAGTTTTAGTTTTCGTCACGTGATCGACGAAATTCCTCCAAGCATTCTGTGTGACTCTATCGATGCCTTCGAGTGTCAGTTTCGAAACTTGATTCTTTTTAAACGTTTGGTTTTGACCAGCAACGTAGCCCTTCACTTGACTACAAACCAATTCAATAGGATTAAGCTTACAGTGATAGGGGAGTATGCGGAGGACAGTGTGCCCACTTTCAGCAGCTATTTCATCAATGCGAAAATTTTTATAATTCTTATGGATGTCGTGTACTAAATGTAAAAGTTTGGCCTTTAACATATCGCAATTTCATGGAATGTTTTTGGTTGTCAACCAAGCCTGAATATCGGCTTTCCATATAGATGTCGATGGAATAGTTTCAACCAATATGATATGAGGCGTTATCGAATACAATGACGCTATTCGACTTCACGTTGGCGAGAAATTTCTTCCTAAACCAATCCACATAATATTCCCCATTCATCTTCCCATGGTAATTGCCTTTTTTCTTGCAAGCTAAAAACGTATCACAAGCACCATCTATAAAATCTTCATTTCCAGCATGAACCAAGATATTTCTTAACCCTTTTCCGGATGGATCTTTTAAGCTCGGTGAGAGGCCGTCCAAAAACGCCTGTTTTGTCGACTTGACAGTTATATTATTATGTATAGTTTATAAAGTTTTATTGTTTATTATTATTATAATTTTCTAAAGTTTTAATGAATTATTAGAGTAAGAGGTATTTTATTGTAAATTTTATTCCTATCAAATCTAAAGCTGAATAAATTAAGTATGTCTTTAAGTTATATAAAACTTACATTTTCCCTTAGATAACCATTCATCAATAAATCATAGCAGTTTGAAATCGGATGTGGATTTGAATGCTGATAAAAGTGCATCTGGTGCAATTTCATTACAAAGCAGCTACACTTCAGATAGTTCAAATTCAAATTTTATTGTTCATCCAGAATCAGAGGAGTCTTCTTCCTGTAGTCAAAGAAGTAAAGACAATGATGTCAAAAACACTTGCGAACATATGCTGTATGATGATCTTGATCCATTGGGAGTTAAAAATCCACGAAATCTTGCTGGCGAAGCCATGATTCAAGATATAAATACAATATTACCCTTTTCCAAACAGCTGAAATCGGACAACAGAGAGGAGCTTAGTCAAATGGAAGATAATTTTTCCTCTCCAGAAGAAAGCAAGGAAAAAATAAATAATCAAGTTTCAATAGCTACCCCTTCACTTGACACACTTTCAAGTCAAGGTATGGCTGATTCGACTAATTTGGATGTTAGCTGGGGAGATGAAGAAATACTTTCTGACTGAGAGAAAAAAAAACTAAGGCAATAGTTATTTTAGTGGTATTTGTATTATTGTGTAACATTTTCTTCCATTTTTCAAGATGAATAAAATTGTTTCATTTTCAATTTAAACATGAGAATGCCAATCATATTCTGCATTCTAAATGATGCTTTGATTCCTTAAGACAAGTTATGGGAACATATATGTCAATCGTTTGTATAAAACAATGTTTTATAATGTTATCTTGAAATATATATTAAAATTACATTGAAGGGGTAATGTTTAAAATTATTTGTAAAAAACTGTTCATTGGTAATCTTTTCCACTCAATTATGAATGCTTTTAATGCACAAATAATAATTGTAAATGCTTATTAGCTTTTTATGAATATATTCATAAATTCATACCCATCTTCATATAGATTTCTTAATCGAGTATAGTTAAATTGATTTTATTTGTTAGTAGGTTTAAGACTGAAAGTATATGTTACTTCATTGTATTATAATATTGTGTACAAATAAAGTAAACATTATCATCATAGAGATTTATTAAAATATCTTTAATTTCGATGTCTAAGTACATAATTTGAATTTGACTTCAGTGTAAGATTTTTTTCCTCTGATAGCATAAAAATTATTAATGTAATAGAAAACCATGTTTGGCATTAGTTATCTATTAAGAATATTTCTATGAGTAGCAGATTTTTATTACGTATTCAATTGTTTTGTAAAGTACTTATATCCGTTAAGCTAAAAGCAGGGTTCGTACAGGACCTGGAAAACCGGGAAAAGCCTTAAATTTTAAAAAATCCTTCCAAGGCCTTGAATATCCGGGGAAAAAAAATACCAGGTTTTTCACAATGGCCGGGAAAATCTTTGAACTCTTATTTCTTATTTCCCGAATAGGCTATTTTTAGTCACTTTCACTAGTTAAAGTCAGTGTATTTGGATTATCCAATCACATGCATCTGTAGTTAGTGGCGTAGCACCGGCTAAATAAAACTTTTCCATTCTATTAGAAACTTTTTTTTTTATTTATTGTACAATTAACGACAACAACCGGCTAAATACCATTTCTCCACCTTTTTCTTGTACGTGTTCTTTTGCGAGCGAGGATCTCGCATCCCTGTTGGCTCAGTTTCCGTCATACTTCACATGCATCGTTCACTTATTGATTGTAACGATCTCGCATTATTGAGTTCTGCTCTCGTCCGTCCTTTCAAGTAAGACTTGGTAGCGTAGTTTTCTAAGCATTCTTAATTTAAACTGAAACATGGGTAAATGCACCTTCCAAGAAATATGATTGAAGAATCCACAATACTGTAAATGGAAGCAGAGATGGAACAACTGCGCCGGAATGACATTGCTGTGCATATCTGCGCCTAACTTAACGATTTCTGGATTGAAGGGTTGGGTGGAAAAAACCATTCTTTAAAAAAAAAACGAAAACAAAAGAAACCTAGCAATTCAATAAAACTTACTCCCAATGGGGGAGGTGTCCCCCCTTTGACACCATCCTTGCCAACAAAGCAGTTCTTCAAAAAAACTAGGTGGTCTAATTCTGGATTAAAAAGGGATCCATAATCAAAACATTTTAACAAATGATGTGTAAGACTAATTTGAATTTTATTTTTCCAGCAACATTACGATTAGTCCCCCCTCCTCCCTTTACATTGCTAGGGTAAAATTTTTATGTTTTCATAGTAATTGTTGCTTTAGGTGCATAGCCAACCTTTGTTAGCTGCTCCTTCCTGTTTTGACAATTGACATTAAACCAGTGGCATGGGAAAGGGGGAGACTCAAGCGCCCCCCCCATTAGATAAAATACATTATTTTCTCTAAGACTACATCATGTAATCTTTAAAGCCACTTGAGCCCCCCATCATAAGTTGTTAATTGCTACGCTACTGCTAGTGACACACTCAGGATTTCTCCTTGATGGGACTGACCATTTGAAAATTTTGTCTTTAGCAAAATATTAGTTATTATTATGCATTTTACATTCCTCACCCCTACCCCCATTCTTCCTTTGAATATCATTTAATTGACATTCAGTGTTATTTAACAATTCAGTCCGTAGGATTTCATTTTTTGAGATTTATTTTGAATCAT
Source organism: Dysdera silvatica (assembly GCA_006491805.2). Classification (NCBI taxonomy): domain Eukaryota; kingdom Metazoa; phylum Arthropoda; class Arachnida; order Araneae; family Dysderidae; genus Dysdera; species Dysdera silvatica. Next base: position 254,797,983 of record QLNU02015360.1, read on the forward strand.
TATTTTGTAAGCTGTTGTTATTTATAAAAGTAAAATTTTAAAAATATTACGAATATCAAAATTGCTGCTTGCCCAAAGAAGCATTGCAAATTATAACATTGAAATGCATATGGTCTTGTACAACTCATACTTATTTATATATATAACTTTTTGACAGGGGCCTTGAAAAGCCTTGAATTTTTTTCTTCCTGAAGTGTACGAACCCTGTAAAAGTTGTTAAGAAGGTGTGGTAAAGAAAAAAGTGGTTTAAACTAAAAATGAAAAAATAGTTTTTACAAACGATGTTAATTTTCACATTCTTTTGTTGTTGATCTAACATTTTTCTGAGGTTAATAGCATTCAGTTTTACACATTTGGAAATTATAACTGAAGTTTTTCTGGTAAGTTATTTTATATATTAAATTTGAATATCTTCTACTTGGCTATTATAGAAGAAATATTATTTAATAATGCAAAGGTTATTTTTCTACTGAACTCATGTTAAAACATACTCTTATCTTAAGTTCAAAGCAAACTGTATATGTTATTCTATCTTACAGTTTTTAACAACTGCACAAGATATAATTTTTGGAAGAATTATATATTTTTTACTGTGATTTACATCTGGTGTGAAATTTTCAAACTATTATTTTATTGTACTTGTTTTATTATGCATACAGGTTTTTTTTTTATTTAGTTTTCTCTTAACTTTTCTCTTTTTTACTTATATTTGCCCCCTCACACTCAAACTTTAGTAATTTTTAAAAGTAATTAAGTTATTAAGTAAGTAATTTTCTATGTGGAGCTCATATTTGTAAATCCATTGTTTAAACACAGGTAGACCATATACAATAAATATTTCCTAGAGTACGATCTTTTTTATTGCTATTTGAATGTGTGGTTAGTCATATAAATCATGAGTTTTTCTTCATAAAATTATGCATTTTTCCATAAAGCAATTAAGTAGTGTACTTGCATGACTACATTCTTTTTATGCATGATAATCTAAATCTTTAAATTGAAACAACAAAAGCTCACACATTAAGAATAATTTTTGCTATTATAAATTTATTTAAAATATAATATTTCAAGTTGGTTGAGATAATATTAAAAGGGATACACCAAAATGTTTACATACTTCACAATGTATCATTCCATGATTTCATTTACAAAACTGAAATACTTACAGTTGATTTGTGTTGATAAGATATCACTCATTTTTGTTTATAATCAAAATGTTGTTTCTAGTCCAGATTATACTTCCTGTTCTGTATAATTCATTTGTTACGGTGATTACTAAATTACTTTTGGTGTATGTACATGGTTTTTTTTTAAATTATTATTTTGTTTATGATCTTTGGACTAGGTTAATGAAAAAGGAAACGTTTTCTAACTGCCTAGGGATGTGATATATTTATTATATGTGGAATACTATGTTTAAGATAAAAATATTGCAGGTTGTAGTATTAAGTCTTTCTAAATTTAGATTTGTTAATGTTTATTCTTTTATTTATTTTGTGTTATTAATTACTGCTTAATATTTGTTTAATACCTACCATTTTTGTTTATATGAAGTATTATATAAAATTATATGTACGCATGGAGAGAATTGCACTTATTTTCGTAGCTTAGAAATAAGTCTGTTATATGCACATTTTTTTAGTTCTCCAAAGAAATTATTCTTGAAATTTTATTTCAAAAGAAGAGGGCATAAAACTTGTTTCATTTTATGTCGAGAAATATGGAAATAAAGAATATTGAAACATTAAAACATGTTGACTGTTTTCATTTAATTCTTTTCTGTTCTTACACAGTTTTTCTGATTACAAGTGCATCTTTTTTAATATTTAAGAAATATACTAAAATAGAGAATGAGGACTGAATATGTGCAATATCGGTTCATTTTTTATTTTGCATTAAATTTAAATTGCTGTGACTTTTTTTTTTTAATTTAGCTAGAAAATAGAAAAGATATCTGCAGTGCCAAGGACAGGATGTATGTGCCCTAGGCAGTTTAGTAGATCAGCTACCCTAAAAAAACCCTAACCCCCTTCCCGATCACAATCATTTTTCAAGAGCTAAAAGCTAACAAATTGCAGAGCTCGTAAATTTGTTTAATATTCTTTTATACACAAATGTATAGGGCAGTCTGAGTATATTTGGCGGCTCCAGTCTTAATAATTTTTTTAGTCCCTTTTTGCACTTGTTTTAAAATTTCCCAATTTTTGAAGGAAAAAAAATAATATATATATATACACACAAACACACATACAGTAAAACCTCCGAATAACGGTCACCCGCGGGACTCTGCAAAGGTGACCATCCTTCAGAGGTGCCCATTATTAAGAGGTTCAGCATAAAAAATCAGAGTAAACAAAATTAACAATGAAAGAAAGTAGTCATTTCAAATACAGTAGCGCTCATAAGTATTTTGACAAACAGTTTTTGTTTGCCAGCACCATCTATATTAAAGCATTCACTTGCATAGTGATATGTCGTGATTCATTGCAGAGGTGCACATTCTGCAGTAACGACGAACTAGCGCTGCGTAAGTAATTGCTTTTCCGTACAGTTCAAATAAGAAAATTCGAGTTCAAAAGTGTTTTGACATGCTAATTAGTAATTTGTTTTCGTAGATATACTTAATTAAATAATGTGTTATATTTTGCAAAAAGCCTTCTATTAGTCATTTGTGATTGTGATGACATGCCAAAAGAAATGAAATACTCTGAAGACTTATGAAAAGCTGTAATTGCAGCTTTGAGTTAAGTTTGCTCTAAGGCAAGTGTAGCTTACGATTTTAATCATCCAGACAAATTGTAAGTGTGTGGAATAAAGTTTTCAATAAGAGGGGAACTGTATGTAATAATTCTAGGTCCGGATGGCCACGAAAAACGCCCAGCAGAACTGACAAAATGTCCAGAAGAAAATCTGTGGCTAATCCTCGTCTTTAATTGCCGTAGACATAAAAGATGATTTACAGGAAAATTATAAGATAAAAATACACGTCTCCACCATAAAAAGACGTCTCTAGACTATAGAATAGAAAGGCTCGACTTAGCTTTGCCCAAAAATATCGAAACTGGACTTTTAAGAACTGGTCGTCTGTCCTCTGGAGCAATAAAGGTAAGTTTAACCTTTTTTTTATCTGGTAGAATTCAGTACGTTCGGCACCTTCTAAACAAAAGCAACACTGTCAAATATCAAGTTCCAACCAAAAAGCATGGTGGAGGAAGGTTATGGTATGGGGTTGTTTCTCCCGCCACGTGGTAGGACCTCCAATTCGTGTTAATGGAAACATGGATGGCTTGAAATATTGTGATATACTTAAAAATCATATGCTACCCCATACCAAGGCCTCAGATTTGTATGCAGGAAGGTGCATCCAGGAAAAATTCCAATTGAATAATGTTGTTGGACTATAGTTTCTTGTGGATTCAGTCCTTTCCCCCTTCTTTTTTATGAGCCAAGGGGTTGCAAGTGCATCCCCTCGAGACGCCCTTACCAAGAGGAAAATTCGTAGTCATTTGATTTCCCAACATGACAATGACCCAAAACACACATCTCAACATGTCAAAAGTTTTTTGAAGCAAAAAGAAGTGCAAGTATTTAATTAGCCTAGTCAAAGATCAAATTTAAACCCAATCGAGCACATGTGGTCAGAACTAGACAAACAATAATAATGATAAAAAATAAATGTTTTTTGGCATAGTTACAAATTTAAAAGACGATTCCATGAACCATCTTTTGAATTGCACGTTGGAGGGCGAACAACGATGCCGTTGGGTCAGCTCGGGCTTGTTGCACAACCAACCGACCTTGCCTCGAATTCGTGCACCTTGGCCTTCCAGAGCCTTTGTTCAGCCGATGAGTTCCTCGCAGAAACCATTGCTGCCAACACATTTGCACAGCAGTGTCCGTACGGTGCAGGTGGCGGCATATTACTCGGTAGGACCAGCCAGCTTCACGCATCCCGGGTATGCGACCACGTTCAAAGTCGTCCAATTGGCTATAAGGTCTTCGACAACGTCCCAACGTCATTACTGGTTGCGTCTCCAGGGAACTGCAACGCCGACAACGAGAAAAAATAAACCGTCCGCAATTTTTACCTCTTTTATACGATGCTCGTTGCAAAGTAGAAATGCGCGCTATGATCGAAGTTAACACTCATTGGCTTTGAAAATTTAATCATTTGCATACTTGGTCTAAAAGAATTTGCATGCGAAATTTTGAGATGATCGGATAATTTTTTAGGGGTGTTTTGTTTTTTTTTCCAACAGAGTGTATTTTCTAATAATTCCTGAATGGTATTAAATGTAGTAGAAATTTCTAAATTTTCGTCCAAGCAAACGAACTCACTGGCTTTCATATATGTCATTCTTGCTAATCTAAGAATGCCTTCCAACCCTTTCCAACCGTCATTTCTGTCTATGTTTTCGGGTTTATCAGATGAGAAAAAATCTTGAAATTAAAAAAGTATTGTAATTGTAGGATTTTTGATCGACGGTTGGAAAACCACTCTAACAGCACTTCGTGAAGTTCTTCATTTCTGGTCTTTTACGCTTCGTTTTGCTAAGTTCACTCTTCGAAAGGACTGTTGCAAATAACTTTCACTTCTTTTTAAAATCTCATTTATCTTTGACCTCCCACAACCGTAATGCGTTGTTAATTTTCGTGTAGTTACAGCTCTTTTACTATTCTGGATAACTTTGACTTCCTTCTTTGCACTTAAAACTTTTCATGAAGAAATCGTGATTACAAACTGGCGTTCAAATTAAGAAGTTAGGTATATGACAGTACTGAATGGTAACGACGCATAAAGAACCGGAACTGTCCAAAACCAATTTCTAGTGCACAGTGGTTGTTAACACATAAGAAATGTTACGATGATCGGTCATAAATAGAGACACCGTATTCCCAGAAAGGGGTGTACCTATAAAGTTATAAAATGAACATGTGTTTCAATGGAGTTAAGCCTGCGGTGGCGCAGTGTGGTAACGCGTTCTCCTATTGCGCGGCTAATCCGGGTTCGACTCCCAGCAGTGCAAAAAGAACGCTTACTCAGAGATCTCATAAAGATCGCACTGCTCACTGTAGTCCGGGGTTTGGTTCCCTAGGCCTTAAGAGGTTCGGATTCCTCGGAAAACAGTAGGTCCCGGCGCAGCATGACCACTGTAGTCTTTGAGCCGTAAAACCAAAAAACAAACAAACAAACAATTGAGTTAAGGTACGAGGCGCCCTGGGAGCAACGATTTTTCTCACTTCCATCCATTGTGGTAACTAGGGGTGGGTAACCCCTCTAGAAAATTTCTAAGCATTGAAGTATACTGTTTAGACCCCTAGAAAATGGGTCAGCCCCCTAGAAAAAGTTAACCGCCCCTGGACTTCGAAGCTAGTTACACCCATGACACCTCTCCTGCCGTACTAGCAGAAAGAAATAAAATTCTGTCCTTCCGCCCCCTCAAATTCGACGAAAAATCGCAGACGATAGGGAAGGAGCGACATTTATGGTTAGCCTACCTTATATGCATTATTATAAGATATCATAACGATATTTTTTAAAATAAATTTAGTTTATTTGACGACGATTTTCGGATATTGGGGGAGGGGGCAAGGGCGGATGCAAAATAAAATTTCAGGGTGGGAGCAAAGCTTGAAAATTTCACTTGTAAGTTTAGTTTTAAATATTTTTGACTTAAAATAATAATTTTTAATGTAAATTTATTCTCAGGGGGTGCACCCCTCCTTTCTGGATCCGACCTTGGGGAGCAGGAATTGTTTCACGTAATTTTTCAGAATTTCAGATTTAGAAAAAAGGTGGAGGGCGCCTTCTCGGGGAAAGCTGATCGACAGAATTCTACGGTAAATAAATTGCAATTAAAAAAAAAATCCGCAGCCTCTTACGCCCTGGACAAGTGCCCAGCGTGCCCATTTATAAATACGGCACTGAATGGAGTACCTTGACAGAAAGCACTGTCAAGTAAATTTTACTTTACGTTGTTGACGATGTGGGTTGCAGACATATTTGAATGAAAAATTTTTTTCGTAATGCCTACCGGTTGGCCGTTGTTCGGAATTCGTTGTTTGGAAACTAGCACTGATGTTAATCCTATGGAACGTGTCCAGTTCCATTGGTGTGTGGCCGATCTTCGAAGATGACCGTTAAAGGAAGTTTTACTGTATATGTATATATATGCTGGGCAGAGGTCGGCCCGGGTCACTTTTTTCACTAAAAGTCTCTATTTTTGTTGTTGCTCACTCTTAAAAGGAAAACTGTCGTTTTGCACTACCCCTATAAAACTTCAAATACGATACTCTAATTTTCAGTACTGCCATTTATTGGCGTTAAGCGAATCGACGTTTATACATGGTTTGTACAGTCCTTAAGTTTTTAGGAAAAGATTTTTGATGGTTAAAAGTGCTTATTTTCGTCCAAAAACTGCAAAAAGTCCGTAGTTTCATACTCCTGTTCCTCAACCTTTCTTTGTAGTACTTTTTAGTTTCCATGTTTATTACTGCCATTCTTCTCACAGTATGAATTAACATAAAGAACAAATATAGAATTCTCACCATGCGGGTTGTAAAGTGTCTTTTGCGAGCAATGAGAACATGGCTATCAGGCCTGTGCCCAGGATGAAGGGGCAACTGGCGCACAGGGTACCCGGGGATTGTTCTATATATATATATATATATATATAAATAGCTCGATGGAGCACCTGGGGCGCAAGCATGGGGCTACGCCCCGGCTTGGCTACAGGTCTGATGCATATAGTGGCACCCTCTCTCTCTCGTTCTCTCTCTGGAAATATGTGTAGAGAACTCCTCCTCCTCCTTGAAACTTGCTAAAGCATTTCTTTAGAGCAAGAATGACCAGTGCATCTCACCTCTCTCCTAAATCCGGGTTTAAAGTGCAAGGTTCCTTAAGCATCGCGATCTTTTGGCGCCCCTCCCCGGTACACTGTATATTTTGTAATTAGGTATCTTCCGTTGAGAGATGTTTTACTCTGTACTGTGTGTGTATATACAGTATTTATTCCAGTCATTTTTAAAAGGGCTTACAGCCCTACCCGGCATTCGAAATAAAGCTAGCCATCCAAGAATATACTTTGCGAAGGAAGGGGAGGGGAGCATTTATGATTACCTTATATCCATTATTATAAAATGAGGATATTTTTATGAATGAATGGATTTTATTCGATAACGATTTTTTTTTTTTTTCCCCCATGTTTTACGGAATTTTTCGTAATTTTAAGTTACTATAAAGTCCTGGGAGGGGGGAGGTAGGCGTACTGACGGAGTTCTGCAGTCGAGATTGCTATTAAAAATAGTTTAATTTTTTTTTTTAAATTTTGCACCCACTAAATATTTGGTAACCATTTATAAATACCGGCCTTCCTCGTCTCAGCACGAATGGTTGAGATGTGTCGCATTCGGTTCCTACCGCATCCTTTCTGAATTAAGTCGACAATGGTCACAGTGGCCCGCTAAAGAACGAAAGCAGACCTCTGCAACGGGAGGAAAGAAAAGAAGATGGTAGCTTCTCTAGCGACATTTCGGCGATTTTTTTTTTTTTTTTTTAACTAGCCTATTTCTTTAATTCGAGCCACACGGTTTGCGGCAGCGATCTGTTCCGCCAACCGAGAGTGAGATTCAATTTAGTGACGGTGCTGCCCTTACCTTTTTGTTTTTACGTGATTTAGTGGCGAAGGTGCTATATTGTTTACCAACCGCCGTGTCTCGAATGGGAGAAACGAAAAAAGACTTCGACCAAAAAGATTCACGGAATTTCGTCAAACTTTTTTAAAAGTCTGTAACCCACTAAAGGGCCGTTCAAGGATTACGTAAGCATCTTTAGGGGAGGGGGTTTGAGATTTGCTTATTTTTGATGACAACGGGGAGGAGGGGCTCGGAATAGTGCTTACGTAAGACATAGAAAATAATAATAATACTAGCACACAGTCGCAAAGTAACAACTGCCCTGACTACAACTGTAATACTTTGATATACGACACACTGCGAGTAAAAGATATAAAATACACCTAATCACAGATAAATATTTAATTATTTAAGCAAGTGGCTCTCAATTTTTTTTCTCTCAGGGCCCCTTTCTAGGCTCCCCCGACATTTTTAAATTATATATACTTAATGAATGCATTTTTTTTTAATATTTATGTATTTTATAAAATTCCCTTCTTATTTATTACACACTATTTGCTTACAACGTAAGTTTTAATACGTTGTTAATAGCGTATGTACGACTCTCATGATGGTGGCATACGATCACCAAAATAGCTATTAACAGCGTATTAAAACTTTTTAAATGCGATAATTTGTTGTGATTACTCTCTATTTATTAATAAGCATTTAATATTATAGCGAACTTATAAATAAATGCTCAATATTAGAGTAAAAATGTAAATAAGTATTATAATTTGTATCACAAGTTGCATTTTTATTTCAAAAACTTATACCAAAAATTTGGAGAACCGAAATCTTACGTAAATCATGGGGAAGGGAGGGGGGCAGACATTTGCTTATTTTTCTTATGAGGGAGAGGGGGTATTAAATGGTCAAAAATGTGCTTACGTAATATTTGAACGCCCCTAACTTTAATTATCGACCTTATTTGATTTATATTATCTTGTTAAACGCTAACTACTTGATCACTTTAAGGAAATGCTTTTCATTCTCCATTCTTCTTGTTTTATAATTATGTGAATTCTTAGATCATATATAATTACTAATACTCCTAACTTTTATTTTATTCTTGAAATACCTTGTTTGGCGCAGAATGTACCCTGCTGTCCTTGCGCCAAGAAAATATAACCAACCAGCCTGTTCTTGAAATAGTATTATAAGTATGAACGCAGTTGCATAGATTATCTGATTCATTCGATTGAAATTTGCTGATGGGTCCTTATTTTTTTTTTTACTTCTGGTTCTTGAAAGTCCTTAAATTCCATGTAAAGAAATATGTGCGAATTCGAAACTAACAATGAGGAAATGCATAGGCGTAATTTGAGGGGCATGTGCCGCTCCAGTTTTTTAGAACGTAGTGCATGAGTTAGAGCATAGACCGAGGAAAATTTGCAGTCAGACTTTCCAGCCAAATTTGAGTGCAAGCAGGCCCAGATTTAAGGAGTGGGGCACCCTGGGTCCGTTCTGACAAAAAGTCGGCCAGCAAAATTTGAAAAGTTTGGTTCATTTGGAATTCAGTTGAATGAAACTCGGTTCTAGTGGAATGGAACCGACTGACCAGGGTTAGCAATAGGGTGCACGAGAGGGCGCGATCGCGCCCCTAAATTCTTCAGCAAAAACTATTTTTTTTATTGCGGTTTAAATTATTTTACTTGTTGGTAACAGGTAGCTGACATGGAGTTTAATTTTAGCACATTTTCTCTTTCTATTGTCCAATATATTTACCCGTTTCAGATGGAAGACGCTATTTTTAGTTTTCAACTCCTCTTACGAGGAACAAACGTCCTTTTTATCTATGGTGAAGGTTACAATAAAGCCGAGGTTATGGCATGGTTAGATGGTGAATTAGATGTTAGATGGATCGTACCCACCAGACGCAAAAAACATTCCTTTCTTTACGAACGTTTCACCATCTAACTGTGACATAACATCGGCGTTCATATTACTAAGCCTAAAGAATGTTAATAAAAATTGTTTCTTAATTTAATCTGCGTAGTGTTTGATTTGTATAAATATATATATTTGCTGTAGCGGGCTTTTCGCTGAATTTGATACCGGTCTCTTCGCAATTTGGTGAAATAACCGGTTTCGAAAAGTACGCTTTAAATACGTTCGTAGGGAGATTGAGTGTTTGTCGTCTGTGGCTCAGTTGGTAAGAGCACCTGCCCGGTTAGCAGAAGGTCGTGGGATCGTACCCCGCCAGACGCAGAAAAATTATTTCTTTCCTATACGAACGTTTCACCATCTAACAAGGGCTGTCCCCAATGGGTTCAAGTGCGTTCAAGAAATTTTGAAAAATACAGAGTACGCGCCGCATACTCTCAAGGTCTCAAGAAAGTTTTTGTATTTGCTGGTTTTTGGGCAACTTTCAAGAAAATTAGGCCACTCCCCCACTATTCATTTACAAAGTTGAATGGAAACAAATGAGCAAAACCCCTTGCACCCACCCACCCCCAAGCCTCAAAATAATATCCTGCGTACGACCAGGAGAGGAATGAAAAACTGATGAAAGTGGCAACTGCCACCTTGGGCTTGAAACGATCCTCCTTGGGCTTGAAAGACGATAGACGACCAGTCAAATGACAGTCAGCGCGGCGCTGTGAGGTCACCAAGTCCAGAGTTACCCCGCAATTTCAATACTCTTTAATTAAGACAACACTGCATACTCTCAATAATTTTCTTCAGGACAGTCCTGCATCTAAACATGCCATAACATCGGCGTTATTATTACTACGTCTAAAGAAACTTTGATAAAAATTGTTCCTTAACCCTGCTAATGGTTCTTAAAGTGCTAAAGAAAATATAACTTTAGGTCCATATCAACATGAACTTTCTGATTTCCCATCTGATGAAAGGAATCGATAATTTAAAAAAGAATATAATATAGTCAGTCTGTGAATGAAGTGTTTTGTTCTTATTGCACAGCTTTTTCAGAACCTAATAAAACATCTATTGCAGCAGCATTTACTCTTGATGTGTTCAATAACTGGTCGAAAGCTGTTCACAAATTTAAGATTTATGGAACTTGTGGTCTCATAAAAAATTAAAAAGTTGCCTGGTAAATTTTACCAAAACTTTATCATGGGGTTCCATTTGTGCCAAACTTAATAAACAGTATTCACAAGAAATGGATGAAAATCGTAAATACAGTGGTACCTCGGTATTCGTCGTTAATTGGTTCCAGAAGGCACGACGAGTGGCAAAAACGACGAGTACCGAATGAATTTTTCTTATGAGGAGCAATGTTAATTGAAATAATCCCTTTCTGAACAACAAAAATTTCACATTTCACTTGGTGATTTAATCAGTTATGGGGCTGTTGTTTTATACAAAACTTCAAAAATAGACCGACAAATAAAGAGAATAACAATTGCGTACGTACTAGATAAAATTAGAGAGGTTATTACCGTTACTTGGAAGGGAAATCTCCTTTCAATAAAACATAAGGCACTTGCACAGGGGTTTCTTCTTTTTTCTCTCTTAACATCACTGCACTCTGCTGGAGACTCAAAATTTGGGAGTTTCACTAGAAATCTATCAAGAGAAACTTGCTTCTGCCTACATTTCAAAATGTTTCGGAAGTGAGACCTTTCTTTGTTATTAAACAAATCCACAAGTCGGCTTGTTAGAGCTTTCTCAGGGCAATACTTTTCAACAAAATTTTTATAATTCAACCCATTTAGAACATTTCTTTCAGCAGTACAGTAGGGACTTCCTCTCTTCCTTCGTTTTCAATTTCCGCCAATGTTTGTGACCTTTGCTTAGTCACAGCCTTCATACGTCTAGCAACACTGGCTCCTTTAATAGCTTTTTTCTTTTTAACTATCGTAGATATAGTTATCCTAGACATTTTGTACTCGGCAGCGAGACCAGACACGCGGCTACAACGTTCATACTTAGTTATTATTTCCCTTTTTCTGTTTTATCGTGGTTCTTACTAATTTCCTTTTCTGCTGAGTTGTCTCACTAATCATCTTCGAATTCGTGTTGACTTGTAAGAACAAAAATAAGATTTAAATGAAAAAAAACAAAAACAAGAATGTATACGGCGAAATATATGTGGTTCTGCATTGAGCGCGAGCTGCTCTGAAATCTTTTTTTTTTTTTTTTTATCTCGGAAGAGATCAGATGTGGGCAGTGGCGGATTAAAGTTTTTGAGGCCCCTGAGCTACTGGTATTGTGAGGCCCCCAGTAAAATAGTTCAAAAGGATCGTCTACAAGAGAACACGTAACACAAATCTCTGGAGGTCCTCTAACTAGCTGAGGCGTCTGGGCTGTATCCCCTAACGCCTATGTGTTAATCCGGCACTGGATGTGGGGCGCAGCGTTATTGGTTTTGCAACGAGTGACGAGCAAGCGTCGAGTGCTGAAGCATTTTTTTCTCGTCAGATTGCGTCGAATACCGAATTCGACGAGTGCCGAGATGCCGCTGTACTTGCAAAGCTAATTTTGCTTAACGTTATGACAATGTTTTAAAAACAAAATGCGGTTATTTTTTTAATTAAAATTTTATTTTATTTTTGTTAAAACGACATTTATTGTAATTATCAATGTAGGGTTTTCGATTTTTTTTTTGGGGTGGGTGGCGGCTCTGGCCCCACGGCCAATATTAATCTATGCCTATGATTGTAATAAAGAAATTTAAAAAATCTTTCAATTGATCAGATCCATACTGATGTTCGAATATTTTGAAAAGCAGTTTATATTTTTAAAAAAATACATTGTTTTCCCATTAAAAAGCATTCACCCTTCATATTATGATAAACAATGTTGCGCAAAGGTGTAATTACGAACTTATCTTTGCTTCAAACGTACCATTCATTTGTTAAATTTAGAAGTATTTATTCTGGTTATACACTCCATAACAAAAAAATCGACGCACCAAGAAAGAGTTGTCCGATTGTAATGAAATTTCGTATGCAAAGACATTTTGACCGAACATGCAAATGATTAAAATTTGGTGTCCAATGAATGAATAGCGGGAACTCCAGCGCATCGGAACTGCGCATTCAGCAGGTGTATATAAGGAGCGATTCTCAATATGTGGTCAAAATTTCTGTTGCATTTTGACTGCGGATATCTTACGTCGACTGTAACAATGCCTCGCCGAAAGATTCGTGCTCATTACGAGCATATGTCAGAGTTTGAAAGAGGTCGTGCTATCGGATTGAAAGAGGCTGGTTGGACGAATCGAAGAATCGCTGGACATGTGGGTCGAAGCGATGCGGCGATTGGACGGTGCTGGCAAGAGTGGGTCAACAACGGCAGATGTCAGCGTCGGGACGGCAGCGGTCGACCTAGGGCCACAACAGAACGGGAAGACAGAGCGATTGTCAGAGCAGCTGTCACAGCACCGGATTCGTCGTTATCAACTATCCAACGTGTGGCCCGCACACATGTGTCCAACATGACCCTCTGCAGACGACTGAGAGAGCGGAATTTACGCTCGCGCCGACCGTTACGCCGCTTACCTCTCACGCCTTTACACCGTCAAGTCCGATTACAGTGGTGCCGGGCTCGATCAACTTGGAACTGCGCTGACTGGGGACGTATAGTCTTTAGTGACGAGTCCCGTTTCCAACTGTGTCCTGACGACAACCGCAGACGTGTCTGGAGACGTCCAGGGCAGCGTGGGGATCCTGCCCTTACTATCGCACGCCACACATGCCCACAACAGGGCGTTATGGTCTGGGGTGCCATCTCCTTTGATAGCCGGACCCCTTTGGTGGTCATTTCTGGCACACTTACAGCACAGCGGTACGTAGACGACATTCTACGACCGGTTGTGTTACCGTTCCTTTTGCGACACCCTGGACTTACGTTTCAACAAGACAATGCCCGGCCGCACACGGCACGTGTTGCTATGAATTGTCTTCAAGCTTGCCCAACACTTCCTTGGCAAGCTAGGTCTCCTGATCTCTCTCCCATAGAGCACATTTGGGACGCTATGGGAAGGCGATTGCAACCATCCCGGAATGTTGACGATTTAGCCCGACAGTTGGAGACAATTTGGCAAGAAATTCCGCAGGACACCATCCGGGATCTTTATCAGTCTATGCCACGCCGGGTGACAGCTTGCATCCAGGCCAGAGGTGGACCAACGCCTTATTGACTTCCTCCCTTTGTAACGGTCAAACTCTGCAATAAATCATTCAATTGTTCTGAAATTTTAATCGTTTCTTTTTCTATGTATGTTCTTCACATCCACCAATTTTTATCGCAATCGGACAACTCCTCCTTGATGCGTCGATTTTTTTTTGTTATAGAGTGTACCTTTGTCTTCAACATTCTGTATTAATAAATATGTTTTTATGTCGATAGATCTATATAAATAATATGCAATAACAGTATTTAAGACAAAAAAATAAATTCTTTTATATCTGAAATTTGCAACAAGATAACAGAAGTTACATGAAATTAGTATGAGTTTTATCAAATATTAACAAAGCCTTCTTTTTACATAAACTCCATTAATATAAGGCAATAAATTCGGTTCCTTTCAGAGCTATTTACAGAACACACTGGGCACAGTCACATGAATGTAAATCTTTTATCTATTACAGCACATCGTCACTTATGCATTGCACAGTAATTTCATAAAAAGTTCCTCCCAAGCCATTGCCAGTTTTCAAGTTGGTATTTTAATTTAAATACAAAACTAGCATTTCACCATATAAAAAATTAAAGTTCAAACAAAAATTTAATTACAGAAAACTTGTTATGCAATATAAATTACTTGCATTCAAAGGAGATGATTTTAGTGTAGGCTATGCCTAAAGATGCATCTTGTGATAATAAAGATCTAGATGCAAATGAATTACACTATGTTTCATAAAGTGCTTTAAAATAAATTAATCTGAATAAATTATGGATCCTTTTAGTTTTAAATCTTATAACTCGGTTAGACTCTGCTTTTAGAGAAGAGCTTCGTAATTTATGTGCAAATACTAACAACAATTTGTGAAAATACATTTTCTTTTTAATTTTGTACCACAAAGCTTTTAAGTACTTTACCCGAAGAATCATTTAAACTTTATGGTAAAAGCTTAAGTTTTATATTTTACGAATATGATAAAATAAATTCACCAAAACTATGTTTACATTTGGATAGAAAAGGCAATACACGATCTTGGAAACCCTTCTTTTTCTATGAAATGTTTGTAAAAAATGTCATTCATTTGGTAAAGCAATCACTTTGAAGAAAAACTGAGTTCTGCAAGTAGAAATCTCCATTCTAATTGCACTATGATGGGTAAATCATAAGATTCAATAGAGCTTTCTTGTCTGTAAATTGCACTAAAGGGAGAAAGCGCCAACAACTGTTGCCTGGATCATTACACCTGTAACAATTCAAAATAAAGTATGTAAATAAATGAAATTCTGACATATAATACAGTAAGAGAAACATATAGAATTAAATTTTTTAAAATAAAAATGGTAGATAGTATCACGAGTGAAACTCTTCCAGTGTTCAGAAATATATAGGGAATTTATTACAGGGATTGTTCAATGCTTGCAATAAAACTTACGAGAATCGACTCTGATCTTAAACATAGTTACCCTGTGGAACTTTAAATCTTCTATTTAACAGTGTCATTTTTACCATTCTCTTTAAAACTTTTAATATACAGGGTGATTCAAAACTAATGGAACAAACTGAAAGGGGTGGTAAAGGACATCAAATAAGCCATACTTAGCTAAATCCCCATGTCCGCAAAGGATCCGATTTGGCTGTAGAGTGAAAGTATTATTTACATCCACATCGTTGCTACAAAGGCAATTACATGAATCAAAAAAAAGTTAATTTTTTGACACATAATTTAAGTGATTGACCTAATAATGCAGCAGAGGCAAAAAAAACATCGGAAATTCCCTTCTCTGGCACTGAGTACTGTTGCCATTTAGTCATCAAAGGTATGGAAAATGATTCTTTTACCATACTGGAGGCAATTGGGAATTGTCAAGCATGCGTAATAGGTGAAGTTAGTTAGTTAGTTAATTGTGCATAAAAGTCAAATGGGAAGGGTGCCCGCCGTAGGTGGCGCTCTAATCCCAGACAGGTTTTAACGTCAAATGACTTGACAGCCAATGAGCGAAAGGAGGGATTGTCGATCCGTACCAGCGTATAGAGACGCATCGCTCGCACTGAAGTCGTCATCTAAAGTCAACCTGGAAACATCCACGATCAATCCACCTCGAGGAGTGGTTGAAATAGATGGATGGCACGGAAGAACACTCCTGGCCGGCTGATGCTCCTACAAGAGCCCACCGGGCACCGTTGAACGGATGCAAGCGCCTCGAAGCGGCAGGGAACGGGTACGGACCAGCCCTGCAACTAGGATGAAAGAAACGCCATCCTTATATCTTATCATAGATTTATACCTTGTCATATATAAATATCTCATGTAAGGTTCTATATGCAAACTCTTACCTGCGTTTGGCAAGATAAAATACGTAAGATAAAGAAAAATGTCTTCAAATGAATGTCAAAAAATGTCTTCCAATGAATGTCAAAAAATGTCTTCCAATGAATGTCAAAAAATGTCTTCTAATGAATGTCAAAAAATGTCTTCAAAGAAAAATGTCTAATGGATTTTATAGTAAATACTATAGAAAACTTGTTACCGGCTTTATACAAACTTATTTTAAATAAACTTACTTTATATAAACTTACATATAGGCTCCGCCTAAGGGACATATATTAAAAGTGAAGTAGTCGTGGGCCCCTGCGATTAAATTTTGTTTTAAAAGGATTTCTTGATAAAATTTTCTTAAAAAGGGCTCCGCGGGACAAAAGGTTTGGGAACCAGTGATATAGAGTAATGTTATATTCTTATATAAATCCTGTTCATAAATTTTTGGAGTAAAAAAAATAATAATAAAAAATTATAATGTTTGAAAAAACTGTAAATTAACTTTAGTTTAATTTTAATTGCAAAGAAGGTGCGACTGTGTTTAATAATATTCGCTTAAAACAAGCAACGATAAGTATTTTAGTTTTTAAAAACTCATTTTTTATATATAAACTTGATTATTAACACATATATAAAGATTACGATGTATCATCTTATTCGCAGTTTTAAGGAAAAAATAATAAACAACAAAAATTAACATAGTAGGCACTGAAAGTGTAATTTAGTACCGTATTAATTTCAAAGATGGCGCCACAATATTTAACATTTGTTGATCTTGGCAGAAACGATAGTCTAATTTTGCATAGAGATGTAAAGGCTGGAAAAAAACCGATTTAAACCAGCTAAAAAAGAAAAAAACAAAAAAAACCCGGGATTTTTGGGAAGGGAATTTTCAAAATTCCCAAAACAAAGGTTCTTTGAACATTATGGGAATTTTGAAATATAGTCATTTGAAATGCGTAAAACGGCTTTTGCGTTACTTATTACATATTTTAAGGAATAAATATTGAACTAATTTTGATAATTAATCGGTAACAAATTTTTGTATTTAATGCCTTAAAGGGATAACATTATTTAATTTGAACTTAGGAATATTTCTAATGGAATATAATTTCGTCATCTAATAATAATTTCTGTTGAAAGAGGAAAGGGTAAAAAATATAGGTAAGAAAAGGTTTATTGTATATATATATATATATATATGTATTTCGGATCTATTTTAAGTGTTTGTTAACAGGTGTTGTGCAAATAGACTTAAACATTGTCAAGGTAGTTTCTTCCCATTAAAGTTTCCAATATGTTCGAAATTCCAAGTTTATTCCCGAAAATTCCCGGGTTTATTCCTGCGTTTCAATATTCCCGGGTTCTTTACATTTCTAACTTTGCCTAATATAACAATAGCACTTACCCAGTTTAGATTACTACAGATGAAAAATCATACTTGTTGTGCCCAATATATAGGAAATTCATCATACTTAAATAAAAATATCATTCATAGCTCATAACATTTAATTCCCCGCAGGATAATTAATTTTCAACTAAAAATAATTTCACTTCCTTTCTTAAAAATATTGATTCAAGGGTGTTCAGAGAACAAACCCTAAAATAACCAAACCAACAATATTTCACATACTTTACCTTGATATTTGGTTGGTTAAATTTTTATGGCGCAAGGACAGCAAGGGTCATTCTGAGCCAAACCTTTCCATTTAATCGAAATAAATCTCAAATTAACAAATAACATCAAAATATGTTATAGTAAAAGAAAAACTGTTTTAAATGATTGGCAAAAATTTTGATAAAAAATATCTGCTGAGGAATGCCTATTCTTCTCTTTTACCATTTCAGAATTTTTGAAGATCTTATTTTTTACGGGGAAGCGCAACTTGTATTGTCTTGTCAATATTTTGTGAAATTTTCTATTTTACCGTATTTAAATTAAATTTCAAGACTGGATGTAATATGTAATCCTTGTGATAAATCAACATTATTATTATTATTTCTATTGGTTTGTGCGATAATCGCTGAAATTTTTTTATTTGAAAAGATGAATAAAAGGAATATAAGCAAATGTTAGTCAATATCAACGCCACCTAGAGCATACTTTGAACACTATTACCGTGGTTTAAGTAGCGCTGGCAATGCATTCAAATCGCAGCCATTTTCTATAGAGAACCAAGTAACTCTCCCTCCTTTGTATATCCACAGATATATTTGAATTTGAAAAGACAAATACCTTAAAAAATGGTATGAAGTAATAGTCAATTGTTTGATATTCTAATCAGAGCCGTTCTTGGGAGAGGTGCAGTAGGTTCCCCCGCACATGGGCGGCTAAAACCAGGGGAGGGGGCGTAGTTTGTTCAGTATATATTGTCTTCGACATTTTGAATCAGACAATATAAAGGTTCTTTTTTTTATGAAAATAAAATTAAAACATTTTTCTTTGTCATAATAACAGTTTAAACTTATGTATATATAAAAGTGAGCATTGCGTATTTAAAAATCTTAATTAAATAATATTAAATTAATATGGGAGGAGATTCTCTGCTTTTGCACTTGTGCGGCCGACAATCCAGGAATAGCCCTGATCATAGATCGATGCTTTTCTGAATAGAGGCAACGTTCGTGTTACCTTCACACCAATTAACAACATAGGTTTTTTCTCAACCAATCAACGCTGCAGTCAATGACCAACTTCTGGGTAACTCTATCTCGCCCATCTGTAAAAACCTGTTGTGTGTCACAGCTGTAAATGACTCCACTAATATACCTATTTCCTCACTGACCTAATCAAGTTTTCAATCAATGTAATGGCAACACCAACTGATATCGCGGACGCAAACAGAAGACGCTATTCTCTGATGATGATAACCTCGCGCTATCGAAGTAGCTATAGATACCAGCAACGTTTTTATAAATTAATTGCGTCAATAAAAATTGTGTAATTTTTGATTCTATATAAGAAAACAGGTTGTTGTAAAATTGAACTGAATTGCGCAGAATAGAGGTATGCGAACAACACTTCGAGAAACTTTCATCCGGCAGTAGATAGTTTGTTTGGGTGAGTTTTCAGGTGCAAGGGTAGAGAAGGCCATGATTCGCCAGAACCTACAGTTTTCCGAGGAATCCGAACCTCTTAAGACCTAGGGAACCAATCCCCGGATTACGGTGTGTAGTCAGCATGTAAGCGTTCTTATTTCTTGCTTTTGGTGCAGTTGGAAGTCGAACGCGTTATCACTGCACCATCACAGGGCTAGAGAGATAATAATTGAATATGATAATGGTATATGTAGTAGGAGGGTGGGCCGATTTTTTTTTTTTGATTCGCTATACCGCGGAAAACTTGTTCCTAGTCAATTCAAACAAAATAAAGAAAAAAAAATTAAAATCGATTACTATGTTCCGCTCCCGCAGCGCCTTTAAAATTTACAAAAATACACAAATTTTCAATATTTTGAGAAAATAAAATTTTTTGATTCGCTATACCGCGAAAAACTTGCTCTTAGTCTATATAAATAAAATAAAAAATTAAAAGCAATTGATATCTTCCGCTTGCGCATCGCTTTCGAAATTTACAAAATTTTACAAATTTTCAATGTTTTGAGAGAAAGGGATCTTTGCAAATAAAACTTCTTTAATTTTAATCAAATAATAAAATCGTTCATATTTCACCGTTTATTGATTTTCCCCGGTATAACGAATAAAAACAAAAGTATTCGCTAAACATTGAAAATTTGCAAATTTTTGAAAATTTCGAAGGCGATGTGCGAGCGGAAGGTATCAATCGATTTTAAATTTTTATTTTGTTTGTATTGAATAGAAGCAAGTTTTCGTATATAGCGAATAAAAATATTTATTTATTTATTGCGACCCACCCTAATATGTAATATATATATGTGTATTAGGATAGACTTGTGTGGAAAGCATTTGGAGAGACCTTCATCCAGCAGTGGATAGATAATGGTTGAATATGATGATGATATATATATGTGTGTGTGTGTGTGTGTAAACCTCCTATAAAAGTAGAGGGGGGAGCCGCGAAAATCAGTGAACAGCTATCTGGGAGAATAGAAAATAGGAAATAATTTATTCACTCCATGTAATTTTAAGACATATAAGGTCTATTAGAATTGCAAGTTGTTACATAGGAGTATTTGAATTATGAAAATGTCCGAGGATTAGGTTAGAAATGGAGGAGAGAGAAAGCAAACCTCGGTACACTAGGCTATCTTACAGTTGGGTAATGGGTTATATAGGTAGACAATAGTATAAACAGCATAATTTACGAAAACAGTTGCCTTGCACTATCTTCTGTTGGTTTCTTGATTATAGGGTACACTTTATGTTGATCAATACAATGGTGTGTCTATTTTTATTCTTGTTAATGGCCTCATTTATGAAACTGCGATATCGGTAAGATAATGATAGAGTTGGCTTGTATCTCAATTTCTCTGGAAAGGACAATAAGAGTTTAGCTTCCAGAAACGCGTAACAAGTTAAAATATTCATTTGGCATGTTATGAATTAGTGATGTACGACGTTAAGACAATTTCTGCAGTCGTATAATTAAAAAAAGAGGGACTTTTGACTATGTATGTGCTAATGATTAAAATTTCATCACCAATAAAACCTCCGGTGTTTTCAAAGTGCATGAGAAAGGTCCATCCTGGGGCTGCTATAAGAAGCAAATTACGTACGGACGGACAAATGTGACTGGTTTTGCTGTTTGCTCACATTGAGTAATCTGTGAAGATACTTCTATGACACACATGTCGGCAGTATGAGCAAGTGAGCGAATTTGAGACAGATCGCATTACAGACTTAAGAGAAGCGAGGAGCAGTTTTCCAAACTCACACACATATTTTTTAGTAAACGATTCTCTCTTTATATTAAAATTAGTTATAAGCTTTAAGGTAATTTTTTAAAAGTATTATACAGGGTGTTTCAACACCAGGGTTACAAACATCTAGGAGGGGTAGGGTGCACCTAGACGACTTGGAATCACATAGCAATGCAGGGTTAAAAATGCTTTATTGAAGCGGTAGATGGTGTTTTAGTGGGGCGGGAGTCTCAAAGTTTTTTTTAGAAAAGCTTCATTTCACACACGGACGCAGAGGTAGCAGGATGGGTGATTATGCGAACACGGAATTAGAATATATGAATCTGGAATACGGGGCTGTGGAGTGTAATAGTTGAGGCTGCACAACATAGACAGACGTCGCATTTGGTCAACATCGGATTGGACGTGGTGGCAAGGGCGTCGTTAAGGCAAATTTTAGGGAGGGCAGTTTTTTTTACCAATGCTAATCCGAAGCAAATAATTACTTTAACCTTTTAATGTATTCAAAATATTGCATATATTTCAATTCTAGGGGGGGCAGTTGCCCCCCCGCCCCACCCAAACAACGCCCATGCGTGGTGGGCCGATGTATTGGCTTGCTCGATCGCCGGACCTATCATACTTTGATTACGGCTTTTGGAGGCATATCAAAACACTGGGGTATAACCAGTGGCGTAGTTACGTATTATGCCGCCCTGGGCGAGTGACTGTCATTGCCATAATAGTTGTGCCTGTCATTGTTTCTTAAAGGCTAATTGCCGCCCCCAAATTGTGGCGCCCGGGGCGACCACCCCCTTCTCCTCCAGCTACGCTACTGGGTATGACACCTTCGTTGACAGCGCTGAAGAACTGGTTGCACGCATCGCAGAAGCTGTCGGGGAAGTCCGAGATACGCCTGGATTTTTCCAGCGTATTCGAAATTTCATGCGGCGGTGATGTAAAGCCTGCAGTACGGCCTGTGGACGAAACTTTATATATATATAAAGATCTATTATGTTAATTAGAATTTAATAAATATTAATTAATTAAAAATAGTAAACATAGAATAATTAATTTGAATTAACAAATATATATCAATTGATTGCAGATTGTATAGAATCGCTAAAATTTTAGGAATCGGATATTTTAAGCTTAGCCTCCGAAATGAAATCCTGCGTACGCCACTGTTATCGAGTTCTAAAATTTTAGTAATATCTCTTATCAAATTTATTTTGCAAACGCAAGCCTTCCTTATTTGTATATAGCTGTAGTTTCCATATAAACACACACACATATATGGCCTGCAAAAGGGTTGCTGGTATCTAACTGGAAGGAGACCCACACGCTGAACGCATGTGACGATGTGTGGAACCGGACGGGCCAGTAACCTAGTGTCCTACACCGCCTTCAAGTGGTGCGGGCCGGGCTTTCTATCTAGGAATCAAATTAATATTTGCTGCACGGATGGAAAGGCGGAAGGGGAGGGCTAATTCACCAACCCGTCTAGCCAGCGTGGTGAAATGATGGCTAATTCCTCCAATATGCTAATACACCAAAAACCATGGCCCCTAGTCTCCAGGTGCTGGAGTGCTCCTGATCAAGGCAGCGGTCAGCGTGGCATGAAAGCAGGGGGTGCTAAGAATCACTGGAATGGCCCAGGCTGCCGTTTGTTATTGACCTTGGCAACGTATAATGGACGATCCCTTGCTTCTGAAGCAAAACTTCAAGAATTGGAAGAAGAACTTGACAAGATCAAATGGGACATTGTAGGACTCAGTGAAGTTAGAAGAAAAGGTGAAGAGTTGGTGGAACTTAAAAGTGGACATTTGTTTTATTATAGAGGAACGGAAACTGGAAGAACAAGTGGTGTTGGCTTCTTAATCAACAAAAGAATTAAAGACTACCTTCTTGAAGTCGAAAGCACGTCAGATCGAGCAGCGAGGCTCGTTGTTCAACTAACCCAGCGATACCAACTTCAGATAGTACAGGCATATGCACCAACATCAAGCCATACCGACGAGGAGGTTGAAGAATTCTATGAAGAAATCAAACAGCTACATACCAAGGGGAAACAACATATCAAGCTCATCATGGGGGATTTTAATGCAAGAATTGGACAACAGGAACAAGGAGAGACATCGGTTGGTAAATACGGATATGGGGAAAGGAATGAACGTGGCGATCAACTCATCGAATTTGCAGAAGCTGAAAACAACCAGTCATCAAACCAAAGCCCATAAGTGAAACCGCCTGGCCAAGAATCCCAATTGTTATTCAGCATACTGAACAGATTTAATACTGGAAGTGATCATCGAATGGTGAGATGTAAAATGCACTTAAATACTAAACTAGAAAGGCAGAAGCTCATTAGGAAACAAGTATGTAAGAGGGTGGATTTAAAGAAATTAAAAGAAAATACCGAGGCATTCAAGTTGGAATTAAAAAATCGCTTTTCTGCACTGGAAGGACTTATTGAAGAAGTTGACATCTCAGAAGCAAATGAAAACATTGTTAAGACAATAATTGAAACTGCTGGGGAAATTGGTGGTGTAATATGTAAAAAGCAGAATAGCAAATTATCTGAGAAGACGAAACAACTCATGAAAAGGCGAAGACTTATGAAGGTGGACAATCAAAATACCAGTCGCAAGATCGAGTATGTAGAACTTTGCAAAACTTTGCGCAAAAACATGAAAGAAGATATAAGAAAATTCAATTGTGAGTTAGTAAGGAAGGCCATTGAAAGCAACAAGAGCCTTAGGGTTGTTAAAGGGAGTTTGTCTATTGGGAAGAAACACATCATTGCATTAAAAGGAGAGGATGGCACCGTAACAAGAAATAGGGAAGAAATACTTAGAAGAGTTGAAGAATTCTACAAAAATCTATACGAAAGTAACAGTGGATTAAACGAAGACATTGAAATAGTCGAAGGAACAGCTCCTAAAATCTTAAAAGAAGAAGTTTCATTTGCAATAAAAAGTATGAAAAGTAGAAGACATACTGCAAAAAGAAACGCCGACGTAGGCCTTACGTCACAATAGGGAGACCTTGAAAATCCTTATATAATTAGGGGTGGGGGTAGACGTTTGCAAAAACAAATTTTCCTCTGCACATTTTTTTTCTTGTTTGAGAACTGATTTTCATGTTAAGATTGTCGTCTTTATTCGATTATCCGAGGGTAACCATAAATATTATTCGTTAAGGCGGGGTAATTTAACATTGATCTTATGGGAAAATTTTGGTTTTAGCAAATTTTATTCTTGGAAACGAGGCATTCGGTTATCCATGATCCGAATAAGTGGGGCCGACTTTATAAAAATATAATGAGACGCTTGATTACTATGTTTAGAATAAAAAATTTTCTGCGTTTCAGTTTTCTTGGACTATTAATTAGGAAAATGGTTTAAAATTTCGTATTCGAGATTTATTGTAAAAGTAAAACGATTAAAAAAAATTTATTTGCAGCTGAGGGAATAAAGTTTGTATTTATGAAATAATTTGAGCATATTAATTTACACAGATGCATTATATGTAACGAAAATTTTGTGAAAAACAATTGTCAATATACACATCTTATTTATTTGTTTTCATTTTTAAATGTAGAAAAATATTCGTAGGCTACCATTAAAATTTATAAGGCAATGTTAATTTACAAGAATTTGCTGTCCAAATACGCATATATCTCTTTTTCTTAAAACCTTAAGAGCCGTAGTTATATCTCTGGATGTTTATCCAATATTGTCAGAGCGCAGGAAGTGGAAAAAAATATATTTTCAATCGTCAATGAGCTTGAAAGATTAGAAAATGCAGGCCAATAAGAATAAAAAACAAAGATTGAATACGTAGTAAATATTTTAGGATAATTCAATGTATATATGACTTATTATAATCAAATGTCCTTATTGATGAATTTTTTATTTTAACCTGGAAAGTCACGTTTCAGGAAAAACAGTCCAATTTATTAAAAGTTTCTGGAAAATTGTTTGATAGATACTTATAGCTTTTATATCGGCACGCCAGCACCGATGCCATGATATTTTGGCAACGACTTTGGGTTTTTGAAAGAAACGTCGTGCTTGTATTAGAGTGATATGCTCACTTATTGCTCATCTCTTTGATTGTTATCCACGGGCGCCGTTAGCGGGGGGGACAGGGGGGACCCGTCCCCCCAATGTTGGTATTAGGGTTCCATGTCCCCCTCCAATTTCAAACAAAATGCCTTCTACTGGTATATTGTCCCTTTCAATATTTTTATGCCGTTGGCGCCCATGTTGTTATCGATGCACATGAGGCTAACGCACAGAGATTCGCTTGATATAGATTGCCTAGCTTGGCCATTTTTTTTTTTAATTTGCAAAGATAAATAAATCTAAAACTTTAGTTGAAATCCGTTTAATTTAAATATTGAAAAGCACTCCTTTGGACAACCGAAAACAAAACTGAAAAGTAGGAGAAGTGTATTAAATGGTTGGTATTATAGCGAAATACGACAGTTTTCACATTGGCAAGAAAGATTCGAGTGAAAGTTTGAAAAATGATGAATGAGGTAATATTAGATTCTTTCAACCATGTTTAATGCAGACTTGATGAAGGCATAAAAATAGCTAGAAATTTCAACTTCGGACGGATTTAACAACAAAGACAGACCAGTAATATAAACGAGATTTGAATCTATATAATAAGTAGTATATAGATTTCACTTAGATAAGGCACTTATAACGTACAAGACAATAGAGTATATAGGATTAGATAACTTTCGTTGACGAAGTGGGCAAAATCGCATTGCACTAGACCTATTAGAATATCCAACGCTATACTCGCGGCAAAGCTAACCTGGTACACTGTTAAGGCTATGACAACTTATACCCGTGCAACGAGTATTCATTCACAAATTGGCGAAAAATGAGATAGCCCTCAATATTATTAGACTATTTGTCGCCTAATTTGGAATGCAGAAAAACGCAGTTGCCAAAATTCCAGGCGCCAAATTTCTCGCCAAGCAAACGAAGTCCTCTGACTGGTCAGTTATTTGAATGACGTCAGCGCTTGCTATAATGAGTCTTTTTTCTAAATTTAATAAATACCAGATTTTATTTGCACCAATATGCCTATGTTTTATGTATTTGAGCATTATTTTAATGTTTTATGTACGAAATGTATCTTCTATTAACTCTGTTAACGTAAGAAAGGGCGAATTATATCGTGCTGGCGGAATATATCACTGGTGGCGCCTTACCAGTGTACCAGGTTAGCTTTGCCGCGAGTATAGTAATATATAAATCATATACTCAACAAAAATGACTAAGCGTCAAGCCCTAAGGCATGAAATCGAAGAAACGGGGCATATATAAAGGGGTGATGAAAAATATTCATTCTATGTTAAACAGGACTAACACCAAACACCCCCTTAAAATCAAAATGCCCCCAGCCCATGGGGGAGGGGAAAGGTCAATTTTGGCATCATTAGATGGCCTCCTTTAAGAGAACAAAGTTGATTCTACTTTTTTTTTCGATCCGGTGTGAAGTTTTTGAGCTATTTTGGTTTGTCAAATTAAATGGGACACCCCGTATATATTATACATAATCAACAATAATATTGCGCAAACTGTCATCATGAAAGAAATAATCACTCAGAATCGAGGGCTGATCCAGGAGGTGCAGGGGCGCCTACCACCATAGGCGTACCTAGAAAGTTCGTAAAGGAGGGGTTATAGGCTCAATGGGGGGTTACAGAGCTACAACTCATGTATTCCTATGTTAAATATACAAAATTTCATTGCAATGGGGGGTTACAACCCCCATCAACACCCCCCTGTGTACGCCAATGCCTACCACCAAGAGTAACAAATTTATACACATTATAGTTCTATATCGATTTTTAAATTTCGTGCCCTTCCGCCCAAAAATATTTCTGGATCCGCTCTTACCAATAATCCAATATGAAATATAAGTATACGATAAAGATTATGATTAATAAATTTGACACTCACCTTGAAATTTTTTATTAATCCCAATAAAAATTTCCCCACAAAAAACCCACAAAAAAAAACTTGCCCCCACGTGGCTTTGTGTATTGGCAATTATTTGGCAATTGTGTTAGCTCTGAGAAGGATGGTAATATCTTATATGAGAAAGATGTAAATCACACATACAATTGCATTAGAAACATCTTCAGAAACTTTTTCACATATACGCAATCATATTGAATTTTGACATAATTTTTATGAATGATACAAGTTTGTTGATGTAGGAAACGCCTGAGATCATTTTCCTGCGAAACGCATGCTGCCCTACTTTTAATTAATTCCACTTAACTTACAAAATAGATTAAAATTATTGAGAAATGTGAATTTTTGTTTGTGGAACTTTTGTGCCTGTATTGGCCACGGAAGAAAAGAAAAGGCTAGAAGATAAGTAACTGTCTTTTCGAAACGCTTTCTATAATTAAAATGTTTTCATTTGGTAGAGAAGAAATCACTCTCGAAATTCGGTAAAATTTGAAAAATGAACTTGAGTGCTTTCTTCTTTTCAGTAACTTGCTCCTGTGACGAATTCCACAGATGGGTTTTTCTTAGTTTCTTTCTCTTTCCCTCTCCCCATCTTTTTTAACTCTTGTCTTTTTTTCTATGTGTCCGGATGCGAAAAAATGAGAAATAGCCGTCCTTTCCTAATGAAAATTCGAAGTGGGTGCAAAATAAATTGAAGACAGAAAAAAAGCCCCGCTCTCTTTAGCTTTTAACCTTTAGCGTCACGATTCTGGTCGCGCCTGACACTCAAATTCGACGATTTCTAAAGACATCCTTTATATAGCCGCTAATGAAGTTTGAAGAAGGCAAGCAGCGCTTATACGTTACGGTTTGTATATATAGCGTTTGACATCAAGAGTGTTCTATTACGTCGTGAGGATCGAGTGTTTTAGGAAGGAAAGCCAGCACTTCCTAGCCAAGCGGTTATCCTGTTAACGGACTTTGAAAGTGCAGAAAAAATTGCCAGTCAATTTTGTGGGAAAATTGTGATAAATAATTTATTCCTAACACATTTTTTAAGACTAAATTAATGTAAATCATATTTCTCCAGACTTTTGGTTCAAATTAGAACTAGCATTATTTCAGTATCAATGACTTAAAAGTTCTAGCTTGAATTGAAATAAAACTAGTAGATCCGCTGAAAAGCTTTATTCCGATTGAATTCTTCTTCATAAAATCTCTCCTTAAATAAGAAAGATTCTTCTAAAAAAGGATTAATATATTTATCAAGTATGTTGTTTATATACTTGTGTGCGTCTAACGCCCATGAGTTATATACGGAACAGATATAAAAACGTAAAGTTTTAATTTAAAAGACATTTCATGTTTCAAAACGTCTAACAAGACAAAACTGTGAGGTAAGGACGATTGAAATATATGCTGCAAAAACCAACTGTTGCAAGATTATGAAATGAAATTTTAGCAAATACAGGGTGTTCCGAAAACACCGAATCAAACGTATATAGCCGTGACCCTTGTGTAGTATGGACCATAATGGCCTTTACATGGGGGGTCGGAAATAAATAACCACGGAGTTATGGCTATAAACAAATAACAAAGCATGATTGGATAAAAAAAAGAAAGTTGCACCTATAATGAACGTATTTGTCCAATAGACTGCACCCTATTATCAAAAAACCTGTTTCTTATTTCCAGTGCATCTCTGGAATGTGGGAGTTAACAATTTCGAGCCAATGAAAATTGTGATTGAAAGTTTGGCTCGCCCCTTGAATTTAGTTTCCTAAATTTGTCCGTCGCCAGTTTTTGGCGAGAATGTCGAATTTTTGGCAAGCTATTTAAGAATCAAACCATTGACTTTTTGGCCATTCATCTCCCCCTTCCTCCGATAAGCAAAAATTAACACTGAAAATAAACTAACATAGGAAAATAAGCACAACAGCAACCCCCCTCCCGAAAGTGCTTACATAGTACTTGAACTCTCCCTATTAAATTTTTTCCATGGTAAATGGAAATACAAGTCCTGCGACCCGGCCACCATGCTGGCGCCTATAGTCGTCATTATTCAGAATCGATCAAGACATAAGCGTACGGAAGTGGGATTCATGTGGGCCATAATCTCCCGCAATTGGGAGAATATTAACACTAGGTGCAGGGGCGGACTGGGTTCTCTCAAAGGGCGCATACCTTGGATTATAGGAGGGCGCGAGTCCTATAGCCCATGAGGGCGCACCGGACCGGGGGCCGGTTTGCCGGCGGCCCAGTCCGCCCCTGAATAGATCTACCGAAAGCTATGATATAGAGGTAAACCTTCTCATTCGAACCAACCCCTTTTAGGAATTTTCTGCGTACGTTACTGGATCAAGGGTAATTTTTCGATACTAACTTTTATTATCAAGCTATTTATTATTTACCTGCAGGACAGACTTTTGAATTCTTGAATGGTAAAACATGAACGAAAAGAAAAGAATCTTCGGAGCATAAAAGTTTATGATTGGCAGGTGGAGGGCATTGACGGATTCAGTATGAATCCCAGAGGTGGGGAGGGTGCAGTGGCGTAGTAGGCTTAATGGGAAGGGTTACAGAGCTACAATTCATATATTTCTATGTTAAATATATAAAATTTCATTGCGATGGGGGTTACAACCCCCAAAACCTCCGCCTGGCTACGCCTCTGGGAGGGTGTCGATTTGTATGAACGTGCACAAAGTAATTTTAAACAGCATGGTTGGGGGAGGGGCGTCCCAGTAGCGCAGTTGGTAAGGCGTCCGTATACGGATCTTGTTAACGCATGCTGGGCGGAGGGTTTGTTCCTTTTAGTACTGGGCGCCCTTGGCCGCACGGGCCCCTGTGCAATCCCCCCTTCCCCCTATTGCCTGCCCTGCCCTTCGTAGCAAAAATTGAAACATTCCTTAGGTAAACTTCTTTAATCGGTGTTGCGAGTCTCGAGATATTTATTTTTCAAACTAAATTTCTTGCTTTAGAACTAAGAATGGCTCCCACGGATCTTGAGGCCTCCTATGTTCGTAGTGCACCTCTGAGGGAAGTTTCCAGCCCTACGTAGGAGCTCTAAAATCTTTATTTATGAAATTGCGCCAATTATAAAATCAAGTCGCCAATCTCAGCAACCACAAAAAATGCCAACACGCCCGGAAAGCTGTTTGACAAGGCAATTTAGCAACCCCGCGCCGGAGTTGAAATTTTCGGGGGAGACAACTTCATGGTTTGTAAGCGCCATTGGTCATTATAGATCCCGCCTCTGCGAAATAAAAGTATGCATAACTCCGTGGATATTCATTTCCGACCCTCCGACCCCCCATGTAAAGGGCCATTATGGTCCATTTTGCACAAGGATCACGGCTATATACTTTTGACTCGATGTTTTTGGAACACCCTGTATAGCTTCATGGCTATAACTAGAGCACTTTGACTCATATGTTATAAATTAGAATATTATTGCCTTTTACAGGATTAGAACAATTACTAGAAAAGTATTTAGCAATTGGCCACGAATTATTCAGCATACGGAACTTTACAACGAACGGTTTTTATAGTGAGGGTCAGAAAGAACAAAAAGAATCGTTTTAGGCTGGACATGATCCAGCGACCTTTTGACTGGAACCTTAGTGTTCCATCAACTGGCCCACTGAAACACAGTTGACGAGGTCTTTGACTTCGAGCTTATACTTGTAATTTTTCAATTGCACGGTTTTCAAAGCAGAGGCTCGCGGGGGAACTAATCATTGAAAATAAATTTCAACATACATGTTTCATGGCTCAGGCTAGAGCTCTTTGATCCACATATGACAAATTAGGATATTTCTGTACTTACAAAGGTCAGTACAATTACCATGAAAGTGATTGGCAATTGATCACGAATGCTTTAACACATGGAACTATTCCCTCAAATTGTTATCCAAATTGGATTTTATTCTCAAATACAAAAAAAAACCTTCCATATTAGAGTAGTGTTTTTCAACCGTCGGGTCGCGGCCCGCTACTGGGCCCTTGCATCAAATTTTCTGGGTCGCGAAAGATTCTCCTAGAATTTGTCATGTTAGTTTTCTGAGCACTTTTATGAATAAATATCTTATCGTAGAAATATTCTGAGGAAAAAAATAGTTGCGAATGCGTAGGAAAGCTCAGAACTAGAACGTCTGAATAACATTTATGCAGCAACTGCAAATGATCAAGCTGTGTATTTTTAAATATGGGAGTATTCATGAACGATGGAAAATTTGCAGACATCGAATCTTTTAGCATTCCAGAAATGGTATAACGTTCATTATGATGTGTCATGAAAAGTGCCTGCAAGCCGATTATAATAATGTGCGGTGCATCCTGTATTTTTGAAACTGAATGAAATAGCATCTGTGTTGCAAATGCCAGTGACTAGTCAGCTAGGAAGCGTACCAGAAAAGTGTGTACGAGATTAATACGTACGTATTAATAGAATGAGTGCACCGATACTTTTTATGACTATGCCATAATTATTTATTTATATTTATGGTCGTTTAATGTATGAACTTTTAAAGAAATGGATGATACTTAAGAGTAAATTTTTCGAGACCGGGTTCTCGTCTTACAAAAAGAGAATTTACCGGGCCCTTCTTCTATAAAAAAATGTACTTGGCCGCGGCCTCATAAAGGTTGTGAAGCACCATATTAGACTATAGAACAAAAAGTCTGAAGTTAAAAAAAGTGCCCATAGATGACATTTACATAAGACTATCTATGGGCGTTTATATGCTTTACAGCACCTATCTTCCATTGAAAAACCTCAAATGCGCATGCTCGAGACGATGAGAGAAGACGCGCTTTTATGTCAACGGTATGCTGCAAAGAAACAGCGATTTATATTCCTCTACAGCGCCTAAGAATATAAACAACGATTTACATTCTTAGGCGCTGTAAAACGTGTTACTGGTATCGAAGGTATTATTATTATTATTATTATCTCCGTTAATTTTCAATTTTTGAATTGGAAACCAATTTGTTTGCATTGCTCGGTCATTTGCAGGTTTTTTTTGTTTTTTTTCATTAGCTAATATTTGACATCTGTTTGTTTGGTAGAGAATGAAGTGGTGATTGTGCTCTATTTCCATATTTTTCTATATTTTTTACATTTATTTTTGACCGAAAGAAATTACATTAAAAGTAATACCTTACCCCAAGGGTGCTCAACTTGAAGTGCGAAATGAAACTTCAGGAGAGGCGAGCCCGATAGGTGAAATAAAAAAGTTCAATCAAATAAAAAAACTTCAAAGTAAAATGCCCATTATTCGCATTAATGTGGTGGGGGAAGGAGGGGGGACCGTAGAAAATCGAATTCGCGTGTTATCCGAAAATCGGAAAATATTTGTAAAAATATTGAACCGATATTAAGATTTCGGAAAATTACTCTTTATTATTACAAATATGTATATTATATAGAAAAACCTGAAGTCGTAGAGAGAAAAAAGAAAGGATATACAGTAGTCGAATTCGCTTATAATGAGGTCGAAGGGAGTCGTGAAAAAGTTCGATATACGTAAACTTTGAAATATCCATAAAGGTTAAAACAAAAATAGCTTTTTTTAGCCGAAGGTTAACATAATACATGTACATTACACGTAATTTTAAATAAAATAGGCATTTTTAGAAAGAATATAAATTAAAAGAATTATGAAAGTATGTAATAATATGAAGAAAGTAAAAAATGTAATATTCTTAAACGAGTGCCATTTGTTGGTTTAAGAAGTAGAACAAATTTACTTTAAATCGTGTTCTATTGTTTTCTTTCCGCCTCAAAAAACGGTAATCTTTAAAAGTCATTTTTATTTAAGTATATTAAAAATAATCAATATAAATATATCACATATTTAGTACAAAATGAAAGTTGTTTATTATTGAAAGTGTAAAATCGTAATACTGCATTTATTTATAAGTTAGCGCCATCTATTGGTCTGTTCTTAAAGTATTTTACAGCTTTTTCGATCGCGTATAATCGGGAGTTTACTGAAATTATTGAAGTTTGCGCTATTTTAAAAATAAAGGAAAATGTCTCTTGTTTACAAATAAATAGAACATTTAATATGTATGTACCTTTTTAGATATTTTTGTAGGTTATGTTATAAATATAATTCAGTCTAAGATACAATTCATTTCCAACACTCCCACATTTTCAACTAACAAGCCGTTAGTGTTAATTAGCAGTTTTTATAGCGAGGGTACGAAAGCAGTAGTTTTTTTTTATTTTAAACATTAAACACTTTGACTTCATGTTATTACGAGTATTCACTTTCGAACATAAGCAGAAGAGCGTTGTGCCTGCGTAAGTCGCTAGATTATGGAAACATTTTATATTAATATTACATGCTGGCTTTCTTAACAAGAAGAAAGAGTACTTTACTACTTGAAGGCTATGCAAAAGATGCATTATATAGCGCCATTGAAACTTATAAGGAAAAATATTTATATTAGTGATTACTATTTTTTATCAATTTTCCCACCTGTTTATCTTCAAATATTATCAAGTGACGTTTTAAAAGTATAAAGATAGGGTTTGCTTGAATTCCTGCAACTGAAAAATGCATAAGTTTATTTAATTGACCTCAATTTTTTTTGCAATAGATGGCGCTGTGCAAACATTGGAGCTTTAAAATAACGATATTCTACTTCATAAGTCGATATAAGCATAGCGTTACATGGATCCGTGAGGCTTGAGCCTTCCAATAATTTAAAATAAATTTTTATATATTATAATGTAAATAATATGCACTTGGGATTCACAATTTTTTTCAAAACTCCATATTGCAGTCGAATTTCTACGAGCAAGACGAAGAACAACGATACGATAAAGAAGTAATTTAGGAGTTGTAAAGGTTTTCATTTTTTTTAATATTTTTGTTTTTGCGAGTTTCATTTTCTGGTGTTAGGCATGATATCGAAATAAACTGCTAACGAAACGTAATTTTGGAATAGTTGACCTTTTGACAAGAGAAGGAAAGAACCGATTTTATCTTAATGTTTTCTGTAACTCTGGTAGTTTCGTATTGCGCAAAACCTCTTTTATAATTAAAATGCATCTAGATATAAGAATTAATGTGGTGATAATTATTACAGAACATGGGGTTCGCGAAGTAGTCGTCATGAAGCATAATATTTCGCTCAAAATTTGTCTTTTCTTTATTAAATAGAAAATTCCAGATTTTTTATTTTATTTCAAGGCATAATTTCACAATTTTTTGTTCATAAAAAATAAACGCAAAGTAATATGTAGGAAAGAATGTATCATGTTTTCAAGAGATTTAATTTATTTATTAATTTTATTAATATTTATTACACCACAAACTTAGGCTTCACTTTACTACTCGTTTTGAAACGTACAGAGCTGTTCACCCCAGTCACGTAGTTAAATTATACAAATGAAATTTACCGAATTGCGGAAACTGCTTATATTAATTTTACATGCCCATCCTCTCTCGATGAGGAGGTAGAACATAAAACACTATAAGTGTTTTGGCAGTAAAATAACGTAGTAAAGCGTTTTTAATTTATAGAAAAATATTTGTCTAATTAATGGTAACAATTTTTTATTAAAATGATTTTTATTCTTTGATTAAAGAAGAGCATCCATATATCAAAGTCGACAATTTCATAAAAAAAATTCGATGTATTTCGTTTTTTTTTATTATTTTTCTTTCTTATTCATACATATGTATTGTGCAATATATCGCATTTAGAGACACTTTTCCTAATCAATGCACTTTAAAAAAGAGCGAATACGAATCATGATACATACAAATGTAAGAATAAGAAAAACATAATATTATATGATAAACATTGAATATGAATATTAAAATAATGAATGAGTAAAAATATCAAAAAAGATATGACAATACATTCGATATGAGAAAAAATAGAAATTTACAAAAAGCGGCATCTGTTGGCCTAAAGGGGTATAATAAATCCTCAGACGCGTAGTTAAATTATACAAGTGAAATTTATCGGATTGCAGAAACTGCTTGCATTAACTTTACACGTTCATCCTTTCTCAATGAGAAGAGGTAGAACATCATAAACTATTGGCTTTCTTTGGCAAAAGAATATGGTAAAACGTCGTCAATTTATAGGAAAATATTTGCCTAATATTAGTGGTAACTATTTTTTATTAAAATTATTTTT
>QLNU02015360.1:254841634-254852454 GCA_006491805.2 Dysdera silvatica
ATTTTACGGTAAACGTTCAATAATATGAGAAAAAACAAAAATTTAATATTTAAGATAGCGGCCATCTATTGGTCTAAAAGGGTATAATAAATAATTGCATTAATGTGAAATCTATTGATTTCTTTACGCCTCCCGAAATTTTCATATTTTATACAAGTGCAATAATACGAAAAACATAATATTATATGGTAAACATTCAATAATATGAGAAAAAACAGAAATTTAACATTAAGATGAAGCGCCATCTGTTAGTCTAAAAGGGTATAATAAACATTTCTCATTGATGCGCGATCTATTAATTTCTTTGAGCCTCATGGAAATTTTATATTATATACAGGTGTAACAATACGAAAAACATAATATTAAGTGGTAAACATTCAATAATATTTAAAAAAAATAGAAATTTAATATTTAAAAAAATAGTCACCAGTTGGTCTAAAAGAGTGTAATAAACAATTCTCATTGATGCGAGATCCATTGATTTCTTTACGCCTCCCGAAATTTTCATATTTTATACAAGTGCAATAATACGAAAAACATAATATTATATGGTAAACATTCAATAATATGAGAAAAAACAGAAATTTAACATTAAGATGAAGCGCCATCTGTTAGTCTAAAAGGGTATAATAAACATTTCTCATTGATGCGCGATCTATTAATTTCTTTGAGCCTCATGGAAATTTTATATTATATACAGGTGTAACAATACGAAAAACATAATATTAAGTGGTAAACATTCAATAATATTTAAAAAAAATAGAAATTTAATATTTAAAAAAATAGTCACCAGTTGGTCTAAAAGAGTGTAATAAACAATTCTCATTGATGCGAGATCCATTGATTTCTTTACGCCTCCCGAAATTTTCATATTTTATACAAGTGCAATAATACGAAAAACATAATATTATATGGTAAACATTCAATAATATGAGAAAAAAACAGAAATTTAACATTAAAATGAAGCGCCATCTGTTAGTCTAAAAGGGTATTATAAATAATTCTCATTGATGCTCGATCTACTGATTTTTTTGGGCCTCACAAAATGGTATACTTTTAGGGGTCCTTTCTTACTCAGATATATTATAAAACAATCAACACAAAAGCTAAATATATTTAGTATAAACTGAAATGTGTTCACTATCGAAAGTGTGAATCGCAATATTGAAGTTTTTTAAGATATTATTACCCTTCTCAGAGATACCGCAATTGCTAAATAATAGTCAATATACAAATCCTAGGGGGAAAGTTTTCTGTGTGTTTTCGAGGGGAATTTATTATACGTAATAATTAAGTCACACCCACGTTTTTTAGCTCAAACTAGAACTTTTTTGTTGTAGGAGAAAAAGAGGCATCGTCCCCTACCTAGAGGCGAACTAGGGTCTCTCCGTTAAGCTAACACCACTGTCATATAACGAAGCCTCGCCACAGAATCATGACGTCAAACTACGCAGGCTGAAACCTCCGTGTGAGAGTTTGCAAGCAACACCTAACAGGAAAGTTTAGGTGATAGAAAAATTAAAACCTTTATAATTTAATTTTTTAATTCGTTTTCAAATACATTAGGCTTTTTTAAATTCTAATTTGAAATTTTTAACCCTTTTTTTTTCATTGGATTTTGTTTATAACAATTAAAATTAGATTTTTTGAATGGTGTAATTCCATTATTTGAATATTTTAATTGTTTTTTTATATTTCCCCCTCCCACCTTACCGAACGTAAATCACGCGTATATTGGTTTAAAATGTTAAATCGAATAAAGAAATACGAAGTAACATTTTGCTGTTATGGTTAAGTATAAAATTTAATAATTGGAATTATAAATTGAAAGCTTATTTCTGACTAAAATTAAAACGAACTTTTTTTTCTAAAACATACCAATAATTTTTCTTTATTATTCATGCAAAATTATATATTTAAAGTATTTATATGCTGAGATAAAATATAATTCAAATCACAACTTTCTATAAAAATGTTTCTCCAGATATTATAACTTGGAGGGAAATTTTTCGTTATATATACATTACCAAATGTTTAAAACGTATTTACAGAACATGAATAATTATTTTTATATACATTTACAGATTAAATCTAGATAAAAAAAACATTTTACATGGAATTAATTTGATACCCAACTGAATATAAACAAGAAAATTTAATTTTTATTGTTATACACACAGGTATAACTGCACACATACATATGAATAACCTATTGGCAATTTTGCCTGAATTATAAAAAGTAGTACATCATTACAGACAACAAAATTTATAAATAAAAAAATTTCAGAACGAAAGAAAAATTTTGAGACTTTTACTAAATTTTTAAAATAATTTTTTATTTTAAATTTTCGTTTTAAAATTTCTTGACGGAGAGACTTAGTTCTCAGTCGACGGAGGGTTCAATGAGCAAAGAGTGCTTTAACCGACCGTTCTGGCGGACAGAAACGAGGCTAATAATATCTTACAACCTTAGTACGGAGAAAAGAAATTTCTGTTCTTTTGTCCTCGATAGTTTATCGGTTAAGGCACTCCGTGCTCGAACAAACACCACCATCATATAATGAAGCCTCTCCACATGTTGCCATAAACGTTTGTGACATGGTGTACACAGGCTGAAGTTTTTTTTTAGAGACTGATAGATTTGGGGAATTGTCGCCTTTTATTAACTTGGAAATCGCCAATTGTACTGTTGCTAATTCCACAACATCTCGCTGAATTAAGCTACCTTTTACGGCAAGTTGGGAAATGTTATTGGGGATTTGTTCTCTTATCGAAATCGTCATAAGTTTGTATGCAAATTATTTTCGATTTGTTGTTAGTTGCAGTGGATGTAGAAAATCACATGATTATTTTAGCTGTTGCCGATACTAAGTGTTTTTCCGCCAGTTCTGAAGTTTTTTTCAGAACGAGAAGCGTGATATAACCAGCATAGTGATCAGTTTTATTTATACGAATAGGGGAATTCTTTTAATGAGAAAGGAAATCATCCTTACGAAGTTCTCTCGATTTACATATTGCTATTATGAAAATATAACTGTACAAATCAGTAAGATTTGGTACAGTAATGCGTTGTTTATCGTTTGGAGAGCGTTACTATATATGTAGGTGGTAGCACTGGTTTCTGACTGGCAACACTTCACATAGCGTTCATCAAACTTCTGGAGGTGGTTTGGCGCTGAATTAGCTGAACAGATGTAAACACGCTGCTCCGAATTAATCTTTATTTGTGATTTATGCTGCCCTTCGAATGCTCTTCTGAGAAGCAAGTGATTATCATTCCCAGAAAGGATTTCATAGTTTCAAAAAGTTCTCGGGTAAGTTTTACTTTATGTTTTATGTTTATTTTTTATGTGTCTTTAGTGTTTTAAAACTACTTTCTTAGTACGCACGCATTGGCATGAAATTTTGAAATTCGCCAATTTTTTATTTTGGTTCGTGTTTATAGACATGCTTATGGATGTATCGTGTTTATAGATATACATCATATTTTTCGGCGAATGGCAACTTCTCACCAGGTATAGCAAGTCATTTTTTAATGTTAAAAATTCGTTTTACTTCCCAAGTTGGGTGGGCCAAATTACGCCAATTCTCTGAAAAACCATGTATTAACTAAACATGGTATTATTTATTTATTTTGTTAATTATTGAAATTTAGAAACTGAAATAAATGAGAAAATTCAAAGCTCCCCGCCTCTTCCCAACCTACCCACACAAAAAGAATGAAAAATGGGGAGTTCAGACACTTTATGAAAACATGTCACAATTATATATTTCATTTAAATCAAGTTTATTATTGGTCCAAAATTTAAATGATTGCCCTATTCGTTACGTTACATTTTGATTTCCT
Source organism: Dysdera silvatica (assembly GCA_006491805.2). Lineage (NCBI taxonomy): Eukaryota > Metazoa > Arthropoda > Arachnida > Araneae > Dysderidae > Dysdera > Dysdera silvatica. The sequence continues at coordinate 254,845,482 of QLNU02015360.1, forward strand.
CTATTTTAATTTATTACAAAATTCAGTTCTACTCCAGTTTTGTGTGCAAGGTGGTTTCACCAAAATCTTTGATTGCCAGTTTTCAGGCTTTTGCCAAATTTAATTAAATTTTGATCATGTGGGGAACATCCAAAAACAGGTCATGCTGCTTTAATTGTTCCCAAGAAAATTAAGCTAATTTCTAGGACTTCAACTAAAAGGAGTTATGCAAATGTTTTGTTTTGGGAAATTTCTTTTTGATAAAACCTACCTTTGGAAATCATGATAGGGCCACCTACCCAAAACTGGAGTTATACCAAAATGTGGTATTAATGTTATGTGTCTTTTAATTTCAAAGGTTTGTGAACTTCACTTTGCCCCAAGTCACATTCGGCGCACATCCGAATATTTTAATGAAAAAAACTGGAAAGAAAATGAGCATACCTCTGTTACAGCCACGCCTGGAAAAAAAGTTCTGTGTCATCGATATTCATTGGGTGCCCAAAATACCTGTCTTCTAATATAAGTCATGTAGTTATTTCAAAGCTTTTATTTTCGTATTTTGAACAATACTTTTTAAAAGGATTAATCACCGAGCAAATAGCATCAGAAACTACCATTAATTCATTGCGTGCCAATGAAAAATGTTTGCCTTATGACACTTGTTTAAATGAACATTCATCCGATGTTTTGTTAAAATTAATAGTATAAAAAACAAATAACACCCTTCTGAACAATTATTTTAAAAACATTTAACGACTCATTGGTATTTGTGTCCCAAAATAAAAGAAAAATGTATACCTTGACGAGTCTCAAAAATTCTCTTACCTTCTGAAATATTTTTATTTATAAATTTTGTTGTCTGTAATGATGTACACCTTTTTATAATTCAGGTAAAATTGCCAGTAAGTTATTCATATGTATGTGTGCATTTATACCTGTATGTCATCATCATCATATTCAACCATTATCTATCCACTGCTGGATGAAGGTCTCTCCAAATGCTTTCCACACAAGTCTATCCTGAGCAATTCGCTTCCACGTCACCCCAACCTGTTTTCTTATTTCATCCACCCATCTAGTTTGAGGACGTTTTCTAGGTCTTCGGTGGTCTCTTGGAATCCAGTTCAGAATTTCTGTTGTCCATCGTTGATCAGTTCTTCTTGCAATATGCCCAGCCCATCGCCATTTCAGCCCTTTTACTTTAACAATGATGTCCTCTACTCTAGTTTGCTCTCTCACCCAAGTGTTTCTTTTTCGATCTCTCCTAGTTATTCCAAGCATGCACCTCTCCATGCTCCTTTGCGTTGTCTGTAACTTTCGTATTGCTCCAACTGTTAGACTCCATGTCTCTGATCCATAAGAGAGGACTGGCAATACACACTGGTTGAAGACCTTTCTTTTTAGACACAAAGGCAATTTCCCCTTCAGGATAAAACTGTTTCTTCCAAATGCACTCCAGCCAAGTTTAATACGTCTGTTGAGTTCTTTCATAATGTTGCCATCCATTGAAATCAGCTGGCCAAGGTAAATATATGAATCAGCAATTTCTAGCTCAATGTTGTCAACTTGTATTTTTGTTTCCTCTACGAAATTATTGAACATGATCTTAGTTTTTTGTATAACAATAAAAATTAATTTTTCTTGTTTGTCAGTATTATTATTGTATTATCATTATTTATTATTATTGGGTATCAAATTAATTCCATGTAATTTTTTTTTATCTAGATTTAATCTGCTAACAGTATATAACCTGATGTGTAACAATAAAAATTAATTTTTCTTGTTTATCAGTATTATTATTGTATTATCATTATTTATTATTATTGGGTATCAAATTAATTGCATGTAAAGTTTTTTATCTAGATTTAATCTGTAAATATGTAAAATAATTGTGTTCTGTAAATGTTTTAAACATTTTGGTGATATATATATATACATACATATTAGGTCTACTAAATGGTCCTATAATGTTATCTCAAGTTTCAACAGGCATGCCCCTGTTCATTTGAGACACACATGGCCGTCTCTCTTTATCATTGAATTTATACACATCTGCTCTTCTAAATTAACTGGAATAGAAGTGTCTCATTTCATTATCAAGTGAGACAGGATGGTGTAAACATGGCTGCCCATGAAGTTCATAGTTTATTTACGACACTGTATTTTGTACGAAGTCTAACAAGGCAGAAATGCTACAGAAGCGTGTCAAAATTTAGTGGAATTTTTTGGTGGAGGTGCAGTTTCGGATAAATCATGCAGGAGATGGTTTGAAAAATTTGGATCAGGTGATTTCGACCTTAATGGTATGATAAGCCACGCTTTGGGTGGCCATATTTAATCGATGATGATATTGTCAAGACCATGATAGCGCAAGATCCTTTTTCGACAACATCGGAGATTACAGAAAAGCTTAACTCAGCTCAACAAACCATTTCAGACCATATTTGGAAACTAGGATTGGTCTATAAATATTCCAGATGGGTGCCTCATGAGTTAAGTGAGAAAAATGTGCATGATCGAGTCGCCATATGCACATCTCTGCCTGCTCGGAACAAAAACAAACCCTTCTTGGACCAGATGATAACTGGTGATGAAAAGTGGATTAACTAAGAAAACATTGTTAGGAAAAGAGCATATTGTGAGCATAGACAACCTTCCCCTCCACCTTTAAAATAGAGCTTGAGCCTGAATAAGAGAATGCTGTGTATATGGTGGGACATCTAAGGACCCATATAGTATAAGCTTTCAAAACCTAACAAGAAGCTCAATTCAGAGAGACACTGTCAGCAAATAGATGTTTTAAACAAAGAAGTCAAAGAAAAGAGGCCGGCGATATTCAATAAGAAGCACATCATACTGCACCATGATAATGCTAGACCACATGCTGCTTTGGTGACTCGTCAGAAACTTACAGAGCTAGGCTGGGAAATTCTGTCGCATTAATCACACTCTCCCCAGACCTAGCACCCCCCGATTATCACTTGTTTCTCTCCTTCCAAAATTTTTTGAAGGGGAAAAAATTCCAAAACTGAAGCAGGTGTCAGTCAAGCACTACTTGAATTCGTCGCCTGTAAGAAAAAGACATTTAAAAAAAATGGTATTTACAAATCACCATCACGCTGACAAGAGGTCATAAGTAACGTCGGAAATTATATTGTACAATAAATGTTATTGAAGGTATGAAAAATTCATTATTTTCTTTTGCTTCCCAAACAGACAGAACTTTCCGGTAAACCTAATATAACGAAAAAGTTCCGTCCAAGTTATAATATCTGCAGAAACTTTTTTATAAAAAGTTGTGATTTGAATTATATTGTATCACAAAATATACAAATACTTTAAATATGTAATTTTTTGCATGAATAATAAAGAAAAATTATTGGCATGTTTGAGAAAAAAACAAAAAAAACGTTGGTTTTAATTTTAGTCAGAAATAAGCTTTCAATTTATAATTCCAATTATTTCATTTTATGCTTAACCATAACAGCAAAATGTTACTTTGTATTTCTGCATTTGTTTTAACATTGTAAACCAATATATGCGTGATTTACATTTGGTAAGGTGGGAGGGAAGGCTAGTGTAAGAAAACCAATTAAAAAATTCAAATTAGAATTTAAAAATGCCTAATGTATAAGGAAACGAATTAAAAAATTAAATTATCAAGGTCTTAATTTTTCTGTCACCTAAACGTTACTGTTAGGTGTTGCTTGCGAACTCTCACGTGGAGATTTCAGGCTTCGTAGGGTGACGTCATGATTCTGTGGCGAGGCTTCGTTATATGACCGTGGTGTTGCACCTACAGCTTTCTGTGCATCTGAACCTTTGTTGTCTAGAGAACCAAACTGCGGTCTGGGGGTTAGCGTGGGAAACGCGTTCTCCAGTAACATCGGAATCGAACCAGCACCATCTCACTGGATTCGCGTGGTTGGAACAATAAGCGAACGCGTTGCTTGTACGCTGCCGTAGGGCGTCTTCAATATGAAATGAAATTGACAGAGGAAAGAAGAATCCGCGAAGTCATCCTATTTAAAAGGAAACGGCTGTTTCATGTTCTGGTTGGTTTTCTAATTATTCCATGGAATGGCTTATCGCAGTAACATGCAGGATTAAAGGACGTTCTCATTATCATCGCCCCATTTAACTTCGCACACCAGGAAAAAGAGAAAGTCGCCGAGACGATCAGTAGTTCTAGCGCTTTCGAGCGGATCAGTTGAACGCCAGAGCTCGTAGATATGGGTTGCTAAACTTAGTCGTTTTTCGGGTTGAATCTACCTAGGAAGTGGATGATTGCGAGATGCGAAACGTGACATAAACCTGTGCGGTGGTAATTGATATAAAGACGATTTCATATTTTCTGTGGTACATGTGATCAACTAGAAAATCATCGGAGTGATGTTTTTGAAGAGTTAAGTTCGGTTACATCGGAAACATAAGGTCGGTATTGATGCTGTTGATAATTTAGTAAACGTGTGGCAATTTTTTATTTTTCATACCACGTATTGAAATTTATTTTATTATTTTTTAATTGCTTACTTTTTATAAAAATGCGCAGTCATAATCAGTTTTGTTGTTTTTTCACTAAAATTAAGGTTTTGAGAAAATAGTTGATGCCGGGGAGTATGAGGCTACACTTAGGGTGCATCGTACACGTGTGAAAGGGAGGGGGGAATGAAACTATGTTTTTAAAGCCTTATTAAATATGCTGTTGAACTGTGTCATAGTGAACACGGATATGACGAATTCAGGGTTATAATGAACAAACGATTTTGGTTAGGTGGAGTTAATATGTGCCATTCGTGGAATGTCACATACATGGGTGCCAATCCTTCCGATTTACCCGGAAGGCTTCCGATTTTTTATCGATCTTCCAGTCGGAAACGATTTTCGGAGATTTCGTCTAAAATCCCCAGTGTTTTTTTAAATTTGAAATATGTTTTTCTTGATGCGTATTTATTTAAATTTTTATGCATATGTGCTTATTTAATAATAATTGTGCGTAAATAAATGCAAATATCGGTAAAAAAGTCGAAAAAATTCGTCTGCCATTGACGGCGCATGCGTGGCGTGACGGGGAATTTTAGCTCCAGCTATGACGTAGAGTGATGCCCCTGCACAACGAAATCATGCATCTGTATTTGTAGTTGTTGGGGAAGGCAAGAAAGAATGCGCTACACCGTTAAGGTTTTGGTCAAGCACGTGACTCTTTATAGGGAAGCCATGTGTTAGACGTATCTGGTATTTCTTTGCTCTGGAAAGAAAGTTTTGTTTTTAGGTGTTTTTGAAAACAACGTTAACGATGTCGACCGTTAATAAAAGGTACTACCAAACGTTTAAAGCCAAATATATGAAGATGTTTAATTTTATTCAAAAATCAAGACTGGGGCCAAAATATGCTTTCTGCACGTGTTGCCGTAAAGACATAAGCATTACTCACGGTGGTAAACGCGATATTACTTTGCATTCTGAGACTGTTAAACATAAGAAGACGTTCAAGGCTGTAGAGTCTAATCATAGTATCAAGCCTTCATTTTTTGCATTTAACGATACCTCCATGATTAAAGCTGAATGTTTATTTACATTGTTTTTGATCGAACATAATTTGCCAATGAATTGCAGCGATCACACGGGGATGCTCTTTCGGAAAACGTTTCCTGACAGCAGTATTGCAAAACAATATGGATCTGCAAAGACCAAAACTTCTGCAATTATGAAAGAAATGTCTGCAAAGGAATCCTCATCACTTGTTGAAAATTTAAGGTGCTATCCATTTTCAATTGCAACTGATGGAAGCAACGATGTTGATTCAAAGCTGTATCCAATAGTGGTAACTTTCTTCGATCCTTTATGTGAAAAAATTGTGAATTGTCTTTTATCTGTGCCAACTTTGAAAGAAGATGCTACTGGGTTAAATATTGGAAATCTTCTGGTAAGTGCTTTACAATCTGAAAACTTTCCAATTTCTAATTGTGTTGCCTTTAGCTGTGATAATGCACCTGTTATGATAGGAAAAAAAGCAGGTGTAGCAGCGGTGTTAAAGAATCATCACCAAAATATTGAAATTATGGGCTGTTCCTGCCACCTTATTAACTTAGCAGCTGAAAAGAGTGCTGCATGTTTGCCATTTAAAATCGATGAAATTTTGGTAGACATTTACTATTACTTACAAAAGAGTTCGAAAAGAAAAGATAGGTTGAAAATTCTTCAAGAATTTCATGAGACTGATATAAAAAAGGTACTAAAACACGTTAGCACTCGTTGGTTGTCTGTTGGAAAGTGCTTAGAGCGTATAATCCAGCAGTGGCAACCTTTGATCATTTTTTTTTAAGGAAATGGCCATGAAAAGGAATCAAATCACCCCACTTTCTTTCTTTACTATTCCCTCTATCAAAGTTTCGGTTGAAAATGCAGATAAAGTGAAAGAACGTAACAGCAAAAAAGCATCACAGAAATTAAAAAGGAAAGCTCAAAATTATGTGGATATTTCTAAGAAACAAAAAACTGAAAACTCCATGTCTCGTGAAGAAAGGTTGTTTTATTTTCTGTCGGAAGATATCAATAAGGCTTTCTGTTTATTTTTATCTTATACTGTGCCTGTATTTGAAAAAGCAAATGCTCAACTTTAGTCTGCGGAACCTACAAATATCGAATTTTGAAAATGCATCATTTTCCAGCTTAAAATATTTTACAGAAAAATTTCCTGTTCTTTTGTTCAATAATACAGAAGATAAAGCTGTTGATGCTTTACAAACAGAATTCAGTGAGTTCCAGGCTTTCGAAGTTCCACAAACTGTGAGTAATGAAGGTAGCATTGATGCACAATGGGCAGCCATAGGTAAAATAAAAAATGATACTTGTGAATTAAAATTTAAACGACTTTCTCAGGTTATGCTGTCAATACTTACGATCCCTCACAGTAATGCAGCATGCGAGAGAGTCTTCAGTCAAGTGAAGAAAATTAGAACTGACTTCAGGTCAACCATGTCTGATGACA
>QLNU02015360.1:254854817-254865070 GCA_006491805.2 Dysdera silvatica
CCACTGCTAAACATAATTAAAGAAAAAAAAAATACATCATACTATGTAAATAAAAGGACCTAGCATACACTTTCTATATGGAATAATAATATATCTGTACTCAGTGGTCAATGTATTGGAACGGTAACCCGAAGATTGCCGTTTCAAATCCTTTATGTGCACAGAATGACCATTGTTGTCCTTGCATCATAAAAATACAACCAACCATTATTAATTTTAATAAAATTGTATAATAATTTTGTAAGAATAGTACTGAGAATCTTATATCTCCAAAAACTATTATAGGTTATTTAGGACAGGAAGAGTGATGTAACATGGCATCCAAACCAAAACACATTTGTGTACAATATATTGGCATATACAGTGGTGTTGTAATCCCCATTAAGATGAAATTTTTTGTATTTATATATGAAGTTATAGCTCTGTAATCCTACCCCCACTTATGAACTTTCAGTGCATGCCTATGGTACAACGACTTCCCGGAAGTACATTAAGGATTATAATATATTAGTTTCTTTTAACTTTATGGTTATTTATAAAGTTACACCTGAGGAAAGAGCCCCATACAAAGCTTGTTTTGCTATGAAAATACAGACAAGATTGCGATGCATTGGTCTTATCTAGAAGCAGGGGCGGATTAAGCCTATTGGGGGCCCTGAGACCCAAAACAAATAAAAAAATGGGTAAGGAACTGGGGATTTTTTTGGAAAAATTTTAGAATTAGATTTTTAGTGAGTTCCTTAAACCGGCAATATGTAACTAATAATAAACTCAACGTTTCAAGAAAAATCAGATATTTATTCAAAATATTTAATAATAAGTTACCTGAGTGCTTAAAAGCGTTTTCTTGTTGTGATTTCTTTTGACAAATTTATCAATTATTTTTGCAGTATTTACGTTGTCAAAAATTTTTTGTTCTAGGTATAATATGGCCATGTTGTTCAATCTGTCTTCTCCTATCGTACTCCTTAAATAGTTTGAAAGCATTTTAAAACTGAAAAAGATCTTTCACCTGTTGCATTTGATATTGGCATTGTTAAAAATATTTTCGAAATAATATCTACATTAGGAAAAGTTCCACTCTCTTTGTACACTTCGAACTATTATTCAATAGCACTTCTGGCTATTTATTTATCAACACTTCTGATTATTTATTTATAAGTTTCTCACGTTCTTATTATTTCTCATGTTTTAATAACATATATTAATATTCTTTATAAATGTTCTTTATCATTTATAACATCACTTGAGATGTTATATCACGCTTCCAAACATCAACTGGTTTCCTTCTTTAATCTATGTAATTATTATTTTTCATAATTTCTGCAAAAATTTAATAAATAGTACTTACAATTTGATTGGACACTTTACTTCCTAGTATGTATATCTAAGCAATAAATACTTCAATAATAATGGTGCACCAATAATCCCATTGATTGCGTACCCCATAATACGCAAACACTTTCTTTCCTTTTCAAGTTTCATTTATTATATAATAACTATTATCTCTTTAAAATGATGATATTAATAATAGTTCGACGGGAATTTTAGAAAAATTAATACAGTCGGAGCAGGAAATAAACGTCCTCTCGTCCTCGAAGATTTATCCAGAAGCTCTGATTTTTGCACAGAAATACTATTTAAATAACGACCAATTACCTTTTAGCATTCTCACGCTTAAGTATGTATGTATACACACACACACACAGAGGATAAGTATTAAGGTGCGTGCTTAGAGGTCAAATCAAAGTCGTTCTTCTCCTTAGCTTTTTTAAAAAAAATGGCGTTATTGAGAACAGGATTTCCGCCATTACGATTTTATTTCATTTAATTCTAATTTCACTTGTTTAATTATACCCGGTGAAACTACAGTTATGACTACAGCTCGCATTATATGCACTAAAAATCAGCAAAATGTGCATGTAAATATGCACTAAAACCTCAAAATATACACTAAAGAACCTCAATCTATCCATATATATTCACCTAAAATGAATAAATATGTACTTAAAATGTTTTAACGGTTTAAAATCCTACGCCCCGTATTTTAAAACAGATTTATTATTAACCACCGAGTAGGAAGATTTGATGTACATTAAATCATATGTTTTATACAGCACAAATTCTATGATGATATATATATATATCAACGTGTCTCGTTGTTCTAAACAGTTAAGCTTTATCTTCTATCATGTAATAGCATTTTTATGGCCAAAAAGGTCCTTTGCAAAGCTAAGAAAGATATTGAACAGCACTTAAAAAATTTTGCAGGTTGTCTATTACGAATAGTTTATCGATGATAGAACGATGTCTATCACTGAAGGAAAATGGTGTGGAAATTTAGAATAAGTGTTTGTTTTAATTTGACTTTCAATCAATTGCCAGCCAAGCACAGTAAAACTCAGCTTTGGTCTTCATAACAAGGATGGTGGCTATAATTCAGCTACGACAACATTTTGGCGTCCTAGGACGTAATTAAACGTGTACGGCAGTGGTTCCCAACCTGGGGGTCGTGAACAGGTTTCTGGAGAATGGCCGCAACTATTTTTAGTTGCAATTATTTTTATAAGGAATTTCATACCAAATGTTTCCAACGCTTTTATATTTCAACATGGCTAATATTGCAATATTCTACTAACGGTTGTTAATTTTATATCTATAATATATATATATAAAATTAATATAATTTTGTATTTAATGTGTTTTCTTTACTCTGTTAAAAATGCTTTTATTATGTAAACGTGGCAGCGGCAAACAAAGGGGAGATCGCGGATCTTTTGGTTACTATAAAAGGGGGTCGCGGATTACTTGGTTACTATAAAAATGGGTCGCGGCTTGAAAAAGGTTGGGAACCACTGGTGTATGGGAAACGCAGGGAAAAGCGGATCACGTAATTTCATCTTAATAACAAAGTGTAATAAATAAGTATATGAACACTGAAACTTTACTGCTGTGGACATCAAAGAAACATAGTACGTATCATTAACGACATTATTTATTACTGAATTTAAAACAAAAATGTTTGAAGGAGAAAGGTCAAATTAGCCACTTTATCCCAATCCTGGGACAAAGTGGATAGGTTGTTTTTGAAATAGGAAACTCAGTATTACAACGTATACGTAACATGCTTTCTGTAGAAAAAAATTACCTGAAACGTTTTTACATCATACATTTAAAACATGTATAGCCTCCTATGCCTTCATGAGGGGTACAATTCTTGTGAGCCCATCCGTTACAAAAGGAACACTTTATCTAGTCCTCTGTCGGTAGATCAGCATATGGCTCATTACATATTAAGCAAAAGTAAGATGGCAGCGTAGATTTCATCCCATGTTCCGAGAGATTTTTCTGTCTTCTTAGGATTACTTGTACTTTGTGCACACCAGGTTTTTCTCCCCGTTGTGCTCGAGTGATGTTCCTAACAAGGCTCCTTGTTAAAATTTCTGCATGTTTTAACTTACATTTTCATGCATTTATTAATCAAGCGGCAACTTTTGGCAATGACTGAATGTGTGCTGATGAAACATTTGTATTTATTTGTCCTTCCGGACTGCAACTTTGGTGTTTCCCGATCATTTTGGATGGTTGACGATACAGAGAGCAGTTGTGGGTTTGAGGTTGATGGTGCAAGATGAGAGGAGTGTTCAGGTAATATTTCGTTAAGACTAATAAGCCTAGCTGTGGAAACTGAGCTTGGCAAATCAGCTCTTTGTTGATCCGCAATTGATAGTTGATCATCAATAACGGATGCTGGTGCAAAGTTGCTGTCAATCAGAGTTGCCAGATCAACTATAAAAGAAACCCGTTCTCTAATGAGAACTGCCTGACACATGTGGCTAGAGGTGCATGTCATTAATTTCGCAAATATCCTACTCAAGCTATATTTCATGCCAGTTTTGTCAAAATCAAATCAGAGAGAATTTAAATTATATTCAAAATTCTGCTAAACATTACAAAAGGAAATCAATAGAAAAATATTTAAAAGCAAATTGCATGATTTTATCACCAATGAAACAATTTTGAGGCCCTTAACTTGTGGGGTCTGGGGCCAGGACCCCAGTCCATGCCATAATAAGGCTGTACTTGTTGGAGAGCCCCCGGCCAGTATTACGGTTGCCCCAGTCTAGCTACGCTACTGAATTCTGTTAGGGCAAATCAGATCACCTATCCACTTTGCCCCATCAAAACTTATCCGCTTTGTCCCCAACACCATTTTGACACTGAAAGGAGGCCTACTGTACTTGATATTCGTTTTTTGGTAGACACTCGGTCCAGGGACAGACTTGGTACTCTCAAAGGGTGTATACCTTGGATTTTCGGAGGATGCGAGTCCTATTGCCCAAGAGGGCACACACTGAGCCGATGGCCCAGTCCTCCCCTGACTCTGAATGTTTCAATAAAACCCCTCATATTTATTTCTCAGGATACTTCGGCCTTAAGAAATAAATACAAATGGTGGGTATCGAATATGTATAAAGATACATTTTGTATTTCATTAGCTATATACAAAGATAAACTTTTTCCAAAGCAGTCAATATTTTAATTAACACGTACCTGTAGTTGTTTTTCACTATTAATATACCGCTGTGGTAATTAAACATGTTTTTGGATAAATGTCAATTTCTTGGCACCTTTAAAGTGAAAATTAAATTTCTAGATTATCTGAAATTTCACGTGAAATTGGGTATACATCTTTTATTTCGGATATAATCTGAATTCTACAGTATTGAATATTTGGTTGAGAAGTCGAATAGGTACCGTTGGCGATTACTCACCAAATCGAAAACCCAGATTGTGGCAACCTAGAAACTCTTCACAGTGTGGTAGGAGCTCGTAGAGAAAAGAAGGGGGGAAGGGTGGGGCCAATAGTTTCTTGTGATTCCTATAACATAGCTACTAACTATATATTTATTTATTTTATCTTTATTATTATCTTAAACGTATCCGAAATACAAAAGATAATAGAAGTAAAGTAAGGATAATCTAAAAATTCAATTTTTAGAGTAAAGGTGCAAAGAAATTAAAATATTTATCCAAAAACACGTTTAATTACATATTACTAAACAAATATATTGATAGTAAAGAAGGCCACAAATATATGTATGCGTTAATTAAGTCATAAACTGTTCTGTAAGTAATGCGATATCTTTGGATGCACCCGATATATATATATAAAAATATACACATATCTTTTTATATGTTCAATATCTATCATTTGTTTTGGCTTCTCTCTTAAAGCCGGAGTATACCAAAATGCGAATATGAACACGTTTACCAAAAGCATTTAACGAGTATCTATTAAAAAAATAATAATAAGTAAAGTTGGACAGCTAGAAAGAGCAAATTCAAAACGATCACAAAATAAAATTTCATACCATTGAAATTCGTACTAATGTTATCCGCGTTGATGCTATCTAATCATAAATATTTAACAAATTCTTTGTCATTATATTAGTTCATAACAGTATTATGATTTGTATATTATGAGAATGTTGTATGTTATATATTATAATACGGTTATGCATTATAAACATATTATATTTTATGATATAAGGCGTTTATTTAAGTCGGTAACTTTGTTACACTGTGCGTAATATACAGTACACTTTATATATAAACGTGTCTCCTTTATTACTTTCTCTATTTGAAAATGTTTTATTTGTATTGGTTAACATAAATTAAAACACAGCTCTTAGCCACATTACAAAAACCAATCACTATGCAGACATTCTCACTTTTGAGCCGATATACCAATGAGTTTTAAAAAACCACGCCTCTGTTCTTGTAGTAGAAAGAGTACCTCCTTATGTGTAACTTGGCGAGTTAATTTAGCGAAAGGCCCCTTGAAACGGGTCCTTGGCGTTAAAAGTAATACAACGTGACTCGTTCGACTACTCAGCCGAAATTTTTTGTGGTCACTTTATCTTTGAATTATGCAAGTTCTGTATATGGGTAAAAGAGGTTTGGTTTGAGGCACTAAACGTAGATGTTGAAATTCAATTCCGTTGATCAACTTTCTCCGCGAATTTCCCTTTCAAAAAGCTTGAGATTTAAAGATTACAAATACAAGTACAAAGATAAGGCCTCGTTAGTTGTGTCCACTGAGCTATATTACAACTGGAGTGAAGACTGAGCGTGCCGTTCCCGAAGGACCGCATCACTCCTTTATTTATACGCGGTAGGCAAACAACCAGCTTCAATGGGACTTGTAATGTTAACGGATACTTTTAAGGATAAAAAATAAAGGAGCTATTTCATTTTAAGTTAATGTAAAGCAAAGAAATAACGCAAGACATTTAGTGAAAATGTCTTTTATTTTCAAATTGTGTTAAGAAGTAAGAATAATTTGGATTTTAGTTGAGAACTATATACTCAGTTAACAGGCCGATATTCAACGCTTATTTTTGTGTTTTTCTACAAATTTATAAATTAATGATCATTAGTGTATGCTTTAGTTAATTAACCTTCAAAGATTAGTTAGTTTAGAAAGTGATAAAAATATTCTGCTGCATACATCTGGTGTATAAAAGTCGATCTTACAATTTTTGAATTTAAAAAGCACATATACATCACGGAGTATATAAAAAAGCTAATCTAAAACATGACAGTCATAGGCATTAATTGCTAGCTTATTTAGGCACATTTTTTTAGAAAGGAGGCAAAATCATACCTTTACAATTTTGGGTTTTTGTTCCTCCCCACCCCCAGTTTACGCTATATTTAACCCCTTAGTTACGCCTATGCACACACTAGTTGTGAAATATTGTATTTTTAAATTAAATGTAAATTTTTAACAGCGGGTATTATTAATGAGATTAGGTTTTAGTTCTCGTTCACGGATTGCTTGCCTAACTCGCTTACGAAGTGTATCCTTCCGCAGTAATAAACCAGCTTCAGGTGCCGCTGGGCTGTTGAATATGGAGTCCGCACTCCAGTTGTAATTCAGTTCAGTGGTTGTGTCTTAGTACCTCATTTGATAAAACGCTAGGGTCCAAAGCAAGTGGTCGCTGGATTGAGTCCAGTCAAAAATACGAGGCCTTTTTTCTTCTTTCCGTGGTTCCGTATGTCGAACCATTCGTGGTCGATTGCCAACCGCTTTCTTGGTAATTGCTGTGAGAGGGACCATAATATTCTAATTTGTGGTTAAATTTATGGGTCAAAGAGATCTAGTTCCAGCCACGAAACGTGGGTATTGAAATTTCATTTCATTGATTAATTCCTTCACAAACCTTCTCTTTAAAAAGCATGAAATCTTATATAATTACAAGGTTATAAAAATTAACATCAAATACATATACAGTATAAAGTAAAGCTTATATTACAATGCGTTTGAAAAGTTATGACGATTAGTGGGAGATAGATTTGATGTCTGTCATATGCATAGATAGCTAATATTAAAATTTCTTGCATACGATAGAAAGGTTCTACAACTATATAAGTAAAATAATTATCCGGAAATGGTGTAGAGCTTATCTTATCTTCGTACGTAAAATCAACCTAAATATAAACAACAAAGTAAACATCATATTTCACCCGCTGCAACAAGTGACGTAACCCGAAAAATCGAAATTTTCGGATTAGGTAGCCATTTTATAGGAAATACTTATTCAGTGGGAAAATTTCATAAATGTTCTTCAAAAATTTTTTCGTTAGATAGTATGTAAGTCAAATTGGTAAGGCGAAATTCTCTTGCATATCTCTAGTGCATGCATGCATGCGTGTGCGCGTGTGTGTGTGTGTGTGTGTGTTTGTATGTATGCATGCATGCATGTATGTATTTTATCTGCTTGAGTTATGTCACTCTCGTTGCTTATGTGCAACATGTTGGCTAGGCAAGTTGATGAATAGTGGTGGTCTATGAAAAGTTTGTTATCGTTTATGCAGAAGTTTTTGTATCAATGTTAAGATGGCACCAAGATCTTTGTGAAGCGGCATGAATGCACTTTGGGGAATGTCATATGGGTGAAAGTGTACGTTAGTGTGGGGTGGGGGAGCTACTAAATATGCAAGAAATTCTAATTATCTTTACGGATAATTAAATATATACTCGACTCACTCATATAGTTTGCTTAAAAATGAAACGAAACGATCATAACATGGTTATTAAATTTTAATTTCAGAATAGTTCATAAGTTTTGTTAAGTCATTTTAAAGTGGTTGTGGGAATAAATAACAATTGCATATTTAATCTTCATGTATCGTTTTAAAGATTTTATCGTTTATGTATTTGTGGGAGAGTTTCTTTCTTTTTCAAAATTCCCTTTATTTCTGTGATTCATCCGTTGACTAAAAGCTACGTGGCTTCATCTCGGTTGCCCGCTCATTGTGAAACAAGTTCTCTTTTATGATTATCTCTGCATGTGAAGACTTTTATCTTAACCACCACTAACCTAACCATTTTAGAGACAGCAATAGCTTCTTTATTAGTTTCATATTATATATTTTTTCTTTTATATTTTCAAGTTACTCTTTCGAGTTCATATTCTGCTGGCGTTTATCACAAGTAACTGCATGGGATAACAATATTTTGAGGGAGTTGTTAACTATAGTGTTAGTTCCAAAATAGATGATAATAATATACAAGTAAATATTAATAAGGAATAAATAGGAATAAAAACATATAAATGAAATGTAAGTACTCATTTACTGATTCATTCAATTGTAACAAATAACTTTTACGTTAAACAGCTTATATGGAACATTTTCTTTCATATGTAAAATTTTCATGCCATTAAAAAGTTTGATAATTTTAACTTATTACTTAAGGATTTCTACTTATGAGATTATCATTTGCAATAATTAAGTAATAAGTTATTAATGAATCTAAATAGTTCTATGCATATATGCATTCCTACTGAAAAAAAAATAACGCACACAGAAATGTCGGATTGCTGCAAAACTCGACACGCAGTTATACCTCAGACAGATATGTAAGGGATAATAGTTGCGGTTTGATTGGACACTAAGCCTTGCCATCAGAAGTAACAAAACCACATCCGTTCCACTATAAAAATGCTCTCAGAAACTACGTTCATGTAGCGTACCCTTTTTTCCTGTTAGTAATCGTTGGTTAAGAGATTGTTGACTACGCGTCATGCCTCTACGACGCAGTCAAAGATATTTTGGCCACATAACATATTTTGAAAGGGGCATACTGCTGGACTGAGAGAAGCGGGATGGGCATTGCGAAGACTTGTCTGCCGTGTAAACCATTCTGATCTAGTTATTAGGCGGTGTTGAAAGCAGGGGTCGTGTGAGGACAGGTACACACTGCGAACTAGCTCTGGACGGTCTAACCAGACGGTCAGTAGAGAGGATCGTTTGATCCGCTAACAAGCACAAACGGCCCTAACTGTTTCGTTGTCTATCATCCAGAGACAGATGACACCTTAATTACAGAATCTTGTGTTTGCCCGGACCATTTCCAGGCGCTTAGCAGAAGGATATTTGGTGTCACGGCGCTCGTTGTATGTCCCGCCATTGACAGATATCCATCATCGCCTTTGTTTGCAGGGGTATCGTGAATGGAAAACCTGGACTGCTGCGGATTGGAGTCGTATTGTCTTTAGCGACGAATCCAGATTCTCTTCGGCAGTCGACAACGGTCGTGTTCGCGTAAGGAGGGTACGTGGTGAGCGCTTCAATCCTGCTATTGCCGTGGAGCAACACATTGCCTCAACTGCTGGAGTGATGATCTGGGGAGGCCATCCTATATGACAGTCATGATAACTTGTAGTGATACAGGTACTAGGGATAATAACAGATCAGCTATATATGTTCTATACATTTTGCGGCCACATGTATTGCCTCTCATGGCAGGGCTAGTAATAGGTATTTTTCCCCAGGGTAATGCTCGCCCTTACACAGCAAGGGTTTTCCAGCAATGTCTCCTCCGAGGTTGACACAGCTCTTTGGCCTGCGTTGTCGCTAGATTTATAGCCTATCGAACATTTGTGGGACAAACTGGGATGTCAGCCTCGGCAGCCCACGACGGTGCAGGATCTAGAGGTATAATTGTAATATCTGTAGACAAATGTGCTGCAGAATATCATATAGAACCTATATACCTCAATGCCATACCGTATCTCATCTTGTTTCCTGGCTACAAGTGGCTCAACAAGGTACAAGAGGTGCTTTTGAATTGTGTAGGCTTCTCCAACAAATTTATCTTTTCGCTCTAATATTGTAATCATTTACATATATCAACATCAACTTTACACACATAGGTTCATTCGACTCCAAAAACTCCTCGT
>QLNU02015360.1:254865170-254879114 GCA_006491805.2 Dysdera silvatica
TATGAAATATGTCTTCTTAGAGATAGCAAACCAAAATTTGTAAACTCAAAAATTAGTGCTGCCTTTTAAAATTTAGTTAATCTAATTTTTCTTATGAAAACGGTCCCTTATGCAAAAGAGATGCACATTAATTCATGGTAGACATTATTTCGAGTGCACTAGCACGTTTGGTTTGACAATTCTACCACAAGGACATAGCGATCGGTGTCCTATGAAATTATTTTTAATTTTTTATTGGATATTGGCTTTTTCATCTCATCTGATTTTATTACATCGTTTCATTGTTTAATATATTTTTAACATTGTAATTTTAATTTATTTTAATATTAAAATCATATATACTGTCACCTTGTTTGGCGCAAAATGACAGTTTTTGTACTTACACCATAAAAATACTACCAACCAACAAACCGAGCGACCGGTGTTTGAATACTTTTAATACGCACTATACATCCTTTTTCAAAGCATTGGTATTCCCAAACGGAAATGCTTTCTTTTAACAGGATCATGTCTCATGCCATACTTTAGAAATAGTTTGAAAATGATTTATGTAACACCCCCCTCCAAAAAAACATGCTTCATGTGTCGCCATGGCCTCCAGATTTCGCAAACTTCAAGCCAATGAAACATCTATGACATGCAATGCAATAACAAGTCCTATACGCTCCAGTTTCACCTTGAAACTTACAGGATTTAGAGTAGCTATTGTAATTTAGAGCACCTGTTTTAATTTAGAATGCCTATTGTAATTTGGAGCACCTGTTGTCCGGATACCAAATAGCATTAAACATCTTCAGAAGCCTTGTAGCGTCCTGCCGTTGGCGAAGTTCCTTTCACAATGGTTCTATGTCATGATATTTTGGCTCTTCAATCCGAATGCAACATTGCAATAGCGATTAATATAAAATATGTTCTCCGTAAATATAGATGGCAGCACGGGTTCATGTGCGTAAAAAAGTCTCTTCACCTCCATTCCATAGGTTCTCTATAAATAAATATGGCAACACGTATTTATATGCCAAGTGCGGTGAAGTTTACCTTCACTTTTGTAACTGGATTCGACAAAGGCAGTCATTCACTGCCGAAACGATCGTCATCCACCTAATTAAATAATTTTAACTGTGGTAGTCGTGTTTAAATAGTTTATTATAGTTTTAGCACAGTGTTTCACGTTACTAATTAATAAAAATTTGGTTTTAAATTTTTATCAATGATGAATTTTGAAAAATAAAATTATGTTCAATAAATCAAATTTTAAATTTAACAGACATTTTAATATTTTGTCGTGTATTTTAAGTAATTGAATTTTTCTTCTCTGCTATAATTTAAAGATAAAGAAGTTAATTATAAATTAATAGTAATCGTTATCTATATCACGAAAGCTAAAATCGTTCTCTGCAACATATAAAATCACCTATTTTTGTTTGAGTTAATTATTAAATTCTATTTCCTCGACTTGCTCCATAAAACTACAACCAACCATTAATTTTCTCGATTGTAAAATGAAATTTAAAAATTACTTCTTGAACATAACATTATAGTATTAATTATAATCAGGAATAAAATTATAGTAATGATTATAATTAAGAAAGAAATTATGATGATTATATTTAGAAATAAAATTAGTGTAAAATTTGTTATTTGGCATGAAGCATGTCTGCGTGTGTAATTATTTTATTTAGTAGATTTTAATATTCATAGTGTAGCAGCCTACATTCTGTAACGCATGCTCTGATGACCATATATCAGACATACGAAGTTGACGTTACAGTACGTTCTGTATCCCATCGCCTTTTCAAAATATTTAGACTCAATGATACAGAATTATACGATATGTCGCGTATATATCTATGAAACATTATCTTCAATAGAAAAAACACCATTGCTATCAATGTTTATCTTTCAAACTAAAGCATTAAGTGCATTGTCGTGTGGTTTTGCCACACATCCCGCCCCCTAATTTCAGTACGCTGCCCTGAAAAATACAGGCCTGCACAAAAGTTTAGACACAACACAAATTTGAGTATAACAAAATACTATTAAAACTGAAGAAGTAGGAACTTTAATATTACGAAGTATGAACACATGTAATATGCAAATTAAAAATTTGAGAACAGAAATCACATCAGTAGCGAACTTGCTGCAATATATAACTTAAAATAAGTAAAATATGTGGCACAAAAGTTTAGGCACAAACATAAATTTTAGCACTTGCATAAGGAAATGAACAATTTTAATAATCAATGTAGCCACCATTACTTCGTATTAGATTAAATACGCGGTCGTTCATTGAAAGCACAAGATTTTGAAAGGTTTCTGGTTCAAAATTAAACCACGCTTCTTCTATAGCCTTTTTAAGTTCTAAAACGGACGGATATTGCTTTCCATTGGCATACACAACATTCGTTAGTATGCCCCATACATTTTCGATGGGATTACAGTCAGGACTAAGAGCAGGCCAATCGAGAACTGTAATATTTTTAGCGCTCATCCATTCTTTTGTTGACCTGGATGTGTGGATGGACGCATTATCTTGTTGGAAAACCCAGTTTCGTCCACATAAAAGTTCGCCAAAAGGTAATAGGTGACTTTCAAGAGTTGCCTGGTATGCCTTGGAATCTTGTTTTCCATTCAAAAACGCCAAAGAAGTCTGTCCATTGAAGCTAAAGGCTCCCCAAACCATGACTGAACCTCCTCCTTGACGTCTGCTGAACCGACTTAAGGGGCGTTTTCGAAGATCGTGCCAGTAGTGCGAAAGGCCATCGGGACCATCTAAGTTCCACTTTTTTTCATCACTAAATAACACCTGCAGCCATTCGTCACTGTATGATATGTGCTGCCTTGCCCATTGTAGTCGTGCTTGTTTATGATGTAATTGCAAGCAGGGCTTGCGGCGCATTTTTGCATATCTCAAATGCCTGCATTCTACAATCCTTCTACGTATGGTTTCTCTTGACACTCGCATTGCTAACGTGTTTTTTATTTGATTTGCAGACAGGCTTTCATTTGAAGCCAATCTTCGTATTTGTCTATCATCCCGAATGCTGGTCACTCGAGGCCTCCCAGATCGTGATTTTGGTTGATACTGATCACCCCGGGATAACACTCGATAAATGCCTCGCTTTGAACGGTTCAATGCAACAGAAATTTGAGTAACAGATTTACCTTTAGTTTTCAGCCTCCAAATCTTCAAAATCTCGTCATTCGTAAATTGCTTTGACTTCGGCATCGTTCTAAGCATTCTAAATTATTTCAGGCCTTATATAACAACTCTGGGAAACGCCCCTTCGATCACTTGGGAACTTCGCGCCGTTAATTTGCATAAATCTGACATATGTGCCTAAACATTTGTGGCATGCAGATTCCAATATTACGGTGTTGGGATATTTTGTTTCAGTACTTTTGGTAATCTTTTAAGTTGCACAATTTATTATTGGTTCTAGGATTATTTAGATACAATATCGGCGAAGTTCAATGCAAATTCTCGCTTTTATTTATAATTTGCCTCTGTGTCTAAACTTTTGTGCAGGCCTGTACGTAAAAGTACAATATACCATCAAAACTTACAATGGGAACACACAGTGAGTGCCCCGCCGATTTTGATGAAATGTTTTGATGGAAGTAGAGCCAAAATAAGGAAATACGTGTCTGGGCATTCGTGCCAATGCGGCTTATTTTCGGAGATATGAATTTTTAAAGATTTTGCATCTTATATATGAGCTTAAAATACGACATTTTTTACAGCCAATCATAGCTTAGTTGGTAAGTTGCCGGACCTACATTTTGTGCTTTTGCATTGGATACTAGATCGGAAATCGATCACTTTTTTTTAATGTATCCTTTTTATATATTTATGTATTTTTATTAGTAAAAATACTTTGCTTACAATCGGATTTTGCTCATAAACTGACTTTAATAAAATTCATATTTACATATTTAATTCTGTGCTACTATTTTTCGCAGTTATAATTTTTACACGAATTTTAATATTTTATTGAAGAGTTGTAAAGGTACAAAAAGTTTAGGAGTTAGCTGTAAGTTTTTATGTGAATATAACTTTTATAAAATTTGCGTACTCATTGTCAACCTGTGAAGGGATGAAATTACACCAATAACGCAGTTTTGTTTTATTTAAGGATTGAAAGATTTTTTCTGAAAACGTTTAACAATTCCATTAAATAAAAAAGAAAACTGCGTTAATTCGTCTTATTTTGTCATTATTAGCCTAATTATTAGCAAAATTTATTTATTTTTATACCCTATTATTATATCCTATTATTATTTTATACTATTATTAGCAAAATTTATTTTATATAATCTTAAAATTAGAATTTCAATCTTAATTTAAATGATTTTACCTTGTAAAGTTTTTTTTTTAATATTTTAAAATATTTTTCAGTTCAACTAAATTATCAATTTTTTTACACTTACAGTTTTGATTTGAGCTCTATCTCTCACCCTCTCTTTCTCTAATTTCCGTTAATAATAATTTTTAAATATTTTTCCATTTAATTTCAAAAGTACCGCCCTGGTGACCTTTCTGTGTTAATCACTTGTTTGGTAATTATGTTACGCAAAAATTTGAATACGAAAAAGGTATCCTTTCCCGTGTCCCGGTGGTCGAGTCGGTCATGACTCTCTGATCCGTACAAAGTAGCCCCTGGTTCGACTCTAGCTCGGGACGATGCTGTTTTTCTTCTTTACAGCCCACCAAATCTTGCGATGGTGGATTGCACTTCAGTTCTAGTTTGAGTTGTATGCATAAGTGCCTTGACACTTTTCTAAATAAATTATCACTGAAAAGATCCTGAAATCATAAGATTTAAAGAACTTCTTTCTAAGGAAACTAACTAGTTCTCCATATTTGTTATGAAGCATTTTGTTAAAGAAGTAGTAGAAAAATTACAAACTAAACTGCGCAAGCTATCCCATTTGGCAATTATTTATTTAAGAGGGCTTTTGCTATTTTCATCCAATTACGATTTTAATATGAATTACAAATTAGAGAGGTGCAGGTAGTCGGAGTGCTGCTTGCAAAAGATATAATTCTCAAAAGAGCGTGAGATAAGGTGTTTTTCCGCCTATTTGACTGTCATTGAGTCAGTAAATTAGTGACATGAGTTACTTAAACGAATTAAATCTTAAAAGTGAATCAACGCCCAAAGAAAAAAGAGTTATTCTACGATCAAATCCAAAAAGCTACATTTCTGGGGACAGCATATTCTTACAGCATGCCTAACCTTTAGTCATCTGAGGGCCCTTAGAAAGTTCTTGGTACTTGAAGGGGGAGAGAAACCAGCTACACGCAACACGAATTGTGAACTTGCATTTGCGTAGTGAAAAACAATTTTATTTTACAGCTAATAAAAGTGGTTATAAAGAAAGTAAAACATACAACGAGTTTATGTGTTTCCTTAGAGCGTTATAAAACGTCATCATGACTATATGAATATCAGCTATGAAGACTAATGACTAAATAACAAGCGCCTGATATTTGTAATAATAATAATAATAACTACATAAATATCCTATTGTTTTATAACAGTATTTGTTATCCTCTGTTTATTCTTTTAAGCGTTAATCAACTATCTTTTTCTACGCATTTTTTGTTTTCAATCATATACGATGGTGCAGTGTTACCAAGCCTCTTTACCATACATAAATTCCGAGTCGGAATCCCATTAATAGTAAACTTTTGCTGGCTTTCCTATCCATATGTACAGATCTCCGGCAAAGGATGGGCATGGGTTGTCAGTGTTTTCAAAGCATCAATATTTGATGTTTTGAGACCATCGATGTTTTTACTCTAATATCAATTATTTTTAACAATACAAGGTATTTGCTATTTAATCTTAAGTTTAACAATTTTAAACACTAATTTCAAAAACAAAACCGTCCGCAATGACTGCTTCACGATCACTTATGTTTCTACGACTTAACTGGCAGCAGTATCCGGGAACAGAAACTTTTAAAAATATACCCGCGATTTTGTAATAATTAGCAATACATTGAAACTTAATGATTTTTTAATATGCAAATTTTGGAAGGAGATCCTTGATAAATGGAAAGCACGTTAAGTAGCTGGCTTATGTAATTAAGTTTCTGGCTGCTGGTCTTGGGATACTAAAAACGACGGAATTGTCATTTATTAACGCCATTTGAAATAAACGATTAGTTGTTGATTTTAGTGGCGTGGTTTTTTAAAGGCCACATCGGAAGCGTCTTGTGTAAGTGCTTTTGAAAGCAAACAACGGCGGTCAAACTATGAAGAACAGAGTGATCGCAAAATAGAACTTGACTTATAAGATATTATTACCCTTCACAGGGATAACACAATTGCCAAATAATGGTCAACACAGAAAAGCCTCCGGGGCGAGATTTTTGTGTTTTTTCGTGGGGAATTTATACGTGAAAATTCCGACACCCACGTTTATTAGCTCATACTAGAGCTCTTTGTTTTTTCTTATGAGAAAAAGAGACGCCGTCCTCATCCTGGATTCGAACCAGGGTCCCGCGTTGAGCCCGGAGTGTTTTGACCTCCAGAAACGAGGACAGGAACGACACTCTCTTTCTTCGTATATAAGGATGTAAGATATTGCTCTGGTTATAATAAGGATGTAATATATGCCTTGGATAATAGCGGGGTCCTTCGAAGGCTCAAGTAAGACAACGTAAAAGCAAAAAATTGACGGGGTTGCCACAGGGCTTGTCTCTCGCCAAATCGATATACTGGCGTCAACAGGAGGCGCAATGGCAATGCGCTCGCTCCCCTAGCGTGCGTTAACCCGAGTTCGACTCCCAAAAGTGCCATAAAAACAGAACGCTTACCTACTAACTGCTCACTGTAGTTTAGGGGCTGGTTCCCCAGAGTCCTTAAGAGGTTCGGGTTCCTTGGCAAATTGTTGTTCCCGGCGCAAGATCACCTTTGCTGTCCTTGCGCCATGCAACACAAACAAAAATAATTTTATGAGCACAATCACATTTTTTACTTGAAATATTTTCCTGTCCCGTGTGTAATGAAGTTTAGCATATCATGTTGGTTTGAAAGCGACAAACGAATTTCCAAGGTCTACATACTGTAGAGCAGCGGTTCTTTTAATTTTTTAAATTTTTTTCAGCCTTTTGCAACGTTAGCGGACTGACAAGACGTAAACAAACAGTTCAGTGCATGTTGCCAACTAACCAAAATTTTTTAAAAAGAAAAGGGAAATTTTCCGTCACCCACCTATCAACTGTTTTTTGTTACGTGTGCACACCAAAACACACACACATCAAACAATCATAGCTTGGTAAATTCTGTAATAAAAAATTCAATTAAGTTGAATATTAATTAATCGGAACAGGCCTGAGTCCCAATTAATTCGGGTTAACGAGACTCTACTCTACATAGTTATAAACCAAGTGAGAGGAAAAATGTAATTGGAAATAATTCTACCATGGAGTAGTGTTATGTATTTCAGCGCAACAACTGACCGTGCATTCTTCCTCGATTTATACGAATTGAAAATTCAGAATCGTGGCTTGCAAGAAGTGGTTAATTCGTTATCCATGTAGCTATGAAGGAAAAGCAGTGGGTGATGCATTTCTATATTTCCACGTTACGACGATTATCGTTTTCCACTTTTCAATCATTAGCGGCTGCAATTTTTCAGTCTGACGTTACAATTGACAGTTGTTAGATACAGCATGATAAATAATGGTGTTTTGAAAAAGTTTTCAAAGCGTTATTGAAAAAAAAAGAGCCGTTTTACGATACCCTAAATTAGAATTTTCAGGGAGGTTAGTAATTCAGTAGACATTTTTTACTTCATAAATTATTTTAAAGGATATCAAAGCTAATTCATTGGGAAGTGCTTTAAAAATGGCGTTTCTGCATTATTTGGTTCGTGTTGCTGAGTTTCGCAAGTTTTGTGGGATAGACTAATGATTTTGCGGGTAGTATATAGATTCATTTTTTGACACTTTTACTACGTAGGTGTGAAAAGAGAGCCAACTGAGCAGTGCTGGCTTTCTCTCATCCAAGTTAAAAATTTATTAATGGGCTATCAAATTCTGATATCTCCGCAATAAAAGTGTAAAGGAACGAGATGGCGTTGAATACACTTTTTCAAAATGTATGTTCAATGAGTGTCGTAAAGAATTACCTAAGATATTCAAAATCCCAGTTTTTTTGCTTAATTACTGAAAACGGGGATTCAAAGCGTTCCAGTGTTATAGTAAAAGGCAAACGGTATCCGAAGGAAAGGTCTTGAGGTCACTGTGATAGCACTAATTTGGAAAGATTTTTAAAGATTTGGAAAGATGTTTAAGAAGTTTACTACAGGAGATTTTGAAGAGGTAGAAAGTTTCGTGAAGACCCCACGATGGTAGATTTTGCCATTATGCTCATATTTGAGGAAGTAAATTCTACAACTGATACCCGTAAATTATTGATTGAATCGGAAATTTCCAAATCTATCTTTTATGATCATAATGTGGAAAGATTTATAGATGATATTATGAGTTATGGCAAGTGAATAAACATCAACTGTGTATATATACATATCGAGAGAATATACTAATCTTTTTTTTCTCTAGTGGACCAATACCTCACCTATATGTAAAATACAATATACTAAACGAATAGAAATACTCAAAGTAATTTAATGTGTAAAGTATATTCTTTTTGACAAATTATTGTTAATATATTCTAAATGTGCAATCATGCTTATATAAGACACACCTCATAATGAATGTATGATAAGGTTGAACTGTATTGTTTAAAATTGAAAGAGTATATGCTCGTGTTTTTGAATGTAATCGCTCTGCAATTTTGTTACAAAATTGAGTGATGCTAACATTGATATGTCTGTTTTCTCGCTACTTGGCTTTTTGTATTCAGTATTTGCATTCGACGAATATCATTTCGGTTGTTCTTTGCTAACTTCAGTAATTCATATTCATATTCAGAATTTATAACGTAACACGACATATTTAAATTTTGTACGCAGATGATTTTTTAAAAAATATAATTTCATTTATTTTTCGTTCTAATACTATGAGTACTGAAAATGCTTATTTTTGTAGCTTCTAAATTATTGCGACCTTATTATTTTCGAAAGTTTTATATTATAAACAATCAGAATTATCGATATGAGTAATGGTTTTCGTAAGGTAGTAGGTTTTAATTCAAAATTTGCACGACATTTACAACAACCCATTAATGTATACGATCTCCCTATTTTGTAGCATACTCTGTGACAAAAAAACAACAATAAAAAACGACGCACCCAGAAAGAATCCCCCGATCGTGATAGAACTTCACATGAGCAATCAGGATACAAAGATAAAGAAGCGATTAAATCTGCAAAGCAATTTGGCTCATTACGAGAGATCAATACACCCAGAATCGTTACATCTTGATGTATTGAACAGCCTCCATTTCTCAGGCGGCGGTATCCGGTCTGGCATGGAATCATACAACTGTCGAATGTTAGTTTATAGAAGATTCAGTCAAACATGCGGTAAATGCGATGCTAGTTGGCGCACGTTGCGGGATATCTGTAACCGGTGACGCAAAACGCTTGCTTGATTGACAAAAGATCTGGAGATTTGGTAGAATAAAATAGGGCTGAAATATATTGCAAAGATAATCCTTGGATATATTATCCATGTGTGGTAGGGTGTTGCCCTCCCTACGTATGAATCCCGACAGATCCGATAGCATAGGAAGCAAGACAGGTTGCAGGATATCGTTGACGTACCGTTTGGCTGTTGAAGTTTTGCGAAGGATTAGTGAGGGTGACTGGATATCATAAGAAATGGCTCACCAAACGGTAATGTCCGATGTGATGGCAGTGTTCTGCCGCTCCATAATGGGGTGAAAAATCATGCTTTGGCCGGGCCATTCCCAGACACGGATTTTCAGATTATCTGTGCCAAACGAAAACCATGATTCAACTCCTTGTCCTTCCTCTACATGGTCAATCAGATGCTTTCCACGCTTCTTCGAAGCGACACCATGGAAGGCTGTACTATCAAAGGTAGTCACCATAGCAAACGTCGACATCGGAATTTAGCTCCTTTCTACTTTTCTGCAATAAAACAACATTATGGCATCAGGCGGAAGACAAGTGTCATTGGATGGTGTACAGCTGTTCGTATTGTTGTAACTGCTCTTACACTATCGAACGATTCCTTCGTCACGTTGTCACCGTAGGCCGGACCCTGCCATCGTGATAGTAAGCCTGTTTCATTGGATACACTCTAGCCAGCAGCTGCTTACTGTGGCATCGCTTCGGATCGTATGCTGGGAGATACGTCGATATAACCAACAGGCTTCCTTTGAGCAAACGATACGCCTCTTCTCGAATCAAATTTATACGTTTATACTTTGTCAAGCGATTATCTTCCGTTGTTAATGTCAAAGTAAGCGTAATAATGACCAGAAATGTACAAGTAAGCGTAATGATGACCGGAAATGTCGATGAAGACTAGTAACGATCTTTAACTATAACTTGAAATGCGCAATTTCCATATGCATCAGGGTGAAGATTCATTGGCTAGGATTTTTTTAATCATTTACATGTCTGGCCAAGAGATATTTACATGCTAAATTCGGCGGAAAATCCTTTCGTGGTGCATCAATTTTTGTTGTCACAGAATGTGCATATTGCTGTCGATTTCACGAGGCTTTTAAGTTGTACTCATGTCATATATACTAATTTACTTAAGCTTAAAATGGCCATATTTTATATAATTAAAAAAGAATTTCATCAAGCGTTACGCAGAACAAGATTAAATCCAAGGGGCACATAAATTCGTAAACTATATCGACATAAATATGGAAGACATTTATAGATAGGGATATGTAATATCTATGTTGATCAGATAACATTTGTGTTATTTATTTTTGCATATAAGTACATAATTAACTGTTTTAAGATGAGGAGAGTTCTGGGCTTATTGGCCTCCACCTCCTCACGAATGTCTTATCTAATTCTTGTGGAAGACCGCGAATTAGCGTGCAGACGAAAATGTGCGGGAATATCTAAACTTCATTTCTCGCATTTTTTAACAAAAAATTAGCCATTCTGGATATTATCCTATACTTATAGCATTAGTGTAGCGATAAGCGTTCACGAATTCATAAATCCCTACTATTTGTTTTAAATTGGCACGATGACTGAGCCCGGCATTGGAAAAGGGCTTATTGCATACCGTCTTTTTTTCATGATTATAAAAAAAAAAAAAAGGAGGAGAAAAAAGGATGCAAGATAACATCGCTCCTGCCTAAAAAAAATTCTTAGCGTTGGACCCCTAAATTGTTATCTTCGAGAAGGAGGGACCAGGCGTTACCGGTTTGAATAGGCGCACAAAGGTCCCGAGCAATAGGTTAATATTTTTTCTCCTCTTCCTTTTCTCTTGTCGATTTCACAAGCTATTAACAATCACGGTAGGCTCGACTCGCTTGCTTCGTGTTGAAGTTCTAACGATGTTATAAGTACGTGTCTTTGAACAATTCCTTCTAATAAAGGAATTATTCGAATTTAGAAAGTGTTCCAAAAAGGTTGAGTGCGTACTTGGGATTTATACGACGTAATATGATTTATAATTTAATTAATAAATTAATCATTGTTAAATTAAATAAATTTATATTAATATAAAAATATAATATTTGTGGGTAATATCAGATTATTAAAATATTAGGTTTTAAACGTCAAAAAGGAGTTTTGTGAAAAAGTACATGAAACTGAGTGAAAAAAAATCAGAATTTTAAAGTTTACTGAGTTTCAGAAGTTACTACAGGTTAATATTATGCATATATTTAAACTAATGTTACCGTTAATGAAAAATAGATGAGAGATAAAGACGGGTATTGGTGAAATCGACAGATTTGCCCACAAATAACCTTAGTTATGATTTGAAGTTTTTATCCACAGATTTTCTTGTAGTTTTCTAATCACTTTTTTTCAAACTACAATTATTGATATTCAATATGCACTTCCAAATTCTATCGGCAACATGTAAAAACATTTACACATTCACGTCAGTTTTATCTAATCACAAATATATTGAAGTTTAATGTTAGAATTTTAAGTACTTATAGGCATTTCAGCATATTTAATTAAAACGTAATCTATAATATATAGATATAGACTATATATATATATGCTGTTATGTATTTATTATTCAGTTATGTTATATAGTGTGAAAGTGGAAGCAAGAAAAGAAATTAAATGTGAGCCGAAAATGGATTTATTCAAATTTAATTAAGTAAATGAAGGTATACTCAAATCATCAACCCTGAAGATGATGAAAGTCTGTACACAGCCTTTATTATAATTGGTCATATTTATTTCTGAAATAACGTAAAAGTGAATAATAGTTTAACTGGCTTTTTAAAAGAAATTTTATAATCATAATCTAAATTATTAAGTATTTATATAAATCGAACACTATGCAGATTAAATCAAACAACAATATAAATCAACGTTTATTGGCGTAGTGATACCAGCGCCGATGTTATGGCGTGATTAGATGGTGAAACGTTCGAAAGAAAATAAATATTTCTGCGTTCGGTGGGACCTGAACCCACGACCTTCCACTTGCCGGGCGGAGGCTCTACCCACTGAGCTACGAACGACAATATCTAATCTCTTTACGAACGTATATATATTGTTGCCAGTTATTTCGCAGAATGGTGTAGTACATGGACTACTATTTAAACCAAATTGCAAAGAGACTGGTATTAAATTGATCGAAATGCCCGTTGCAGCATATGTATTTATATAAATCGAACACTACGCAGATTAAATCAAACAACAATGTCAATCAATCAACGTTTATTGGCGTAGTGATACCAACGCCGATGGTATGGCGTGATTAGATGGTGAAACGTTCGAAAGAAAATAAATATTTCTGCCTTCGGTGGGACCTGAACCCACGACCTTCCACTTGCCGGGCGGAGGCTCTACCCACTGAGCTACGAAGGACAATATATAATCTCTTTACGAACGTATGCTGCAACGTGCATTTCGATCAATTTAATACCAGTCTCTTTGCAATTTGGTTTAAATAGTAGTCTATGTACTACACCATTCTGCGAAATAACTGGCAACAATATATATACGTTCGTAAAGAGATTATATATTGTCCTTCGTAGCTCAGTGGGTAGAGCCTCCGCCCAGCAAGTGGAAGGTCGTGGGTTCAGGTCCCACCGAAGGCAGAAATATCTATTTTCTTTCGAACGTTTCACCATCTAATCACGCCATAACACCAGCACTGGTATCACTACGCCAATAAACGTTGATCAATATTGTTGTTTGATTTATTAAGTCATGTCAATTGTTCAAAGTTAAGGAAATGGATTGCAGGTTGTCGAAACAGTATCAGATCCAATCAATCGATATTTATAATAATAATTTATTTTCTACGAATTCGACACCCGACACCCGTGGAGGGAGACATCAGAAAAAGTCCAATAGAGAAGGCCTGACAAGCCCACTGGCGAACGCATCAAATAACATGTTTAGTAGTATTAAATAAGCGAAATACAATAAGAGCTAACGTTAATTAAAATAGATGATATAACGGATAAAATATATATACAATCGTAAATGGTAGTCAAGATATTGTACTATTCTATGCACAGAACAAAAACTATCGGGAAACAAAAATAGATTCAAAATATTATTTAAAGTTTCGAGCTATCAGTACTGGACTATGATGTAAAACTCTTGCGTAAAAACTTTTCTTCGACAAATGGCTAGTTAGTTTCTGAAAAATTTCACTTCAGTCTCGTGATAATATTCAACAAAAGAAGAATTTGGCGTCCTTTCGAATTCAAATGAAAATAATGAACCAAACAAATATTGAAGAAGAATCCAGCTTTAAAGATCACAATGTCCGCAGTCCACACACGAGATAGACAGTACACAATGCCATCCCAACTCCACACTCATG
>QLNU02015360.1:254889195-254899213 GCA_006491805.2 Dysdera silvatica
GTTGGCAGAAGATTTACAAGAATGGTGGAAGTTTAATAGTTATATTATAAGAAAGACAGGAGAGGAGGTGCTAGGAAAAACATCAGGAAAAGAACCGCCAAATGGAAAGAAAGCATGGTGGTGAATGAAGAAGTAGAATCGGCAATAAAACATAAGACAGAGATGAAGAAAAGATGATACCTAACAGGTAGCGTGGAAGACAAAAATCATATAAATTGGCAAATAAAGAGTAAAAGAAAGCTGTGACCAAAGCGAAAACGGTGGAAGATGCGTATGAAGAAATGGAAAGAAAAGACGGAGAGAGGCAGTTAATAAGAATAGCTAAAGTGAGAAATAAAGGGTCAAAGGACTTTACAATGATTAGGCAGATAAAAGATGATAGAGGAGTGTAAATATTGGAACAATCGTGGATTAGAGGAAGATGGAGAAAATATTTTAGTAAGTTACTAAACGAAGAAAACTCAAGTGTGTTATTTGATGATGGAAGAGCGATTGAAAAAGAGGTGGGGGGAGATAGGCAGAAATGAAGTGGAAACGGTGCTTAGGAAAATGAAAAACGGGAAAGCAACAGGTATGGAACAGATCCCGGTAGAGGTATGGAAGAGCTTGGGGATGAAGGAATAGATATCCTGTGAGACCTTACGAAAAAATTGTGGCAACAGGAGAAGATACCGTATGAGTGGAGAAAGAGTATTGTTGTACCAATATATAAGAGTAAAGGTGATGTGCAAGAATGTGGTAACTACAGAGGAATAAAGCTGATGGCCCACTCACTGAAGATATGGGAAAGAATTGTGAAAACGAGGATTAGAAAGGAGACAGATATAGGCACTGAACAGTTTGGTTTTATGCCAGGTAGAGGAACAGTGAACGCTATATTTGTACTGAGGCAGCTCATGGAACGATGTAGAGAGATGCGAGCAGAGTTACATATGATGTTCATAGATTTGGAGGAGGCATATGATAGAGTACCTAGACAAGAGATATGGAGGTGTATGAGAAAAAAAAGGAGTATCGGAGAAATATGTAAGACTTGTAATGGAAATGTACGAAGGAGTGGAGACGCAGGTTAGGAGTAGTGTAGGTTTGACAGAAGGGTTCCCGGTAAAGGTTGGACTGCACCAGGGTTCAGCTCTCAGTCCTTACTTATTTGATCTGATAATGGATGTTTTAGTGAAAGACGTAAACTGTAATGCACCATGGAGTATGCTGTTTGCAGATGACATTGTACTATGCGAAACATCCTGTGAAAAAGTAGAAAGGAAAACCGAGGAATGGGGGAAAGTGTTAGAGGTTTGAGGATAAGCAGAACAAAGACAGAATATGTGGCACTAAATGGAGAAAGCGTAAGTAGCATAGGTCTACAAGATGAAGGATTACCATCGGCACAAAAATTTAAGTATCTTGGATCGTTCATAGGCTGCGATTGAGTTTTGACCACAGAGATACAATACAGAATCTAATGTGGGTGGTTAAATTGGAGAAAGATGAGTGGAGTGCTCTGTGATAGGAAAGTAAGCGGTAGGATGAAAGGAAAATTGTACAAAACTGTGGTCAGACCTGCAATGTTATGCGGGGCGGATACGTGGCCAATTACAAGAGCGCATGAAAGGAAGATGGAAGTGGCTGAGATGAGAATGTTGAGGTGGATGAATGGTGTTACAAGGAGGGATAAAATAAGGAATAACCTAATTAGAGGTACGGTCAAGGTTGGACCCATAGGAAGAAAAATACAAGAACATAGGTTAAGATGGCTTGGGCATATGGAGCGGAGAAATGAGGAATATGTGGGAAAGGTATTGGATAAGCTGGTGGTAATGGGTAAGAGGAAGAGGGGAAGACCACGGCTGAGATGGAAGGATAAAGTGACGGAAGATCTGGAAGAGTAT
Source organism: Dysdera silvatica (assembly GCA_006491805.2). Classification (NCBI taxonomy): domain Eukaryota; kingdom Metazoa; phylum Arthropoda; class Arachnida; order Araneae; family Dysderidae; genus Dysdera; species Dysdera silvatica. Next base: position 254,891,085 of record QLNU02015360.1, read on the forward strand.
GGATGGAGTAGAGAAGAGGCATTGGATAGAAGATTGTGGAAGAGAAGATTAAAGGACCATAACGCCGACCCCATATAACATGGGAAATGGCAAAGCGAAAGAAGAAGAAGAAGAAGAAGAAGAAGAAGAAGAAGCAGAAGAAGAAGAAGAAGAAGAAGATAGCAATAGTGATGGCATCCGCCTGGGAAAGACACTTTGAGTTGTTTGTGACTGATTCGACAATTGCAGTGACCACAATTGGCGCTTTTAACAAGAAAAAAAAACGACTTCTAATATACCACGCTAAATCTGATGGTTCCTATCGACCGGCGCCTGGAGACAAGTGCCACTAACTCAGCATCTTTCGCTAAATTTTTGCATATCATGCTGATTATATAATATTTTGTCTTTTTAACCTTGGAACTCCTACTTGGAAACTCCTACTTGGAAACTCCTACTAATGTTGAACATCTTTTCCCTCTATCAAGTAAATATCACCCCAATATGTAAAAGGCATATTCTTCAATATCTTTGCGGATACGAAAGCAGAAACACAAAACTTTCCAACATAATCTGAACTCACAAAATGTCAATTTGGGCTCTTTAGGTTTTTTTTATCCGCAAAATAATTGCTTTTGGTTTTATGAAACTTTTATCCACTAAACATATTCCGAAATGTGCGTCATAAAGAATCGACGGCATTTGCGTTTTTTCCCTAAAGAAAAATTGTGATAGCTGCTGGATAGAAACTCTCTTTTTCCTCCTTAAGCTATTCTGTATTTTGGACCCAAGTTTTATACTACTTTCAAAATATAATCTCTTATACAATAGTATAATTTCATATATGTAACTCTTAATAGTACAACTAACTTATTAATTAATATTTGTTTTACAAACATTTTAACATTTTTTGAATCAAAATTTCAGATAAGATATGTTGACTCTCAGATACACTTCTGTCTTGAATCTTGATAAACATAATTTCGTAAGCTTTATCCAGATGTGTGCCGCAATTTTCTCAAATGAGGCCCATGAAAAATCCCAAATAACAATAATACTTCTTGCTCATTAATTCGTAAAAACGACGCTCAGTCTGTTCTTAAATTATTACAATGGTTTTCACGTCCTTCTGCCAAAGATATACAACAACTGAACTCTTTAAAATAAGCATAATTCAGAAATATGAAAATTTACCCTCTCTCTTGTCAACATCACCGCATTCTGGAAGAGAATCTCGTAACAAGCTTCGGCTTTATATTCTCTTCCATTTCTAACCTCAAAACTTAAAATAATTTAATATAGATCTTCTCTTACATTGCTATAATTTTTTTCACTCAAGGTATAAATATTGATATCGGAAAAAATTAATATTATTATTAACAACAAGAAGTTAAACACTCAAGAAGAGGACTAAATACGAAAAAGTTTTTTAGTATTTCAGTATAAAAATATATATTTTGCTATTTGGAAATTAAGACGTCTTATCGATCCATAGCAACCTTATATAATTACTAATAAATGTGGCACCCACGTTTAAATACATAATAAAAAGTAGTAAGCTAGCCAGTAATAAAAAATCCCCACGAAAAACTCACAAAAAACTCGTCCCGGTGGCTTTGTGTGTTGACCATTATTTGGCAATTGTGTTATCCCTGAGAAGGGTAATAATATCTTACAACCTTATATAAAGCGAAAATTAAAAACCTAATACAGTAGAACCTCGATTATCTGAACTCCGCTTAACCGAACTGGTCTTCTACACTTATTTTTATTATTATTAATTGTAGTAATAGTAAAAGAAGATATTCATTCAAAATTGTCGGCAAACATGCTCGTGTTCATTTTCTAGTTTACTTCGGCCTTAAAGGAGAAATCAATAACAAATAGTAGATACCGGAGTATTTCCAAAATAGTTGTTACCTTCATTAACATATATACATACACTTTATAATATTTCTCACTATTAATATAATAGTTTAGTAATGTATAATTAAACGTGTTTGTGGATAAATGTAAATTTTTGCACCTGTATTCTGGAAATCGAATATCTAGTTTAACCGAAATTTCACTTACTCGAGATTCCCCTTATTAAGAATAATCCGTGTGCTACTTTACATTAAAAATATCTAAACGAATTTTAAATGTTTAAATACGAATGAACAAATAAATATATTTGAAGGTAAAGGTATGAATTTGAATAAAAATGTCCATAAACTAATCTGATTTAATAACCACATCAATTGCTACATCAGATTTATTCTCTACAATTTAATGATGATTCTATTGAAACTACACATCTGACAATACGATGATGTCATATGATATAAATTTGGGACTTGAAAATGTAATCTCTTTTGTAATTTGGTCAGATATTTTTGCATCTAATTATTAATGAACTAATTGGGACTTCTTACGAATTAATTTCTCAAAGGCTTCTAATTTTATCCAGTAACCCAATAAAGGAATCTAAGGCCTACGGAAAATGAGTAATGATTGAAATAACAATTTATATTTCATTATCAAATTATTTGTTTTCTTACGTGTCTGTAGAAACGATATACTTCAAAGGAGAAACGTGCGTTTAAATTATGAATAGAATGCATGTGCTAAGAGCGTATAAATCGACACCGTAACTACTCAGCACGATAGCTTTACTTCTCAAAGAATATATTTAGGTACCTTTTATAGAAGGTCTTTAAGTTTTATAAAATAAGTTTAGAATCGATTCCAAAGAAGCTGAAACTTTTTTAAGCATTTATTCACTACTTATTCAAGAAAACACGAAAAAGTTTAAGACCGATATAAAAGATTTTAAATTTTGTATTTGATAATAGAGCTTCGAAGTGGTGCTACTAATAGTTAATCATTGACGTAGTGAAATCTTCGGACAGTCGTGTGTAAGAACCGCTGGTGGTGGTCCATTGGTTTAATGAGAGACCCTGCGCTGAAGCATTTCAAGGGAAATCCTTTTTGTCCAAAATCATAACTATTATATATAACTATAATTGATATTTCTTCTGCTTCTTATTATTAGTAATAATAAGCAAAATAGTAGGAGTTTGATGTGGACTTTTGATATGGAAGATTATTAGTTATCCACTTATGAGTTTAGACTATCATTTAAATGTAACACCAGAGTAAATGGAAGGGTTTCTTGTAATTAAATTAACTAAAAAGATACGTAGCTTTTTAATAGAAAATTGCTACATTTAGATTAAATATTTTTGGGTGAATACATGGAGAAGGAATAGTGAGAAACGATAGCGAAATAACAAAGAAACACTCACCGTCCAGCAGGGAACTTGGGTTTCGGTTTCTAACAAGCCGTAACCATTGGGCGAAGAGGCTGTTTCCGTATCCAATCCAGGGCTCGGGGATTCGCTGCTCACCGACCACGAACTCTGAACGCTGCCGTGGTCCATGGTAGGCTCGGCGGCATATGCGGGGCCAATTACACCGTAGCCACCGATTGCAGGGCCACTGAACTGGTGGTAAGGGTTCATGGAAGACATCATCATAGGATGATGTGGAGCATGGTGAGGTATGTTGTAGAAGTGATAGCAATCAGGAGTAGGATCTTCTCCATACTGTTGATGATATACAAGGAGTTGTCTCAGTTGGCGTATGTAGTCGATGGCAGATCTGAGAGTTTCGACTTTGCTTAATCTTTTACCTCTGGTTGCAAGAGGAACATATTGACGCAATTTGGCAAATCCCATGTTCACCATGCGAACTCTTTTCCGCTCTCTTTCGTTCCTTCTAGCTACAGATCCTCCGCCATCTGCGTGAAGAAGGGGTGTGTCTATAGACAAACGTGGGTCCGAGCTGCTGCCCCGAGGGTTCAGTGGGCCAGGTGATGGAGCGGACTCGGTACTGGAGCAGGTATAAGTGGGTTCTAACAGGTCCGAAGGGTCTGTAGATTGCGTCACCCCCTCCGCTTCTAAAAATCCCCGAGTCTCCAGGAAAGACCCATAACATGCAGCAGTACAAGCTTGCATAGAGGAGTTGTTATACATGGGTTCTTCTTCCATTTTAAAATATTTTTTCAGTTCAGTTTCTAAAACCGAAAAATCTTAGATAAAACAGTAGTTTTCATGACTGAATGCTATTTTTTCTTCTCGGCAGCTATTTTGAACGGATTTTCTAAACTACAGTCACAAAAGCCGTTGAGTTTTATAAGACCCTGAAGGGTTTGAAGGCTCGCATGTATTTCACATCGACGTTTATGGCCTTTTTATCGTTCTACTTCTTTGTTTAGATACGTAGTAGGATTTCTCCTAAATCATTTCATCCTGTTTAAGGGGAGAAAATAATAACCACTATCAATAACGGAGAAAAAGAAATAAAGGAGAAATCACACGAAAGATTTGTTCGCGAGAAATTTATTTGATTTGATTTTTTCGTTTAAACACTTTTTATATTCGGCATTTAAAAATTTTGCTACTGTAAAACTTTATAAAAACCATGAGTGCTATATTAATAACAACAACGTAGCAGTTGCTACATTACTATCGCTTGCTGCATAAGTAATAATAGTAAATTTAATAACAATAGACACAGTTTTGAGTTTAAAAACAGTAATTACATTCCCCTTAGTAAAATTAGTTCCACTTTTAAAGCGAAGCTTTGCTAACTCTCAGTTAAGTGGCCGTACACAAGGGGGGATATCAAATCCCCTATTTGAACAATATTAATTGCCAAAAAGTAAGATCCCTTATGAGACGAAATTTCGTCTTTATCACTTCTTCCTTATAAACCCTCTTTTCCGAATTTCGTGCATGGATCCGAACTCAATAAAAAGTTGTTAATTTTGACAAATGCAACTGACAGTGATGAACGTTTTGAAATACTGATAGCAAAATACCACACACACACACACACACACATAGTAATCGAGATTTGTAAGAAGTGAAAACTTTTCAGTATTATGCTATTTAAGAAATGAAAATAGTCAGATGATATTAAAAAACAAAAACAAAAAAAAAAACAGACTGAATCTAAATATTTATTACCTTTTGAGGAAATGCCCGTGCGATCTGTGAACGCTACCCTCGTAAAACCATCATCTTCTAGAGGGAATAGGGATTGAAATGATCTTGTTGTTGTTTAGGGGTTGGTGGGAAATGATGTAGCTCCGCCCCTGGAAGAACAGGTATCTCACCGATTGGGCGAGATGTCTGCAAAATTATTGCTGTTGCTGCAGCCTCTCGCCATCCTTGAGATGAAACAGGTAGTGCAGCGAAGAAACTCATGGTGTAAGGAGAGACGCTAATTCCTTTTCCACTTTCTCTCTCTCATTCTTTTTTAATCGCTAATGCTAAAAAAAATATCTCGTTTATTTAACGCGCATCGCCAATCACGAAGCTCTTCGGGCGCCTAAAACGAGCGTGATTTTGTTTCCAATTTTTAGTGATCCGTGCAATATTTCGTAGTGATTCATAGCGGAGATTCTTCTCGTCTAATCAGCAAAGAATATGAACGGAAATGTATATATATTAATATAATTTATTAGTTTTTCGTAGAAATTCAGGTATTATGCTATTCTTTAAAATTTAGTTTGCTTAAAACAATATTTAAAAAAGTTTCAGGAAAGGTTTTTTTAAGAAAAGTTAAAAAAAAAATGTGTTTTGAAGACTTTGGGAACATTGGGGATGTGCAAAAGAGAAGAAGATATTCAGACTAAGCTTATAACAAAATTAAAACACTCCTTAATCGAAAACAACTTTAAAAAGGTAATGATGATAATCAGACACACGCAAAATTTTTATTTACCATAATTCACAATTTATGTCCAAAGATACTGTTTAAAGGAAAAAGAATTATTATAGTGTTTCAGCTATTACGTATGCCTTTATCTGAATATTTATTTCCATAATTTTATGTTTTTTTTTGTAAGTAATATATGTTATGTACTCATAACCTACAATTAGTAAATATTCTATATTCGTATCTTATAGGGAGCAAATCTCCTCTTTCGTTCTGTATTCATACCTTATGTATAGTAAATTCTTCTGTATTTACACTTATAGATAGCAAATTCTCTGTATCTATACATTATAGATAGTAAATTGTATGTATTAACACAATTATTCTCTGTATTCATACCAATATTTTCTGTATCCATAGAAATATTCTCCACATTCATACTTTACTGCTTAACAGTTGTTAAGGAACAGAGGTATTTTTCGTCATAACTAATAACGGACATCGTTGTAAGAAATGAAATATATCAAATACAGTAAAACCTTTCTTTACGACCACCTCTATTTAGAGACCACCCCTTAACAGTCACCTCTATTTAGAGGCCACCTCCCTTAACGACCACCTCCCTTAACGACCACCTCCCTTAACGACCACCTTTCCTAGAAACGGATTTTCTCTCACCTTACAGACCCAATGATGAATTTACTTTCATTCCGGAGACTGCCTCTCCGAGCGACCGCTTTTTCACGGAACCGACGGTGGACGCCTTAGGGAGGTTTTCCTGTATTTATTAGAGGTACGGTGATATCTTTGTTAAGCAAAATGCCACAGATTCTGTTCTAGAGAAAAACTAGAAATCAAAACCAAATTGCTGTTTTTTGGAGCATCAGCCTACAGTCACGGAAAATGTTCCCTCTCACATGAATGATGACAGATTTTGATGTCTTAGTAGGTAGTATGCCCTCCTTGGACACTAATGCACTTTCCACATCTTTTTGGCATGTTTTTCACTAAGTTTTTGCGAAGAGCTGGGGGGAATATGGCTCCCTTTGCCTCCTAGGTATTGTAAAGCTCGAGAGAAAGGTTTGTTTGCGCTAGACGTTTACTGAGAATGTTCCGAGCGTGCTTTATGGAATTCAAGTTTGGGGAAGCTCAAACTAGAACTTTCTATGTAAAAAAAGAAATTATTTTTTCTTATAAATATGAAGCTCTAATTTGAGCTTAGGCGTGGGCGTCAGAAATTTCCTACGAAAATTATAAAAAACCTGCCGCTGTGGCTTTGTGTGTTGACCATTTGGCAATTATTTTAACCCCGAGAAGAGTAATAATATCCTACTCATTTATAGTGACGTATCAGGAAACTCTCGTGTCAGGGTTACAGTGTAGTTTTAATTTTCTAATACTTGAAGTGCAATCGGAACTCCTTAAAAATCAGAGCGTAATCCCATTTAAGGACAAGAAAAGTAATGCATAGTTTTCAGATCAGATTATTCAATAAAAGCTAACTTCGATAATTTTGTTCATATTGCCACTATTTTTCCGACAACGTTAACACCTTTTAAATAAAAAATCTCAAATTAAATATAAAATATTCGATTTTAGTTTTCAATAAAATAAATTCGAATAAGAGGATTTTATGCCTATGCCTTCATTTAAACGTTTTTTCCTTTCATTGGGTGTGTCGCTTCTTTTCATAGAACCAAACCTCCTTTTTAACATAACAAATTAAAAAAAAAAAAGAAGAAAAAAAGACTTCCCATGCCGGAGATTGTACTTGCGATCCTGTGTTGTGACATGGTGACGTCACTCGCGTCTCAGGTAAAAGATCCGGAGTTCGAGTCCCCTTTACGCAGAAACGATTGTGAGCATTTCCTAAAATTTCATCCATTTGACAAGTTATAAACTGCATAAAATAGAACACATTTTTCTGTGCCTAATGCATAATTTTACACATTTTTAGGACTGACAGGTCATTTTTAAATCAAATTTTTAAAGTCTCACAAAATCGCATTTTTAAACACGCATTTCCCTCTGCTTGTTTTTTAATTCCATATTAATCCAAATAAAAGGTTTTTTTTCCGTACGCCTTACCCCAAATTTTTTTTTTTCCTTTTCGTTGTGTGTGTCGCTTCTTTTCATAGAACCAAGCATCTTTTTTTAAGCACAAAATTAAAAAGGACTTATTTTTTGGGGATCGCATTTGCGAACCTTGTTGTGACACAGTGACGTCACTCGGGCCTAGCCATAAGGTCCCGGGTTCGAGTTCCCTTCACGCAGAATCCATTGTTAGCATTTCTTCAAATTTCATCCGTTGGTCAAGCTGTAAATTATATGAAATAGAAGAGAGTTTTCTGCACCTAAACACTAATAATTAATACAAAAACACTATATAAACACTAATAATTAATAAAACCTAATATTTTTACACGTATTTAAGACGGATATGT
>QLNU02015360.1:254907178-254918869 GCA_006491805.2 Dysdera silvatica
GAATTGTTTATGTTCATTTTTCCGAACAACAAAATCCATGACCTTAATTAAAAATTCGTTACTTTTTCACGACAGCGTCTATTTAGGGGCTCCGGCTAATATTTAAATAATCGCCAAAAATGAAGAAGTACCGGAGCCGGGCTCCGGTGGGCTCCCGCCCAATTTAAGCCCTATCTGTAATCCAGGATTTATCAGAAATCTTGAAAAAAAATTCTTATAACTTGTAATTACTAAATATCATCCTTTTGATGCGACATGCTACTGCAAAACTGCACATTTGTCATGAATCATATAATTGAAATAAACTAATAAGAAATATAAAAATAATCATAGTTATTGTTTTTTGCATAAAAACAAACATATAACCCTATTAAGAGATTAAGAAATTTGAAATAAGAAAACATTAAGAAATTTGTTTAAAATCCAACCTTTTTCACTAAACCACAGGGTATTTTGGAACACCGTGTTTATTTAAACCAACATCTTATGTATTTATTTTTATTATTTCAGTACCATCTTAGATTTTTCATCTTCTATATTTTGTCCTTAATTGCAAATCGTCTTCTCTATACAATATCACATCAATTTTTAAATACCCTGTATGCAAGGCTTTTATATATTGTGTATACATCATCACTTACAAATATCGTACGCACAACGCTTTCAAAGTCCATGTATACAACATTATGAAATATCGTGCAGTACAAAGTTTGATTCAAAGAAAGGTTAACTGAAAGTTTTCCCGAAAATTTCTTTATTTTTTTAGACAGAAAATTTTGATCGGTTGTTTCCGTTGATGATGAAGTTGAACCTAACGCTATAATGAAACAGCACACAACCAACTTCTATCATCCTTTCTTAACCTTGCTTAATTGTTATAAATTTTTCACAACTTTGATATCCTTTTTTGGTGATGTTCTGCCATTGTTTACGGATAATTCATTGCGCAATGTCTTCTTCTTCTTCAGTTGTTTCACTGGCAGTCTGCGAACTTCATAAACCATCAAAAGCAATTCTATGCTTCACGATATGACTGATATTAATATTTCCATCCACTCCTATCCTCGTTATCAGAACTCCGATCAAAGATCACCTCTTCCTCATTTTTCTTGCCCAAATAGCCTCCTAGTGCAAATAAGAGAAGGTGGGCGCGAGTTAAACATCCCTGTGACATAGGTGAAAAAATGTATGTACTCTTTCCATTCAGTGCATATTTATCATGCATTTCCAACCCTGTTGTATGGAGATAAATTGTAGAGGGAAAGAAATAGAGATTAGGCAACAGTTTAAGGACCAGTTTTGTTTGCATATCCGTAATATATGCGAATATCGTATAATTTAATTTCTAACATCTTTTTTAATATGTATGGCACTTTATATCTTTTCCTTTTTCTTATCTAATTTGAAAATGTGTGTTATAGGAAATGGGATATGTTTTTTTATGCGTCAAATATTCGTTCTGCTGTGAAAATATGTGCTTGAAAAGGAAAAAAACTCGAAAACTATCAGCTGATTACTTTTACAGTTCGCGAAAAAAGTATAAGGACAAGCGAAAACCCGCCAAATCTAGAAATCTTTTAGACGGAAACGTATGCAAATTTCTTAGGGAAAAACATGATAAAATTAAGTTATTTTTCATGTAAATTAGTTAAACTTTCCAAAAATAGATAGGTATAAATTTATTTTGTGAATTTTAAACCCATATGATCTTGGGAAAAAGTATAAGGACAGTTGATTTTTCATCTAAAATTATAGTAAAGTTTGCATATTTGAAAGCATAAAATGACCATTTCAAATATAAAGACTGGGTTTCTAAACAAAATTCACACTTGCATCATTTCTGCACAATTTTTGTACGATGCTAAAAGGAATTCACCTTTCTGACTTTGAAAAAGGAAGATTCTTGCTTTTAAAGAATCAGGATTGAGTGGCCATGACATTTCGAAAAAATTAAAAGATCTAAAAGTGTAGTTTATAATTTTCTAAAAGAATTTGAAATGTATGGAATGAATAAACTAACAGGAAGACCAGAAATTCTAATGCATCGACAGAAAAGAATAGTTGTAAGAAAAGCTTGCGAGAAAAAAGAAACTGCAAATAACGTTAGAAGAAATTTGGACTTACCATGTTCCACACGAACAGTTCAAAATGTTTTGAATAAACATCCGAATATTTGGTATGGAAAGTTAATGTTACGTTCGCCTTGTACAAAGCAACGTAAGGAAAGAAGACTGGACTTCGCAAAAAAAAACATTTCTATCGGTCCAAAATGGAATGATGTAACCTTTTCAGACAAAAGAAATTCAACCTTGATGGGCCAGACGGTTGTCCCTATTTTTGGTATAATCTGCGTAAAACCAACGAAGTTTTTTCCAAACGTCAAAACGGTGGGGACATAGTAATGATTTGGGGCGCTTTTGCAGCAAACGGAACCACTCCAATAGTCTTTATCAACTACAAAATGAACTCTGACAAATATGTTGATATGTTAGGTGAAAATTTGTTACCTGAGGCCCCACTAATGACTTCAGGTGACTATTTTTTCCAACAGGATAATGCTTCCATGCACGTTTCTAAGAGTGCAAAACTCTGGTTTGAAGCCAATTCAGTAAATTTACTTGATTGGCTGGCGAGGAGTCAAGGTCTGAATCCTGTAGAAAATTTATGGGGCCTTCTAACTTGAGAAGTTTATAGAAATGGCACACAATATCAGTGTAAACCGGATCTTGTATTAGCTATCGAACAAGCTTGGAATAACATTACCATAGACACTTTAAAAGAATTTTCAGCATCGATGACTTCCCAGCTTATTCAAGTAATTGAAAACAAAGATTGTTTTCTTGATTATTAAGAGAAATCATATGTAATTTAGAATATGTCCTTATACTTTTTCTATATTTCTTTCGTGATAATTTTTATGAGGTCAACTTTTGTAAGTTTCATATTTGTTGTTTTATGTTTTGTAGATGTTATTGTAAAATGTGATATTATAGCTCATAAATATCAAAAAGTTCATTTTGATAAAATGAAAATAAAGTATAATTTCATTCAATTATATGTTGTCCTTATACTTTTTTCGCGCACTGTATGAAATCTTATTATGATTAGAAAAATTATTTTATTTTCACATTTTTCAGAATGTCCTTTACATCCTGTAATTTCCGTTTACTAAAGAAATAAGCAATTTGCCCAAAACTTAAAATTTTTAATGGGACTTGGCTACGGCCTTGCATACTTTGATTGTATCGATACATGCTGTAAAAATTTTTGAACCCCCCCGAAATTAAATCCTGGCTACGGTCTTGGAAATAAATATGTGTGACGCAAATTCCGGGCTTTAAATACTGCGTTAATTCTTGGGGGCCGCGAGGGCGAGTGATTTCTGAAGGGAGTCCGCCATCTAGGAATGTTAAAGAATCGCTGCTTTAGAAGGTAACTAACACTTGCTAACCCAATAAATTTAGTACTGAAAATGAAATATAAAACTTTGCGCTATATAATGATATATACCGTTACGTTTAATTGAAATAATTTTTAAATCTGTTAAAATTATTCAGTCGATTTGTGCGAAATTTTGACACTAATTGCCAAAAGTATAGGAGCGATTAATAAATTATTTAAATATTTCACAATAAGCGTTAGATTCGGAATGTATTATGCGCTGATAAATTTTCGTTTAATATTGATTGTTTCGTTGCTGTTTGGGGATTAATGATAAAATATAATCTTAATAAGACTGAGATTTTACAGGAAAGATTTATAGAGATTTTGAAAAAATCCAATGCAAATTATAATAATCATTAAATATTCTTCCTTTTAAAAATAATATTATTTACAGTGTCTTATGATTACAAAAGACAAGAAATAATAAGTTTTCTATTATTGTAAGTTTGGATCATCCCGAACATAATAATTAGAATACATTTCTTAGGAAAAATTAAAAAATTTAAAACAACTAGATGCAATTATTTGGCACAAAATATATAAATATAATTGGATTTTGGAACAAAATTCCTGAATATTTCAGAAATGGAAAAGCAGTTAATAGTTATATAAGGAAGTTAAAATCTCTGATGTTGTCACACTCATTAACTATTAATTTATAATATTCATAGAATAATTATATATATAATTAATAATATAATTACAATATCAATACTATATATATTTACCACATAATATAATCATATTAATACACTATATATAATAATCTAATAATATATTCATAATAATTATATAATATTCATATTTTCAAAGTATGCTCGTATTGGAGGCTTATACAAGATAGCTGTTATGTTATGAGGTGTCTTACGTGGGCTTGCCAAATAACTTTCAAAGTTATCTTTACCTACGATATCAATTGGGGGCAATATGTGGGAAATAATGATTAAAATGTCTACAATATTGTAATTATAAAGACATTGAAATTGAGTTTATGCTGTTGTATTACACTGATTTGTGGAGCACTGTAATTTAAATCAGTTGAAAAACAAAATAAAAACTAAATTAAACAATTCCTCATTAACATTTCATGTTTTGACTACACAAATTTAAAATAGATAATAATGAGCTATTTAACTAACCCATAATTCATTTAAATAGTAAAACAAATAAAGATTAGTATCACTAGTTTCGATATTTTTCCTCCGAAAACATAAAAGTACTGAAGGTATCTTTTATTTAATAAAACTAAGGGCAAAGCATTTGAATGTAATTGCCATAAAATTATTCAAAGCCGAAAAGACATTCGTTTGAAAGTTCACAATTTTAATTCTGTTTTGCTTTCAGAGCATTGGTTATACAATAAGATGACCGGCGCAAATAATAAAGTAATATTTAATTTTTATACTATTATAAGATATTGTATAAGCTAATGTCATTAAAACAATTCTATGTAACCACGATGCAGAAACTATTCTATAGAAAATTTAAACATCAATAAAAAAGAGGAAATTTCTAAACATTCTTCTTCTTTCGTATTAATTGAAATTATAAATTTAGTTCATTGAAGCACAATCTGCATTTGATTTACTTGACATAAACACATAAATTCAATTATGTGTTGTTACTTGTTATCAATAAAGCGAAGCATAGGCGTACGCAGAATGTTCAAAAGGGGGTTATAGGCTCAATGGGGCATGGAGCTATGAACTCACATATTCTGGCGTTAAATACACAAAATTTCACACCCCTGCGTACGCGTCATCGTAATGAAGCGAAGTAAACATCTCTAGAACGCCTAACCAAATTTTAACAAGATTAAAATGCACGTGGCGAAAAGCGTTTAAAATTATCTCGCTGAAAGTTCAATTGAGTTACTGCCCACTTTTTAAGTATTAAAGCTAAAAGCTTATATGAATTTAGTTTTGCTTACCAAGCATTACAAATTTATGATGAAATTGAAGGCATTAAAAACGTTTTAACCCACTTCAACAATTTGAGTCATGGCAATCTGGCAATTTTAGATAAAGGTAAATGTTAAGAATCGAACTTGTATATGTCCGCTTCCAAAACAAATTTAGCCTTCTTCAAACGTAAAATAAACAACACATTTTATTTTATTAAATAAACGACGCTTTTATTTTATTAAATAAACGACGCTTTTATTTTATCAAATAAACGACGCTTTTATTTCATCAAATAAACGACGCCTTTATTTTATCAAATAAAAGAAACTTTTTATTTGTATAAGGATTATACGGCGAACAGAGAGAACGCATTTGTCTATTACGTAGAAGAATTACGTAGGTTTAGATGCAGGTGATACTGAACGATTGATGATTTTTCTACAAATCCGTATTCCGAGGTTTGGTTCCCTAGCTGACAGAGGGTCGAATCCCTCGGAAGACTGTCGGTCTTGACGCTGCATGACCTCTGATGCCCTTGCGCCATAAAACCTAAACGCGTTTTTGTATAACATTCAAATAGGATTTATTACAATACGTCCAAAACTCAAACTACAAAACACTCTGAAATATCTACATGATTGTACAAATTATAAACGTAGCATGTAGTCATGCAATTTATATAGAGCTATATGATGATTTTTACCGATTAACTGTAGTAAAAGACATTACCTATGTCTGAATTTAAACACAAATCGAAATTCCCAGTAAAATTTACATATAACAGAGGATAAACGATTAATTGGGCACATATTTAATAGAAAGGGCTATTAACTTCCTGCATAAGAATCTCCTCAACTTCAGCGCAAGATGTACTCGGAGAAATATGCAAAATATGTAAAACGGTAGGAAGTACAGACGTTCTACTAAATTATACACTGATGCACACCTATGGCCGCCATCGCGTGATGCGATGAATTTTATGAATAATCTCCTTTAATAAAAATAGTTTCAATATTATAAAAAACGAACTAGTTTTCGCCAAATGCCAGAACGCCGCCTACATTTGAATGCACTGAATAATTGGTTTCGAAACAAATTCATTATACTAAAGAAAACACAGCCAAAAACTTACCTATTCTGTTTTTGGTGTGGCATAAGAAAACTTTATTTTGGTGATATCAGAAATTATTTTTTTTGCCTCTCAAATTTGCATTAGAAGTGCCTAAAATTTTGGAAATGGTTGGCAGTGGCTGAGATTGAGTTGGAAACCCAATCAAAAAACACTTATTCTTGTAAATATTTTTGCGCATGGAGGGGCTTGAAACTTTCATTCATTCCCGAGCGTTGACCAAGAGAGAACGAAATTTCATCATCTGGGCCCAGTCCTTGGCCACAAACAATCTGCTCACTACCTTTTGGTCAAATTTTCATTTCAGATCTAAATTCTTAAATCGGCCTCCTAGTTTCATCCAACGTCAACTTTTATCATCAAAATCCCCTACCATATCTCCCCACCTCTACCATCAATTTCATCCTATGCATAGAGAGGATAAAACGTTAATCAGTTAGGTACCCCGGAAGACATGGGAAACTGAGCTAGGCTTCAGTTTCTTGAAGGTTTGTAAGAAATGGGAGGTCAAGTTCCATTGTGATGTGTGATGACTATCAGCTGTGAT
Source organism: Dysdera silvatica (assembly GCA_006491805.2). NCBI lineage: Eukaryota > Metazoa > Arthropoda > Arachnida > Araneae > Dysderidae > Dysdera > Dysdera silvatica. The sequence goes on from QLNU02015360.1 coordinate 254,914,203, forward strand.
GAAATGAATCAAATCGTGTGATGAACTTCAATTGCAATTAGTGTAAAAATATTGAAGTATAGAAATTTATTACTCTATTTTTGTTCAAATACTTCAAAAAATACAGTTCTACGAGGTTTTTTTTTTCTCTCTCTCTCTTAAACTTTCCTGAATAATTATTGTGAATAATTATTATGAATAATAATTGTATATACATAAGTTTTACCTGTGAGGTGGAGGAGCGTATTCGGTAAAGGATTTAGGCTTTTTTGTTTTTCATTCTCGAAGACAAATGGTATTGTACAAATTTTTCAAGCTGTACTGCAGTACCGAATAAAAAAAAAAGCAATAATTCAGTAATTATTTAAATAGATCACTGTAAAACTCTTAACAAAAACCCTTCGTCTCTTTCTCTCTTTACGTTTATAATCACATAAGCAATAAGTAAACGCAGCGTATAGTAATTTAGTAATTTTAATACGCTTAAATAATAATTAATTAGTTTTTAGTAATTTAAGCGTAAGACAAAATGACGAATATTGCTCATTATTTAAATGAAAAGGGCAGTAATTGTTCAATTGTTTACCCTCTAACCTGTGCTTTATAACAGATAATTAAAAAAGTGCTTTCATATAATTCTATAGTTTTTTTATACAGTCCCGCTATAATTGGCCGCCGCTTCAACTAGCCACCCCACGTCCACTCGGCTGAAACTTCAAAAAAGTGATGGCTATTAAGAAAAAAAGGAAAATCATTGATTTATTTACATAATGAGCCTTCATTATGTACTCATCTCATACCTAGCGACGCACCTACGTTCATAATTTGACCGATGCGTAATTTTTTCCATGTTTTATATTTTTTCTCAATGTTCGTCATCGTATATAAAACCGTGCTGCATGAAAAGGTATGCTGCAACGTAACTTTTTTTGCTCAAATGATAATTATATCATTTTAAAATAAAGAAATTCATTTATATTTTCATTTTAATATTCGAATTTTACCACTCTTTTTCTATGAAGAGCTCAATGTTCGGATAAACCGGTCAACTGACTAATCGGACAGGATCCTGGTCCCGTTATGGCCGGATAAGGGAGAGTCTACTGTATTTTGATTTTACTGATTAGTAGAAGAAAACATCCTTCTGTTGTAAATGTTTATGAACTTTTTTCTTTTTCACAGATTAACTAAAAAATAAAATTTTTATTGTGGCAATGCAGATTGATTAATATCGTGTATTACAAATTTTTGATTCAATTTTTACACGACTTTTTTAATTCATATATGTGTGTGGCATTCGCATAAATAAAATAAGTTTAATATAGAGGCATACTTTTAAAATTAGATTTTCACTTTTGTGAATTTTTTAAACTATGAAATAAACTACTTTTACAATTTTTTAATTTGAGAGTCCCTGGTCGACTGTGTTGTTTCCCACCTGAATTTCTTAAACAAAAAAATAATCATTCACATTTAGGAAATAAAAGTGCATGCAGTCTATACTTCTTGCAAAATACTGTTTATAACAATAAGCATATCTGCTATGTGTTTGATAGGAGAACAAGCGTATTTAGCAGGGGAACTTCTTTTCATTAGATATGTGAAGGGGCGGACTGGGCCGGTGCGCCCTCATGGGCTATAGGACTCGCGCCCTCCAATAATCCAAGGTATGCGCCCTTTGAGAGGACCCAGTCCGCCCCTGTATGGGATACCTGCATCCTTTAAGAAAAGGAGAAAAAAAAAATGGCGCAAATGAAATATGTGAAACTAAAAAATGAAAACGGGTTATTAGAAAAATCCTCCGAAAGTTATGTCTTAATTAATCATTGGCTAGCATTTTGCAAATAATTGCGCAGCAAATGTAAATAAAATAACTGAATTAAAGAACTGCGCATTTATCAAACCGAGTTCATACTTGCCGCGCTTTAATTAACCGTTTATCATTCCGTGACTGGGGTATTCAAAGCTGTTCGTTAATTATGTATCACTCGGTAAACAGGTTTTCAAACCGATAAACACGGCTAAGTCCAATCAAAGTCTGATTCATCGTCTTTAAAAACTGGGATGACATCATTTAGAACCTCCTCTCGCACAATTGGCTGAGAATTATAAGACGTCATACTTATCATGACTATCAACCAATCAAAAAGCCAGATTACTGAACGTGACATTCGCATTTTTGTTCAGAGAAACACGACAAAACGTAACCAAACAGCTTTTTTATTATTAATCCCAAGTTAAGATTTTTTTGCCTCAAGTTCGACCCTCATAAATGTCTTGACATTGAGTGATTTGCTATTACTCAACTTGTGTTTTTAAACAGTGCTCAAAAAAGACTCCTTGTACGAGAGATATAAAAGTATATGTGGATTGCTTTGATTCCGTATCTTTAACTATTGATAAATGTCTTTTCTGCTCAAACTTCCTGGTTTAATTACCGTAACCGAAAACACGCCATACATGTAAGAAACAGACTCTATAGCGCATGTCTAGCATCAAAGCTAATACAAATTTGGAAAACCCTTCACGTTTCTTTGAGATTTTTTTAGCGTCCATTTTTTGAGAAAGGGTACTACAAGCGTAAAAGCTAAATAGTTTTAAATCCTTCCCACTTTCTGAAAGAAGCTAGTGTGCCTATGTATAAAGCCGCAAATTTTGATGGGCATATCCGCATTTGATCACCGTTATGGTATAATTGCCAACCGGTTATACGTTTTGAAAGCTCACTTGTAGCAATCTGTGCTTCCATTGGCTAATTAATTGCGCCCTTTGCAGTCCCCCAAGGTTCTTAGCAGGTCGACTTCCTGAAGGATTCACACCCACCCGTTTTTTAAACCGCTCCCACTCTGTCGGTTTTTCGTTTTGAAGTTTGCTTGGGGAAGTCTTACGTCTTTCCGTAATTTAGTTTTTCCATGAAATATGTTTGCTAACATCGTTGGGCTTATCTTTGAAGTTCAGTTGGAAAACTTCAACTGTGGACAAGGCTTAATTTCTAACAAAAAAAAAGTGCAGGAGCCCTAATATTATGATAAATCGATTAAAAAATCGAATGGCTGCAAAAGAATCGATAAATCATATCAATTGTTTATGTCCATTTTTCTGGACAACAAAATGCTTGACCTTAATCACAAATTCATTACTTTTTCATGACAGCGTCTATTTAGGGGTTCTGGCTAATATTTAAATAATCGCCAAAAATTAAAAAGTACCGAAGCCGGTGGGCTCCCGCCCAATTTAATGTCTGACTGTGGAATATGAAATAATAATGCTTGAAGGGAGGTTCCCACGATAGTCTTTCTGTTTATTTTGCTATTTTCTCGAATGCCTTAAATATGAAAGAAGCAAAATGTTTTTAAAACAACTGAAGTTCCCATTTGAAAATAACATTCATGGAGGAGGAAGACAAAAAGTTAAGTTATCATTTTGAAAAGATTAATTTAATAATATATAATTATTACTATATATATTGATAAAACTGTTCACGATTACCATAAAATGTTTTTAAAGACATGGCGATGTAGTTGGTTTTTGCACTGAAATAAATCAAACGCATTTTCTTATATTTGCGAAAAGCAATAAAAGTACACCTTACGTTCCTGTTTGAACCACCAGCATGTAGTCTAACTAGCAAAAATGCAGTTGGATGCGTAAAAACTGATGGACTGGACATGGAAGTTCGAGAAATTACGAATCGCATCCACTCAATAAATTCGCCACCATCTCTGTGTTGTTTTTAATTTAGCGATGTTCCATACCCAAATCACCGACGTGAAATCAAGGAGGAAAACAACAGCTATTTCATGACCTCCTAATAGAAAAATAAGATCCGGTCTGATTCTATTACGCGTAGAGATAAGGAAAGATTCCAACATGGCGTAAAACATCTTCAACCACATTGCTGTATGATGCACGAGGTATCTTGGGGTCAAGGTAGGCGGGTGGGTGAGAGAGAGAGAGACAGAGAAAGTACCTACAGCCAGGAACGTAGTCAAGAATAGAGACAGGCCCTGTGATTATGCTATTACTGAATTGTATCCGTCTGTTGAAGAAACCCTCGAAAAGAGGGAAGAGAGGCCATGAAAAAGAACTTGGGGTCTAAGCAGGTAATCAGGCCGTCATTTAACCTAATCAGACATTCGAGGCTTTCGAGGGGCTGTGTGTGTGGGGGGGAGGGTTATTTGTTAGGGGGGAAGAGAAGCACAGGGTGGCAAAGAAACCGGCGCATCTAGAAGCCGACTGTCGATAAGGCATTTAAGGCCGTGATTTATGGCGGTAATCGTCGTAATGACGCCAATTTTAGGATGCGCAGGCAAATTCCGTGACTTACCTCTTCGTCTGAAAAGATGGGTGACGAATCATTTTTCTCAAATGAATCGGTTAATCAAACCTTTATTAAAACATGCGAGGGTTAACGTTTAGTTTGGGGCCACGCGAAAGAGAGAGGAAGCAATGAGGAATACTGGTCGAGTTCAAGATAAGGGCCACGATGGTAATTCATTGAGATTTAACGGCTGATGCATCTTACATTGACACCCCGTTATTCATGGTTCTTTTACCTTTTTTCTTATATTTATTTCCGGTTTTTGGGTCCTTTAAATTTTTTCTAAACTAGCAATCACTGTCCTGTGTATAAGGAAGGCAGTTGATTGATTATCTACTCCTTCCATCATCTATTCCAATGAGTTTGA
>QLNU02015360.1:254928967-254939566 GCA_006491805.2 Dysdera silvatica
CATTGCAGTTTAGGGAAGGCCGTCTTGGAGGAACTGGTTTTTCCCGCGCGAAAAACCAGTTTCGGCAAGATGCCCTTCCCTAAACTGCAATGGACTAACCCGTCTGCTAACGGTATCAGGCGTCAGGTCTGCGCGAACGCACAATACATGTGGTTTTGTTGTTCACGAAAATGTAAAAAGTTGGTCATACCTGCCCACGTTAAGTTTGTACCTGTTTTTGACAATATAAAACGATGTTCAAGTCAGATTACGAATTTTATTCCCGTTTGTAAAAATTCACGTATCACTTACTGATTGCTAATTAGGCAAATTAATAAGATTTTTATTTAATAATCTACCGGGTTTAAGTGAAAATAATTCTTAGGAAGGAATGTTTATCTTTGAAAAACGACAAAAATCCATGTTTTCGTTAGTTACTCCACACTAAAGGTGTATAAACCCGTATAATTCTACTATGCATATATAGGCCAGTGTTTCTCAAAATGTGGTCCGCGGAATCCCAGTGGTTCGCAGAATTTTCAGAAAATTTTGAAAAGAGAGAGAGAGAGAGAGAGAGAGAGATAATATACACTGAAGTGCCAAAAGTCATGGAATAGAAGTATGCAAATTTCCAAGTGACGCTCGCATCGCGTTAAAAGGGTATAAAGAGTCGAATGATTGTCGATGCTGTCTATTGGACTTGTGGGCTCCCACAATAGAAACACCAGTTCACTTCGCAGGCTTTCTTAACTGTTGCCACTTAGAAACGCAAGAAAACAAACTTAAGTTTAATTTCTAAAATTGGCAAAATGCCAAATTGTTTCTTTTTACATTATGTTTTTGAAGTGTACATAATTTCCCCTTCCGTATCTGCGCAAAATGATTTGTATAATTATAACTTCACATTTTATATTTTGCAACAGTTTGTATAATTGTTTTCCGAATTCTAAAATCAAATCAGTCTTTAATTTACCATCGACGTGTACCCACGTACTGCGAAGGCTCCGTCAAAACGGCGTACAAAATACTTTTAACACTGCATTGTAATTTCATTGCATTCTGACGAACTATTCTAAATATTTAATGTTTTAATAAATATTATTTTAACTGAATGAAATTACTGCATCTCTTCAACACTCATTGGCGAAATGCCAGATTGTTTACTTTACATGTTTTCTAAATGCATGTACTTTTACTTTCCGTATCTGGCAACAAATATATTGATTGTATAATTATAATTTCACATTTTATATTTGGCAACAGTACGTGTAATTGTTTTCCGAATTCTAAAATCAAACCAGTCTTCAATTTACCATTGACGTGTGCACACGTACTACGGAGGCTCCGCAAAAAAAAAAAAAAAAAAGCGCACTAAATTTCTTTAACTATGTATTGAAAATAATTGATCTTTTGGCGTATTGCTGAATTAAACTAAGCATTTAAAGTATTAAAAAAAGATTATTTCAACTGGAGGAATTTCTGCATTTCTTCAATGTTTATAACTGCACTATAACTATTCAATATATTTTACGTAGTGCTACGTAGATTCTAACGCTTAATATATCTTCTTCATAAAAAACGATCATTATAGCTGATCCAATGAGGTTTCTTTGTGTGCGCGATCTTGTGTCAGCATGTTTTGCATTCATCTCACACAGAATTTCAAATGTTCAGTCACAATTTCATGCAACAAGGGTCGTGAAGTGCTAGAAAACATATTGATAAGTCAAAAATTTTAAACGCCTGCCATAACAAATTTTTGAATGAACTTTCTGTAGCAAACTTGTGTTGGCTGGTCGCTATTGTTTTTGCCATGGGAGTCCCTACTTCTTGTGTTAAATGTTCTAACACTTTGTTATCGTGTGCCACTCATTAAGTTTGCTTGCATACTTCGAATTTGACGATAAATTTCATCAGATATTAAGCGCGAAATAAATATTTAATAATTTTACGCTGATAGATTCTGTATTGGTGAACATTTGTAGTATGAGGAAACTTGGTTGTTGACTTTACTTTGCGACTGGCGGGCAGAGTGATTGTTTTAAACATGATTCCGACACGTGAGTAACCCCAACGTGAACAGCAACGAACAACGTGTTTGGGACACGTCGTTCTTTAGTAGAAGAAAGTAACTACATATCTGTAGTGAACTCCATTTTACAGATTTCAATAACCTTGCCACTGGATCACCAGGACCATATAGCTTTTGTTATTGACTTTTTGATAATCAACAACAATACAATTTGATTATATATTTATACCCTTATATTTTAACGTTTGGCAACAGAATTTTATAAATGTATTTTGGATTCTTAAAAACAAATCAGTCTCTGGTTTTCCATCAACCAGCGTGCGCGTTTGATCAGAGGCATCGTTATAAAATGGCTTTATTTTCTTTTGCGTCAGTCAGCCAATTGCGTCGTTTGGCTTTCTTTAACTATTTAATAAATATCGCATTTTAAGTTAGATGAACCTTACTTGGATTTATTTCAAGGATTTTTATTTATTCAAGTTAGTAGCATCCTTTAAACATCCTTAATTGGCAACATGTTACATTGGTGACCAGGATGTGATTCGAACACGCAACCTTCTGATCACACATTCATGGCTCAGATAGTGTCAATTGGGTGAGAGATATGTACGTGGAGTACTTAATTTATCGACGGTCCTCGTATTTATAAAATGTTATCCAGTTGGATAAATCAGGATTTTAAGCTATACTATATCGAATCGCGATTATATAACAGACGTAAACAGCACATAACTTTTATACATGTATAAAGATATATAGTAGAATGAGCTTTTGATATGTGTATGAGAGTATGGTGAGAGTACAGTATTAAAATCCTACTTCCGTTATCATTTTCCCTGTATTTTAATTTATTGGTTTTCGAATATTAAAAAAACTATCTTTTTAACCCATCATCTTTAACTGAATATCATTTTTTAAAAAGTTTAATTAATTTTAAAAACACTATCTTATTTCAAAAGATGCAATCGCAAGAGGACGAATTTTTCTCTTTCGTGACTTTTAATAATTTTAGAAAAATTATGAAAATCTTCGAAGCTTTGTTTCTAATACTCCTCTAGAACATTTAAACAAAATAAGGACAGTAATAGAATTAAAATTTTAGAAAGTTAACTCAAAATGCGTTTCTATAGTTTAAAATAATAATGACAATCATCTGAGCTGTTATCGAAATTGGTAGTTGTCTTGTTGTAGATAGAAAATTCTTGAAACATTGAAAATTGCTAAGAAATTCTCCTTTTTAAAATTCTCTTGGCGTTATTGAAAGTTTTCATTAAAACACTAATATATATCATTTATGGTAAAAATTATATCGATATTTACATATTATATAAGACAATTCAGTAGCTTCTACAAACCCCAGGAACGCTAAAATTACGACACGGTAGCAAACAAAAAAACGAATAGGTCTTTAGTACACGCTATTACAAACTTGTAGGTAAATAGATTAATGTTATATATGAGGCAAATTTTCTTTTGTTATGGGCAAATCCTTCCCAAAATTACGTTTGTTTACTTGAAAGAGTAAACATTTCGAAAGGGGCTAAGTCTTGTTTTTAGTGTAATATTTTAAGTTTATTTATGTATGTACATCCTAAAGATGAGGGTGGTTTCTCAAGTTACGATATGGTTTTGGGACCAGAAACCATTTAAATTTCTACTTGACATCAAGTTGCATTGCTTCTTTAGATTTTAAAGGCTGTTCTGTGTGGATTTCGATAGGTGTTGAATATTTTTAACTTATTTTTTAATACATTAACTGAGGCTTCCAACAGGATATTGGGATAATATTGTTTGTTTAAAATAATTACACGCAAACCGCAAATTGCAGAGAAAGAAGGAGTCATTTGTGGCTAACATGACCCATAACATAGGACTTGACCACAATTTCCTTGTTTCCGTGAGATATTTTTGATAATACATTTTCTAATAGCGTTTGTGGTTTCTTACTGGAAACTTAACGAATGATGTAAATTCGGCATTATTTTTAATTCGGTGAGAAAATGAAAACGTTTTACTATCCGCATTCCTTTTAAGATTTGTTTTATTGGTGTTTTCCGTAAGATTTTATCAGTATCTCCTATATGATGGTCAACACACAAAGCCACCGGGGCGAGTTTTTTGTGAGTTTTTCGTGGGGGAATTTATTTTTACTTAATAATTTTCGATTCAATTGTGTTATCCCTGTGAAGGGTAATAATATCTTACATCCTTATATACGGAGAAAAATGCGTTTGTTCTTGTCCTCATTCGTCTAGTAGGTCAAGACACTCCGGACTCAATGGAGGGACCTTGGTTCTAATCCAAGATGAGGACGGCGCTTCCTTTTCTCCTAAACAAAAGCAGCTCTAGCTTGAGCTTCTACGTGAATGTCGAAAATTATTGAGTAAAAATAAATTCCCCCACGAAAACTCACAAAAATCTCGCCCCGGAGGCTTTTCTGTGTTGACCATTATTTGGCAATTGTGTTATCCCTGCGGAGGGTAATAATATCTTACACCTTTACATACGGAGAAAAAGAGCGTTATTTCTTGTCCTCGTTCGTCTAGTAGGTCAAGACACTCCGGGCTAAACGGAGGGACCCTGGTTCGAATCCAGGATGGGGACGGCGTCTCTTTTTCTCCAAAAACAATAAAGCTCTAGTTTGAACGTATACCTAAGTGGGTGTCGAAAATTATTAAGTAAAAAAAAAGGTATCTCCTATAAGAGCTACATTCGCTACTTGAATTATATTCACATATCAGATGCTTTGCTTATTGATAAAATGTTAAATCTTATTAAAAAAAATATTTTTAATGACGTTTGGTTCTTATATAAGTTAATAACACATTAAACATGTACCTATAACCAAAGCCTTTCAGCTTATATTAATAACATTCTTATATACCCATATTGACATTATTATTCAATGACAAAACGTTGAATGTTGTCAAAATATTCCCTTTCGATGTCGCTAAAATATCAACTTTAAATGTTGCTAAAATATTTATATTGAATGTTACCAAAAAATCAACTTATTGCGAAAAAATTAACAGGAATAAAATAAGATGATTGTTTCAGGGTGCGTAGACTATTGTTTGGTTGCAAAGTATTTGAAATAAAGTTATACTTGCTTAGGTTTAGATTAAAAGTACTATATTCACTCATTATACATGCATATAAAATTTCCGTGTATTCTCATTTCAAAAACATAGAACCAGTTAAAATAATTTCGATGCATAAGAAAAGACTGACCAGTTTAGGCATTTCAGTTATTCTTTTATTACTTTCATCCGAAATTATCTTTCATATAATTTACATATGCTCTATTTGATTTCTTCAAGTAACGTATTTTATTGCACGTGACAGAAAATATAGTGAATAACTCATGTTTGGAAATATTACTTAAATTTCCTAAGTTTTTAACTTAAATTTCTTTTAAAATTGTGAAGTTGAAATGCATGCTGATGAATATCATAATTTTCATTGTATGTTTTCATTCACACAACGGTTACATAATTTTTTCAAAAACGGAAAGGTTGTTGCGCGTTAATATCTTAAAAATATTAAATGCGTACATTTTGTTAAATTTTAATACATTAAAATTTCAACACATGTGTGAAATTTGTTACTAATCACAATGTTTTTAGTTTTTTGTTAAATTTTGGGGTGAAGCTCAAATTTTTATATTTTATTTTGAGGCATTCCGTGTATTTTTGAGAATTAAAACATTCCTTGAATACTTTTCATGAACATCTAAATTCCAAATTTCACACCTATATAAAGAATTAATTTGATTCATCTGTACACACACGAATGATGATCCATTAGTTCCACACACTTACTGTTCATGAAAAATGAGGGTATTGAGAATATCATGCCACATTTCATTTAACTTTTTCAAAATAATCTAAGATGGGCAAAATAAGATATTATTGTGTCGTGCTAGACTTTCCTAATTCGCTAACGCTGATCGACGTTGTGATAGCTTTTGATGTATGGTGTTAACTTATTTATAAAATGATTATTATTAATTAAATAAACAGTATATTTAGGATTATAAATATTATTATTAATTAGTATTTATACTATAAATTAAAAAATGACAAAATAAAAAGGTGTGGCGTTAAATAATAACGTTTGAATAACAATACACACTTAGAAATCCTTTATTACTTCCGGTATATCTCATATGCGCTAAAAAATTACAACAATGTGATATAAAATATATATATATTTACAAATTCAATATTGATCAGACCCAGTTATTCTTTTAAAGCTGCTCTTACAGCCTATCAATATAATTTTCATTAGAGAATCAAAATTTAAACTCCAACTAAAATTATTTTTAAAACTTTTTTTTGAAGAGAAACTCAATGTCATTCCGGGATTTAACAATGTATTGGTATTTCAGAGAGAAGTAGTTATTCAATCTAGAGGAAACCACTTTCACTAAATGAAGTCGATTTCATGATACATGAATACATAGTATCAATGCATATTCATCCTTGTTGCAGTTCTGGTACTTTTCTACAAAAAATTTAAAAATTGCAGTTAATATTTGACAAAATAAGCCATTCGCGCTTTATACACATTTGGAAAGGTAGTTAATACTACATCACTGGCGTAGACAGGGGGTGTTGATGGGGGTTGTGACTCCCCATTGTGATGAAATTTTGTATATTCAATTTAGGAATACGTGAGCTGTAGCTCTGTAACCCCCATTGAGCCTATAACCCCCCTTATGAACTTTCTGCGTACGCCTATGTAATATATTATGCTGGTTTTGAGAGGGGACAGAAAAGAATGTATCTTCAAGGCGAGTGAATTCACTAAACTAAAACTCCATAACCTGGCACGCAAAATCCAGAATCATTCTGCTAGTCGAGTGTAGGTAGTTTGCGTTTCCTTCTGTATGTTTCAGAAATGCATAGATATGAATAATTTCCACCTAAAATCTTTGTAAGAGGTCTCAGCGAAATTATGCCCCGATGGTTTATGCTTTTTAAGAAGTAATGAAACATTTTCCACAGAGCACAACCTCACGACAAAAATCAATCAAGCAAGTTCCTTTTTACGTCGTATTCTTTAAGCAATGCGTCTCAAGAGGTAGTGCCATATCCCCCCTTTAATATCTTGGTTATCTCATTTGAAATTCATGAAGTATTACTGCGGCTACAATTGAAAAATTTTGTCGTTCAACAATCGAAGCCGTTTCCTTGAGTATGTGAGATTGAGAGAAAGAGAGAATGGTGAGACTAGGATGCCGCGTTGGGCAAGAGTTGCACGGACGATCGTGAACGGCTATGATCGTGTCAGGCACAAGGCCGTGCCCTCGAAGGTGGGGCGTGGACCCTCACGAATTTTGAGAGGGATCGGAAAACTGACACCTCCCGCCGCCAGGCCCGAAGTTCAGGGCGGATAATCTAATTAAAAAAAACGAAAAACCTCACCATTCTGAATTCAATCAATGAGCCACGAAATTTTCCTGAAAATATCATTCCCAGTCTTTCCCTCCAGAAATGAAAATGAGATCGAATGGTGCAAATTGATGCGGCGAAACGATAAGTGCATAAACGCATATCGATTTGCCTAATTTGGTTGGAAAGAAGATCATTTGCACCAGCTTTTATTACTAGCCATCGACGAACGCTGAATTAAAGGAGATAGTACCGCGCAATCATGAAAAAATTTGCGCTGCATATCCTCGCGAAATACCATTTGTGTTTGTAGTCTACATGGATCTGGCCATGTTTTTCACGTTTGCTAAACGGTTGTTGAATGTGTCAATGCACTACTGTTATATTTACTCTCTTTCTCTGTAGGTTATAACACTTTATCTGTAGATGACAGTATATTATATGAAAGCAGATGCTGTAGAATTTGACTTAGTAGCAGGTGATAAATGACAATATTAAATTTTGGATGAATTTTAAAGCAACGCTTTGTAATGTCCGTTGAAATACAATGTTTTAATTACTTTTATTTCTTTATTTGACACCCATTTGAAATAATTCAAACGAGTTGTTTTTGTTTAAGGGAGACGTCCACATCCTGATTCGATTAGCACTCTCAGAGCCCGGGTGTCTTGACCACGAGATGAACGTTGTTCTTTTCCTCGTTCGTCTCGTGGTCAAGAAACCCCGGGCTCAACGGGGGGGTGGGTGGGTGCTAGTTCGAATCCAGGATGAGGACGGTGTCTCTTTTTCTCCTAAACAAAAACAGCTCTAGTTTGAGCTTCTTTCTGCATGGGTGTCGAAAATTATTGAGTAAAAATAAGTTCCCCCAAGAAAACTCACAAAAACTCGCCCCGGAGGCTTTGTGTGTTGACCATTATTTGGCAATTGTGTTATCCCCGAGAAGGGTAATAATATCTTACAACCTTACTTACGCTCATAACGTTGTCTTTACTTATAAATGCTTTGCTGTTCGTTTATTACTAAAAAAAAGTCCATGTTACTATACTGAAAACATTAGTTGCCTATGTGTTGTACGTATCAAGGTTTCTCAAATAGTTATTTATCACGGGACAGGTGGCTTAACACATTGGCGCACCCATGAGGGGGGTTTACGGGTTAAACCCCAGGAGACTAGAAAAAAAGTGCATAAATTCTACGTGTCCAAAATAGAACCTTTTATTTTGGATTAGAAAAATATCTTTATACGCAAACTTTTATTGCACGTTGGGTTTAGAGCACAGGACAAAGGAGGGAGGGAGGAAGGAAGAGAGGGGGTTTATCAGTATTTTTTATAGGAAGACGCGGAAGCTTGCATAAAAGTATCATTTTTGGCCATTCCATTTTAACAAGAAATGCCAGCACTACGTGTATTTTACATGTAGATATTTTTTAATCGTGGGACGAAAATCTCTGGTTTTAGACATTGTGGCATTCTCTATAAGTTACGTTTGTGTGACATGGATAAATATAAGAAGCGGAAGATACATCTGGGACCTTCTAATGAATCTCCAGTCTTAAATGTGGAAAAACCTTCCAATATTAAGAGCTATTTTGGACCTCAAGACCATGAGCGATCTAATTTTTAGTGATTCAACGATCTAGAATGTGGGAAATCATCTTGATATTGAGTCTTATACAACATGGAGAACCGTCCAAGCTAAAAAGATTATGCACCAGTATATTAGTAAGAAAAATAAAATCAATCACCTGTTTTCTTCATTATGCACTAGTAGATGGGTCGAGAGGCAAACATCTACAGAGAACTTTGCAGAGTTTCTTGAACCATTATTGGAAGTTCTGCATAATATTAGCTCATGAAGCAGAAAAACAGCAGCCACTGATGCTGAACATCTGCGATATGCAGATTTGAATTTATTACGAATCTTCATGTCTTGAAAAAAGCTTTTAAGCTGTTCCTTCCATTAAGTAAATAGTTGCAAACAATCAATTTGGACTTGAATTTGGCAGTCAAAACTGCAATGCATCTCGGGGACTCTTTCCAAGAAATGAGAGACGGTTCTGAAGATGCTTTCGTTTCTGTCTTCAAAGGTTCCAGCGAGAATACTTTAGAACTTGAGATTCCGGTATTAAAGCCAATAACAACCAGCAGGCAGACAATGCGAAGCAACATTCCTGCGAACAGTATAGAGGAATACTATAGGATATTAGTATTTTTTCCATTGCTCGACGCCTTTATCTCCTTTCAGTCAAAATTCACTAAACGCAAAGGTATTTTACAGCCATTTCAGTATCTCCTTTCTGATGAAGCTGGTAGAAGAGAAGACATTATTGGTTGCCTTGCAAATTTTGCAGATTTTTATGACCTGAGTGCCAACGTTGAAGGTGAGCTAAAACGGTGGCATCAAAGTTTGGCTTCGGCTACAGTCAAGCCAAAGAGCGTCATACCAGCCATTACAGTGTGCAACAATAACTTGTTCCCAGATATTAGCGCGCTGCTTGAAATAATGGCAATATTACTAGTTAAAACTTGTACTGCAAAGAGATCTTTCTCAAATCATAAGCTACTCAAGGCGTACCGTAAGAGTAGTATCAGTCAGAAAAGACTAAATAGACTAACACTAATATACATTCATGTGTGTGTGTGATAATGTACTGATCATCTACTGAGGAAATTCTAGATGATCTAGATGAAAAACCAAGGAAGCTAGAAATACGACTGAACTAATGCTTTAAGGTGGTACGAATTTGAAATAAGCTTGTTGTGTTCTGTATTTTAAGGTAAAGATTATTTGCAGATTTATTTCAAGACGTATTTCTTCTGATGTTGAACTGCGACAAGAAAAAGTATTTGTAAATTCATAAAAAAAGTTCAATTCAAAATTTTTCATTAATGTAGCCGTTAAGAATTTTGTAAACAACAATTACCGTTACATAAATGAAAAATGATTTTTAAATTAAAAAAATCAAAAAATTTTAAATTAATTAAATCAAAACAAATAATTTGAAGCATTATTATCAGTTTTTCCGATATAAAAATTTAATATTTCAACATTGATATCTGCGTTAATTATATACGTAGTCTTTGGCTAATTAACTGAGAGAAATAGAGAGAAAGAGTGTGTGTCAGGATTTATGTCATATGATTGAAAATAAAAAAGCAATATTGAAGCGGAAATGTAAAAACTGCAACAC
>QLNU02015360.1:254942604-254988532 GCA_006491805.2 Dysdera silvatica
GAAATTTTGCATCATATTTATCGTAATTACTAAAACCACAAAATAGTGCAAAAATTAAAATTAATAAAAATAAAATGCAGTGATAAAATAAATATTTTTATCAAAAGGAAAATATAGTCTTAAAGTTCGCAAGATAAGACAAAGAAAAAAAAAAGCATATGCAGTCATCTCTTACCACTGAATTTAACTATGTATGTATTTGTTTTGCATGTAACCTACATAAGACGGAAACCTGCATACTACGGAATTTTATTTGGTCCCATGGATTTCCGTCTTAGACAGGTTTCACTGTAATTCAAAAGTGAGGAGTGATTCTTATAGCAATGAGAGTGTAGAGGCAAAAGCATTTTATAGAGTTAAAAGCATTTATAGAAATTTTTAGTTAAAATCATTTTATAGAGATTTACTAGTTAAGCATTTTATAGAGATTTTCAGTTAAAAACTGTTTTATAGAGATTTTCAGTTAAAAGCATTTTATAGAGATTTTTAGTTAGAAAGCATTTTATAGAGATTTTTAGTTAAAAGCATTTTATAGAGATTTTTAGTTAAAAGCATTTTATAGAGATTTTTAGTTAAAAGCATTTTATAGAGATTTTTAGTTAAAAGCATTTTATAGAGGTAAAAGCATTTCATTTTGTTCGAATCAGCTACTTCTGTGCCAAGATTTGTGAAACCAAATGCACGAACAATTCACTGTCCTTGTCGCTCAAAAGTCACAGTTTGACGGGTGCATCGTTATAGATCTGTATGCCCGAATTTCTGTTATTTGCGTAAAACTAATTGTACTACATAGACGTGCCCGTTTACTGTAGTGTAAAGATTATGATGCGTGAATTTGTAGGTGGACTAATGAATAACGGAAGAATATTTCGTTCACGAATGAGTATAGATTTCCTCTGAAGTCGGACATTAAAGCTATTTAATTTGATGCCGCTATAACTCCCCTAATGTGATGACAAAAACTCTTGCTTTGATGGTAAAGTGATTATGTCGGCTGCTTTTTCGTTAGCTGGCAGTATCGACCTCTATGCTTTTTCCAAATGTTCCGGCACTGCTATAAAATATCAGTATATAATATTTAATTTCAATAAATTTTCATAGGTGCGGGATCGAATATACGAGTATATATCATATGTAGGACCGGATTATATCCCAGTGAATGATAATATCCGTTCACATATATGAAATTGGAATGCGTACGGATATACCGAAAAGCAGATTATTCAACCCAACGAAATGGATCGAGTTTTCTTCAGATTTAAGTTTGATTAGGAATTTTAGGGACAGATTCGTGAGAAATATTGCAGTCCTTCACCACTTCCCTCTTCAAGTAGTCTCTAAGACGCTTCCTTTTACTAGCAGAAATAACTGTCTTCCGAATCATTGGATCTTATGATCCTATGCTAAAACCGCCGACGCAATGTCAGTACTGTTTCAAAAGCAGGTTATATTCCACACTAACCTTACATTCTGTATGCTAAAATCGACCATCCAACTTTTAAGCACATTTGACGCAACATAATATTTACTGTTGATACCTTAGACCATAAAAAATCCAACTAAATAAATGTAAAACACCATTTTAAGGCGCGCTTATTCATTATATAATACATAATTTCGTTTCATAATTTTCAAACATAAACTGTATATCCCATTACACTGAGTGATCACTGAATTATGACGACCTACCTAATACTTCGTAGCTCCTCCTTTTAACTTCAGTGCAGTAGTTATTTGACAAGGCATTAATTCAACAAGATGTCGGTAGTATGTTGAAGGCATATCCAGAACCAAACTTCCTATAATACTGATATGGAGGTGATGAGTGTATCCAGACGCATTATATGCCTTCTTAAATTACTTCAAACTTCGCTTGCCAACAATTTTTTTAAACTAAATCTGTGGAATATGTATCGGGGAAATTCAGAGGCCAATCGAAAAACTGAAAGATGGATTGATGTTCTTTATACCATTCCTGCATACGAACTGCCCGATGGCAAGGCGTAGCATCTACTTAAAAAACACCATCACTATTCGGGTACAAGTACAACATAGTAGAGTTCACGCAGTCAATAAGCAGTTCATGATATTGGAAACCGGTCATGCGTTGTTCTACACGCAAAATTTCTTTCAAATTAAACTTGCCACACACCACATACAACCACATTTACCAGCCTGCATTGTTCATACTACTGTATACATGATAGATCCATAGTTTCATGTTCTTGACGCCAGATATGGATACAATCATACACACAATGCATTAAAAAAAATAAAAAAAAGGCTTTTCAAACCATCACATCCTTTTTCCAATCGTCTACTCCCTAACTTGCATATTCTTTGCACCAGGCTGGTCTTTTATGCCAACAATGAACCTTGGTTAGGGGAAGGTGTCACACTTGTAGTTTACTGGTACAACACATACATGCGAACGTGTGTGACGCATGGTCATACCGGATATTGTTCTTAGTTAGCTACCATTATATTGAGTAGATAATATTTGAAAACTCTGTTCATCTGTAGGAGATATCGTACCCGGTACTCACCTTTGACATCAATCTTTCGCTGCCCTTTTCAGTTGTGCCATCGGTTCGTTAGTTGATCATTGTGGCACCAATCTTGGTACAGGCTTACTTTAACTACGGCGGATATCGAACAGCTCCTAAGTTCCGAAATCGAAGAACTAGCTCTTCGCGTTTCCACAGTCTGGCCGTTTTCGAAATCCGATAAATTCTTCGTTTTACCCTTCATGCTCAGACTCTTACTCATACTCTTAATGAGTCAATGATACATCATTTATGTTACTTAGGCTTGCTAACTACACAGTCTCAAAACCGCATAGTTAGTAGGCAATATTAATTTTTCATAGGAGTGGTCATAATATCATAATGATCACTCATTGTATCTTATAATACAAATTCTCAGTAAAATATTATCACAACCTTGAAAATATGTCTATTCTCTTGTTTGTGCTTAGCGTTTGAGGCGAAGTGTAAATGGAAGAGGGACCCCACTTACGATGAATTTTAGATAGTGAAAGAATAGCTCATTTGGCATTCATCGTTTTATTTTACGGATGCAATTTATTCTGCTGATGGTGCTATCTCCATTAGAGTAGCTTTCAGTTCATTCGTGAGAAGATGGATGGCTGAAAATGGGAGATGGTGTTCAGCGACGATAATAGAAGTAACAGACAGTAGTAACGCTTTAGCCGTTTTCTATGCTGGTTGCGTTACTGGCATTCTTTGACCTTTCATTGCACAGATTTTAGTAGATGGGTTTCACATCCTCCTTTGCTGAGAAAACTGATGTCCATAATATCTGAAAAAGTAGGTAAGCACATATACGAAAAGATATTAAGAGTAATTATAATTTTTTTAAATAAATGTTAAAACGAGTATGAATAGATAAAAGCTGTTTAAACAAATATATGAGCGATGCCTTTCCCATCGATAAATTTGAAGCAAAAATCACACAAACGTAATTTTTGTAATTATTTCTACAGAGAGATACATCCTGCCTTCGTTACAAAATCCTTCCAGACTGAAGGAGTCCAGAAGGATTTTTTGACAAAGGCAACACGTGCCGCTGCTGAAACAATTGTAAAAACGGCTGACCAGCTCACAAAAATTGCTTGTGAGCGAATTTTGATTTAAGAAGCAATCTTGTTTAATACACACACAAAAAAAAACAACAAAGTCTTGAAAGCTACGGTAACGGCAATAATAGTGTTTTCAAATTTCAAGTAAAAGTAGGATTATGTATATACAAAAATAATAACAGTAATTTGAAGACAATTTGCTAACTCGGAAGTTAATTAAAAAAAAATTAAAAAACAAGCTCGGTGTTTCCGTGATTTGGCAATTGTGTTAACTTTGAGAAGAGTAATATCTTAGAAATTTCACCTTACATAAACATTTCCGTGAGTAACAACAAAGAATTTTAAACTAAGCCAATGGTTAACTAATTAGAGAATGTGTTCAAGAGAACACTATTTAAAACAATAACAAATCTGTATATATACCTACTATATAGTTTTAGCTGTATAAAATATACTTAAGTATACAGAAATAATTGATTCGGACTTTTATGTATATTTTGTCAACTACAATTGATTGATCTTGGAACCAGTTCGTGCAATAAAATCCACTTTTAAAAACGCTTCCTTCTAAAATATCGACATATATCGTTCTTTAAATTTGCAAATTTTAAACTTTATGTTTATGGATAAAACATTGATTTCCGACTATTGTTATTTGAAATTTGTTTGGCATCATTGAAATAAGAAGCGTTGACGTTTATGGAAAATTAAGCATGCTATATAGAGTAAAATTTTATGGTTTAATTGTTATTTGAAGTTTGTTTGGCACCATTGAAATAAGAAGCGTTGACGCTTATGAAAAATGAAGCATGCTGTATAGAGTAAAATTTTATGATTCTATTGTTATGTGAAGTTTGTTTGGCATCATTGAAATAAGAAGCGTTGATGTTTATGCAAAATTAAACACACTGTATAGCACGCCTGTAGCCAAGCCGGGGCCAGATGGGGCGTGGCTCCAGTTGCCCCATCGAGCTATTTATATTATATAGAAATTTTTATTATTTATAATCCTATTTATATTATCTATTATATCTATCCTATTTATTTATTATTTATCTATTCATTATTTATTATTTCAACATTTATCTATTTATTATTTGGTATTTATTATTTATCTATCCTATTTATAATATCTATTTACATTATATAGAAATTTATAAAAATATTATAATATATAGAAAAATCACCAAGTGCCCTGTACCCCATAGGCCTTTTCCTTTGCCCCAGTTGCCCTTTCATCCTGGCTATAGAGCCTGCTGTATAGGGTAAAAATTTATGGTTCTATTGTTATTTAAAGTTTGTTTGGCATCATTGAAATAAGAAACGTTGACGTTTATGGAAATATAAGCATGCTGTAGAGAGTACAGTTTTGTGGTTCTTTTGTTATTTAAAGTTTGTTTGGCATCATTGAAATAAGAAGCTTTGGCGTTTATGGAAAATGAAGCATGCTGTATAGATTAAAATTTTATGGTCCTATTGTTATTTGAAGTTTGGTTGGCATCATTGAAATAAGAAGCGTTGACGTTTATGGAAAATTAGGCATGCTGTATAGAGTAAAATTTTATGGTTATGTTTATGACAAACAAAAATTACGTGTATAGTACTCGTACTTTGGAGCAACTTTCGTTTCTTTTGCGCTTCGTAGGATTGAAGCTGTAATTGTAATTTAAACGTAAAGTAGTAAAGTATAACAAACAGGGCTGTTCCTGACGTGGGTGAAGAAGATGCTCCTACACCAGATTAGTCAAACCCACGGGCGGCTGCAGACCGTTTATTATATTATTACATTGTCTTCGAGATCTTTAGTTCAAAGACAATATCCAGGATCTTTATGTTTCATTTTACAAAAATAAAAAACATTGCTTTTGCATGGTAATTTGTTTAATAATATATGGATATAAAAGTAAACACATTGACTATCCAATTCTTAGTTAAATAATATTAAATTAAAAGGAGTATCGTTACCGCTTTTGCACTCGAGCAGCTAATAACATGGGAACGGCCTTGATAACAGGGAATCAACGCATCAACATTGCATTTTTCGATAACAGTAGTTTTCATAATTTTAAAATATAGTATTTTAACGATTTGCAAATATGATAATGTTTTTCAACTCGTTACTTTTAAAATCCAACCATCTCTACCAATCATTCACGAATATGTCGGGCTCAAATATCTTTTAATGTAAAACGTAGAAATGGTGGTTAGTATTTAAAGAGGCCCTGCCGCAGTGCAGTGGTAACGCGTCCACCTAGCGTGTAGTTCTCTCGGGTTCGACTACTGACGGTACCAAAAGAAAAAAAGAACGCTTACCAACTCACTGTAGTCTGGAAGTTGATTCCCTAGGCCTTGAAATATTCAGATTCATTGGAAAACTGCTGGTATAAGCGCAACATAACCCTGGATGTTCTTGAGCCGAAAAACTCCCAAACAAAGCATTTAAAGAATTTGTACATCATAATTTAAAGATTTTTATTTAAAGGACATAGAAATAGGAATTTACATTAAAGCGCATATGTGTTTAAAGAATTGTTTAATCTCAATGCCGATTTTCATAGTTAAACTTCTATTATAATATTATTAAAACCGTAGTGGTAACTGCTGTGATTCTGATCCCTCTCTTCCCTTCCCTTCAAAAACAACGTTTTGTGGCCGCATGCTCTAATCATTCAGCTGTCATCCACCTTTCTTGTTTAGAATTACACACAAAATTGACAAATTACAAGATTTTTTACAAATATTTTATGAATTTTTATTATATAATTTTTATAAAGTAAGATTAAGTTAGTAGTAAGCAGTAGACTACTATTAAGAAGTACTGATAAAAAGCTGAGAAACAAGGTGTCTAATGTAAATTGCAAAACATGTAAGCTGTTGCGTACAATTTTAACGTTAACAAACAGTTATTTTGACACTGGCGTAAGGTTTAAAAACACGACGTTTCGGGAGCCAACTGCTCCCTTTTGTTAAGTGAAATGCCTTCACTTGACAAAGGGAGCAGTTGGCTCCCGAAACGTCGTGTTTTTAAACCTTACGCCAGTGTCGAAATCTTGTTGTTATGGAACCTGGTGAAACTCTTTTTAGCTTCATTAATTACAATGTTAAAATGAAAAATAAAGGAAAGAATTAATGCAACTAGTAACTTTTTGCATAAAAAATACTCCCTTTACCTATTTCTATTAAATGGAATATTCGTTAAACAAGCTAAAACGCCGCATCCGATCTCGGTTTACAAGACCTTCCTTTACGGAAATTAAAAAAAAAATGGATAGCCACAAGATGGGACATCAGAATAGCCCGTGAAATAATATAATTTTAAACCGAATATAATTAAATTTAAACTGATTTCCATAAAACTGAGAGCCTCCTTCAGGAGCAGGGTCCTATTTAGACACTCAAGATGAATCGGTATAAGGTCGGCCCTATATAGACCTACTTGTAGAAGTCGCTGAATCAAAACAAGCTTGAGACGTGGCTTTTTTCTTCTTTTCGACCTTTGCTATACTTTTCCCCTTGATTCGTATGTCATACCTTCCCTTGGGAATTGTGCTGGCTCTGGGATGGGCAACAATATCCGACTTTATAATATATGGGTCAATTGGCTCTAGTTTGAGCCGAAAACGTGGGTGTTAGAACGTAATTTCCTTAAAAAATCAAGCAACGTTCATGTAATCTGTCAGTATTTTATAAAAGTCATACGTAGAATAATCGCTGGTGATTAGTAGAATAATCATTATGGTGAAAGGTAGGCCGAGACAATATACTGCTTGTGTCTAATAAATTCCATTGCTCCTTTTCGACCTAAGTATCCTAATACCTTTATTTATATCATATATGTCTATGATAAAACTATGGAACTTTCAATAGACGGCTGCAATGGGGCGGTAAAAATAACATCATGTAGGTTAATGTAAAAACTAGAACTTTCAGTACATGGCTATGGTGCTACGAAATACTAACATGGCGGCGTATTAGTATTACGTCCCCTCTTGCCTCTTATACTCCCGTATTGATTAATTTCCATTAAATCCACCATGCAATGCATGATTAGTTTATAAATGAGTAATGAGACTTACAAATACTTTTTAAATTTCTGATATCAAATTTATGTTTGTTTATTTGTTTAGTTTCTAAGACTGATCTGGGAAATCTAAGAAGGGAGAAACAACGGGCCATGATCTCAGCACAGAGATACATTTTACTTACATACAATAAAGGAAAGGAAAGGAAAAAGAACACGGGAGGGGCATTATTTTGCACAAAGGCAAAAACATCCAAGATGAGTGTGTTTGGAGTCGAGAAATTTCTTATACACCTTGATTGTATTTACTATGGACCGGTTTCAGCTCCAGATTAAGTTATGCAATAGTAATTAAATTAAATGATAATTTTAAACAGAAAATGTAACGTATAGAATTATTACTTGCATGTTATGTATAATGTTAAATAACTGAAGTTAATTATGTCTACTCTGGATTAATATATACATGATGTTAATCACATTTAAATAGATGTAATTATGCAATGAATAATTGTGATATGTAAGCCCAACATATGGTCTGAAACAAAGAAATATTATTATAATTACCAAGCACTCTGGGAGTTAAACCGAGTCAAGAGCGAGCTCAAAAGCAGCGGAATCGAGATATTTACCTTTGCCAAATATGAAAAGTGGAATGACAAACGGAGAAAAATAACTATGTATAATAATTAATTAGAGCTGATATAAAAATTAGGACTTCCAGGTTGTATCAGTGGCAACAGTTCCTAAAAGTCTAAATAACGAGTATGTACGCATTTTTATACATTTTTACAAATAAATTACACTTTCACTTCTTTTAATACAGACGTGGATCTTATAACGCAATTCTTTAAGCTCTCAAAGTGATTATATAAATTGTATCACATTGAAAATATTTAATTTTAGAAAGGCGCGTAAAATAAGAAATTCCTTATCATCGCTACATATTGCATATTTAGTCGCTATATATTGCATATTTAGTCGCTACATATTGCATATTTAGTCGCTACATATTGCATGTTAGTGGAAAGGCATTTGAATATCAAACACTGAGTTTATCATAGCCTTCGCTTTACATTTTTTGGTTATAATGTTTTTTTCTTCACAACAGAGTATATATATTAAAGATAAACAAAAGGAAAAAATACTGTTGCCATAAACGGTTAAATACATAAAAAATATATGTTTTAGTAAATTCTTTCTGTCCATATACCAAGGAAACAACTAAAAGATATAGATAGTGAATAGTGGTGATTTTAACCAATTTTTATGTGTTAGAAGAGTTTAACATGTTTCGTTTCCAAGTGCAGTTCGAGGTATTAATTGAATTATGTTCACATGAACTGAAATTGAGCCACTTAACAGTTGGAACATTAAATCGTATAATCAGAACACGGAGTAAAATTATATTTATTGTAAGTCAAATTTTAAGCTTGCATACTATTAATTTAGGATTTATACTATTAAGTTAGGCTTGTGTACTGTGATTTTGATTTGTATACTACTCATTCTGTAATTTATTAATTTGATTATTATTTATAAATAGCGTTTTAATATAAACGCAAAACCCGACCTGATCATCGATGATCGTTATATTTTGGTACCCTTATAAGGAATCGAATCATCACTCCATTTATGGGGTCATAGGATCAGACAGTTTCACTGCAGATGATTGTAGAAATTCTGGTCATGTCTTTTGGGTTATTGGGTTTCCAGTTTACCATGTCACTTTCCTCAGATCAATTTCTACGAAAGCAAATCCATCCTCAACTATTGCAAAATTATTTGATTTTGTACGAAATTCGTGTTTGTACACCAGAGAGTGGAATGAGGGCCGGATTATAGCATAGACCAACAATACAAATGTCTAAGGCTCGTTTTTTTTTTTTTAGGGGCCCGCAAAGTGAAGTCTCAACACTACTAACACTACTTCAAAATCGCTGCTAATCAGACCTTATCATTAGGGCAGGAATTTTATCGCCACGCGAATTTCCCGTGACGTTTTCCTCGAGTTTTAGAGTTTTTGTATGTACGTTACGTGCAAATATGTTATCCGTATCGACTCTATTTTTAAAGTTTAAAATTTAATTTCTAGGACGGATTTAGCTAGCGCTCGGATATAGCGAACATTTGTGTTGGTCCCAAGATCCTCATTATGTACGGGTCCTACTTTAATTACACAGGCTTCATTTATACTAGAAGAGGCCCGGAAAAAAGTTGGCTACGGCCCCACGAAACCTTAATCCGACCCTGAATGAAAATGAGTGCTAGTCATTAAGCTCGGTTAAGCAGTTTAGTCATGCAAGAACATGGAGAACAATGTTTAATAAAAACCTAAATGAAATTGACATCTACAATTGTTTGTCGATCAGTTACTTCTATTTTTGAAGAGGCTGAAAGGTGTCAATTTCCTTTGTAACAATGACACTTCTTTTAAGGGTTATTCAACAAAATGATTTTTTTCTTATATCGACTCTATACATCATTTCGTGATTGAAGAATATGGAAATATAATTTGAAAACAGCCCCTGAATTCACGATTTTTTTTACCATGCCTTCGGCGTTATACGGTCTGGGAACGTGTAATTTTGAATTATCAGGTTTTAAAGCATGCGAAATCAGAATAAGGTGCAATTTTTAGCCTTGTTATAATTCGATCTTTCTCACTCACTTTTCTTTTTTCCTACTTTTTCCTAAATTTTTCTTACTCTATAATGAATAACATGTCTTTACATTCAATAATTTCCTAGGAAAATAGATTATGAAGAAAGGAAGAGAAATAAGTTTTAAAATTAAGTTTTAGTAAATGATCAAGAAAGTGAATTATTTGATGTTTTCTTACAAAACAAAGGTAACTGCTCCAACACTTCTATTATATTATTATGTGAAACAGTAAATGGATACTAGCATAATTCGTTTCTTAAACGTCCTCCGGATAGGTCAGGGATAACGCGTTTATATATCGCATCTTTAACCCGGATTCAAATCAGTTGAATGGTAGTATAATGAATGTGCGTTATTCTATCTGCCCACCGTAGTTCGGGGTTTGATTCACTATGCAACAGAGGTTCGAATTCCTCTGAAAACTGTAGGTTCCGGCGCAGAGTGGTCATAGCTGTTCTTACGCCGTAAAACATAAACAGGTATTTCATAAATACCTCTTCTATGCTGAAATAATTCACGCAATGAAAAAAGAAAGGATGTCACTAAAATAAACAGTTTACATACAATTAAGTAAACAGTTTTCATGCAATAAATAAGCAGTTTGTATACAATAAATAAGCAGTTTGTATACAATAAATAAACAGTTTGCAAACACGTTAAGTATAATAAGTTATTACATTAATATCAAGTGTGTCATTCTGGGGCACTAAATCGAGGAAAATGAATAGAGGGCGAGGGGACCTGTATGGAAGAACCCGTATGTACAGTCAAGTAAGTTAACTGTATATAGGGTAATTCCGAGAGAGATGGACCTCTCATTTATTTTTTAGAAACGGCCCCTAGATGGTACTGGCGACAGTGCCATATTGTTCTGGCGGCAGTGCTATATTGTAATAGCGGATGTGAATCTTACGGTGTGTTGTTTTTATCGTCTTTGGACAAGTATTCGAACGAAAAAGCTGCATAGTACAAATCAGGTGAGTTACATTTTTTTTTACATTATTTAGACCGTAAGGTGTATATAAGTTATCTGATAATATTTTTAACCAGCATCTTACATGAGGTGTAAGTCATATTAATCAACAATTGTAGTGAGTCGTAGTGGTAATAACACCAAGGTGGACGCGATGGATGCCTGCTCTATCTATATCTCTCTGGTAATCGGGAGAGATGGACTATGTATTATATGGTTAAAAAGTTATTTTTTCGCCAAGCCATTGATAATGTTATATTTATAATAATTATTTGTCTCTATATGTGTTTGTAACGTGACCTTATGTATATTTGGTATTGAGAAAACGCACTGCTCACACAAAATAGTTCATATAGCCTATATTTTTTTTTTTAGAAAAATGCCAACTATGTATGATAGGAAACTGGGGTCTACTCGAGGAACGTGGAACGAGGACGATTTGCTGAAGGTTGTTGATGCGATACAAAAGGAAGTAATGGGGATCAATGAAGCTACAAAGTATTTTAAAATCCCCAAAACTACTCTGAAAAGGAGGATAAAATCCAATGATCTTTCCAGGGGACGGGACGTTTCGGTTCATCATTCTTATTAAGTCAAGCAAAAGAAAAGAAAATGGTGCTTCACATTAAGAAACTGCAAGCACATGGCTTTACTCCATCACGGGATTGTGTTCGATCCATGGATTTTCAGTTAGCTCAACAGTTAAACGTCAAACATAATTTTAACATGGAGAATCAAAAGGCGGATTATGACTGGCTGACATCCTTTTTAGCTCGGAATCTTGACTTACTAGTACGAAAGTCAGAAGGAGTCTCTGTGAATAGAGCTCTAAGGATGGATAAGAAGGTAGTTACAAAATATTTTGAAGTGTTGAAAATATTTTGATTGAAAATGACCTCATAAACAAGCCTGGACACATTTTCAATATAGATGAAAGTGGCTTACAATTGAACAATAAGCCAGGAAGTGTTATGGCAATGAAAGGATCAAAAAGCATAACTACTATTACATCTGGTGAAAGGGGTGAAACGATATCTGTGGTTGCTGCAACTTCAAGGGGAAAAACAAAAAACTAGAGTTTAGTGATGGCATGCCCCCCGACTTATGTGGGCGAAGAAAATCTAAAACTAACGAACTTAAATAATGAAGTTCAAAAAAAAGTTATGATAATAATATGCAATTATCCATTTTTATTAATGATGTTTAGTTTCATTCCTATTTCAAGAGTTTAAGTAGATCCATCTCTTCCGTAGTACATGGTCGATCTCTCCCGTAGCATATGGTCCATCTAACCTGGAGTAGTAATGGGATAGATGGACCACTTGTAGATTTTTTTGTTAATTATTAATACATTTGTTTATACGTCTCTCCACTTATGCTGATAGATATTTTTAGCATATGTCTCCAGAATACTATAGTACCATTTTTTCACCAATATTGCTATAAATAACGAAATTATAGCAATTCTTAAAAAGGGGGGGTCCATCTTTCCCGGAATCACCCTATTATTATAGGAACACATATAATATAGATTATAAAAGTTGAAAATATCTTTCTGCAGTTGTGACATGACGTCATACACCCCAAAGCAGTAGGCAGTTGACATGGGCTAACTATACAATAGGCGCATCCTTTCACGAATGCTGTGGAATACTTCCAGAATACTGTGGTATCATTTTTTCACCAATATTACTATAAATAACGAAAATGTAGAAATTTTTATAAAGGGGGTCCATCTCTCGCTGAATTACCCTACATATAGGAAAAACAATAATAAATAATATATTTTATATGTCTTTCACTTTCATATTTTTTCTTTTCTTTATTTCATTTCTTTACTTATTGTCTATTAATTTTGGGAGGGCCCGACCCCCAAATATTTTTGGGAGCTGAGGGAACATGGCTCCCTTAGAATTGGCGCCCCTTATGACATTTGAATTAATACTTAAAAATTCATTTTTATATGGCTTTGAAAATTCTATTAGTGAGGATTTTTCATATATAAGAATTGCAAATTTTCGAATGAAAAATTTACCAATACCTAAGGGTATACATATTATATATCAATGTCTTTGTAAACTAGTGATTCACAAATTTAGCAAACTGTCACACTGTGTCAAAGTAATATCGACACAGCAATTTATGTAGACGCAAACTGTTATACATTGGTACTGTAACATACTAAAGGTTATATTGCTGTAACATTTCCCTGTATTTCTTTTTTTTTTTTTGATTAACTTCATTAAAACTCAAATTATATTGCTAGGACAGTTAAATATGTCGATGGTTTACAACGCGCTCTCATTTATGTAAAACTATATAAAATTTATACCATGAGATTATAGATTGGTAAAGTAAGACATCAGCAGTGGGTTGCCTTTTGATTTCTTTATATCCCTTATGAAGTTTTCTCTTTATATTCTGTGCTTTACGGTTACGTATAGTGGTAACGCGTTCGACTCCAACGGAACCGAACATAGCGTGCCTTTTTCTCTCCACTGTATTTCTAAGTTTGGTTCTCTAGAAAATATAGGTTCGGATTCCTCTAAAAACTATAGACCCTGGCGCAGCATGCTCATAGCTTCTCTTGGACTGCCAGGCATCGACTTCTAACCTATCTAGTTCCATTTTTACTACAGGGTATTCACAAAGTCTGACCCCGGGTCATTTATTCGGAAACGGTTGGGTAGATGGAAAAATCGGCGAACACGTATCCCATTATTTTTGGGGGCACACTTTTGAATGGAAATATTTTGATGTGTGACGCAGGGGGGGGAGGGTAGGGGCGGGGATCAACTAAAAAGTTTCAAATGGAAATGTATGTCAAGTTGTATGTCATTGGAAAGATATGAATAAAAAAGGATCATTAACGCTGGTTCCAGGTCGATACACCGAACCAGTCAAGAATGGGGAGAGGTGAAAATTTGGGTTCGAAATCTCTTTCTTTACTAAAATTCCCCATACATAGGTACTTAAAATCCCGTTCTATACTTGTTTCTGTAGAGAGTGTGCATCTGCACATGTGTAGATGCAGAGGAGATTTTATAGGTGGTGGGGGGGATCTCCTCAGCCCCAATAGGATCAAATTCCTATTCAAATTACACGGCGTACTACTAGATTGAACTTTATATCAATAACTGCTCAAAATGCGCACCATTCACCTCCCGGCGGTAAAATATACGATTTTTAAGTTCCTGACGCACGTGCTTCAAAGTAAGTAATGGTATCTCCAGACAATCTGTTATAATTCTTTCCCTTAATTTGAGTAACGGAGTTGGTTGCGTTCTAGAACAGACTAGATTCCAGGTGTTCCCATAAGAAAAAATTCATTCATAGACAAATCTGTGGATCGAGCCTGCCACTCAATCGCCTACCAATCCATTTGTTTGGGAATCTGTTATCCAGATACTGATGCACAGCGCGCTCATAATGTGCTGGGCAACCATCTTGTTGAAATACAATTCCATCTACATCAAATTCTAGCTCTCCTTCTTCAGTTGTAGCATTTTCGACAACCTTTGTAATTAGAGGGTCTACTAAATTTTCTAGTACATATAACGTTTCTGGGTTAAAGTGCCGTCAAGGAAGAGGTGGCCCTATGATATGGTTGCCTAGAATTCCCACACAAACATTTAATTTTTGTGGTCGCTAAGTATGTCCTTCTCCTAAAAATATCTTACATTTTCATCGCTCTAGTAACGCACATTTTGGGTATTCACACGTCCATTACGAAAGAGTGTGCTTTCATTGATTAATGAAAAAAATGTTTTTAAAATGTTTTTTAAAAAAGTTTTTAAAATGTTTTGCAAAAACTGATTATTTTCAGCAATTCGTGCGGTCATTACTTCACAAAACTCAAGGCGACGATCAAAGTCATCCCCGCTGAACTCTTGGGTAATATGCATTTTATACGGATAAAACGAATATTTTTTAAGGATTTTGCCGATTGTGGATTTGGGAATGTTCGTGCAGTCACTCATTTCACTCAAGGATTGCTGGAATGTTATTATACTAGCATTCCCGATAACTTTCGGCACTGTGTCCTCATTCACCTTAGGTCGACCAGAGCCACAAATTCTAAGGAGAGTTATGGAATTCTGGGGGTGGGGGTGGGAGGTAACTATAGCCTTCAACTCAATGCTTTGCACATAGCATTTATTTGTAATAAATTTCGGTTCTCTAAGATGGACTAAATTTTTTTTCCAGCCAGAAGTAAGCCCCTAGCCCCCACCTAATCACCTCGATATATATGAATCATCCAGTCATACAAATGATGTTCCCTGATTGCTAATTTATATAAAAATAATCAGTGGACCCAAATATCATTATATGTGGCCTTATGAATATCTATTTAATCTAATAACCAATGAAATGATAAATTAAATTTTATGACATTTGATGGTTTGACATCAAGTATTAGAAAACTGACACGAATTGCAGAAACGTTGACAACGCACAGTTGATATTGCATATACGTACGTTGTATTCACAAACGAAGTACATAATAATGTTCAAGTTAAATAAATATTATCTATTAGAGCAATTATAAAAAGTATGTATAAAACTGTTTCTATAAACAAAATTTAATTTTAATAAACATACGTTTATAAATATATGCATGTCATTTTAGAACCGTCATCAGGAGCCTTTTCTAAAACCACATGCATGACGCTCTTTCTGGAGTTTCGCGTCATAGAGGCTTTTTCTTTTCCTATGCAAATATATATAATAAGCATGTTTACAATCTTTGCACGTAACATGTAACAGAATTTCTTGAGGTCGAATAATTTAAATTGACGTAGCATAATTGTACTTCCCAATAACTTATAAAAATCATTACAGTAATGAGAAAAACAGATAAAGAGCGTGATATTTTATTTCATATTTATGAAGGCTTATGCAAACAATTTTCGCCAATAAATTACAACAAAATTTAACCGCAAAACAATGCAACAAAAGTTTTCTCGCGTCTGGTTTCTATCTTAGCATGAGGCGTGAAGCAAAGTAAAACGAAATCTAATGCTTTATAGCTAACAGAAAATAAACGATCATGTTTAATTAATCATTTTAATTTACAGTGGTACGCCCACTAATTTTGCGTAGCGGCATCTTTGACCACTGCCTTCATTATAAAAAAAAAGGAAAAGCACAAATGTGAAACAGTAATATGTTTTACAAATTATCCACTCCTGTCCATTACCTATTCAATCCCATTTAGCATTACCGCAAAAATGACATGCATTAGCATATGGCAATTTTTGTATTCTAACATGGTTTGTGGAAAGTTCGATGAATTTTAAATAATTCCAACCCCTCCACCCAGGTTTTGAGTAGTTCAGACAAATTTAATTACATTATTTGTTTGTGTATGTGGGGCATACATAAATTTTCATATACCAATATTCCAATGTTTTCACATTTTTCAAGGATCTAAATAAAAGTTTATTGTTGTCTATATGGTGTTAGATATGAACATGACTTTAATCGGAAATATGAGACTATGCAAGTCCATATAGAAACTTAATACTAAAGAAAGCGAAATTTGGTAGAGACCACCACACCTGTCTTATTTTTCTACATATTGCACGCAAAGCTGAATGAAATGTTCGAGTTACTAAAAATTTTCGCCCATCTAATTGTTTATAAACAAATTCAAAAAGTATATAAATATAATTGCCCATATTATATCCAATGACTGGACTTGCACAAATGTGAACTTAATACTCTCCCATGGACTTCTGTGAAGACTCGTGGATGCATTGGCAGGAAAGCAGTGGCGTACGCAGAAAGTTTATAAGAGGGGGTTATAGGCTCATTGAGGGGTTACAGAGTTGCAACTCATATACACAAAATTTCATTGCAATAGTTTATACAAAGCCCATCAACATCCCCCTGTGTACTCCACTATAGGAAAGCACCGTCTACCGAACAGGGGCCACCAAACTTTTATAATAAGATGACGATGTTTTTTTCTATAAAATAAAGAATTTTTAAAATAATATTTATTTAGTTCCTAATATTTAATTTTATCATTCATGTGATGTTCTAAATAGTAAATGATTTGTTGATTCTGTAGTGCACTTGCTATTTACATGCACGGTTTTTCCTTCCCTACTGGACTGGTCTATGAATTGCCATCCGTAAGTATCTTCCATACCATATACAATCGTCCCTCGCTATTCGCAGGGGTTACGTTGCTCGAACTATCCGCGAATAGCAAAGCCAAAACTATATGTGAAAAAGGAGGGTTACATACGAAACAATTTTCTTGAATATTGAATGTTGTACATTAAACAGCATATTTATAAAAAAATGCAAAAGAAAAATATGTTTTACTTACCGTTATTTTTGTATCTGGTATACTCTTGTACAAACTAAAAAAATTTAGAAACCACATGAGGTAGTACAGTAGGACCTCTTTAATCCGGTACGTTCGGGACCACGGCCGTGCCGGATTAGCGATTTTGTTGGATTATCAAGCGTCAATATGACGGAAATATCAAAAGAAATTTAATACAATGCAGTGATATTTAAAACAAGTTGTAATAAGCTGCTTTATGGTAAGAAAAAATACGTATATTAAAGAAAGTCTGATCTTACGTTGCCTCCGTGATTGGGATCTTTTCTTCAACAAAAAAAATAATAATAATAACAATAAAAAAAATATATATATATAAAAGTTTTCCTCGCCCATTCTTGGCGGAAACAGGCTTTGGGACGGGCAGAGCGCCATGTTCCCAAGCCTCTTTTTACATCACTTCTTAATGTGCCATGTCTAGAAACTTCCTGACAATGTGACACGTGTTTAGGATTGTGGCTTTTTGTATTTCAATGTAGGTGTTTGGGTCAATGTTGAGTATCTCCAAATTCGTCGCAAGCGTTTTTGGTACTATCCCTGTTGCTGAGATGACTAACGGGATGATGAAGATCTTTTCCATACCCCATATATCTCGTACTTCATGTCTGAGATCTTGGTACTTGGTGATTTTCGTTGTGTAGGTTGTCTGTATGTTATTGGTGTTGGGTACTGCTATGTCGATTAAGTACGTGGTCTTATTCGATTTATCGACGAGGGTTATGTCAGGACGGTTATGTGGGACTGTCTTGTCTGTTATGATTGCTCTATCCCAGTAAAGCTTGTGTGTTTCGTTCTCATGCACGGTCTCTGGCTCATATTTGTAGTACGGGCATTTTTCTGTCAGAAAGCCAGCATTCGCTGCCAATTTCTGGTGGACTATTTTCGCTACTTGATCGTGTCTATGTTTGTAGTCTGACTGCGCAAGGATCTTGCATCCTGCCATCACGTGTTGGATTGTCTCCGATGCCGCATGACAGTGTCTGCATTTGTCGCTTTCTATGTCTTTTCTCTGGATGAATTTCTGATTGTTCCTTGTTGCGATCACTTGGTCTTGGATGGCTAGCATGAATCCTTCTGTCTCTGGCTGGAGAGTGCCTTTGGCCAGCCAAGAATTTGATGCCTTTTTGTCAACGTGTGGTTGTTGCAGGTCATTGTAGTGCCTGCCATGTAATGGTTTTCCGGCCCAAGTTCTCAGTTTCTGTTCGTTGGCTGTTTCCAGGACACGCTCTTCGGTACTACACAGGTTTAGTGGCGTGTAATTTGCATCTGCTTGTATTATGGCTTGGATGAGTGGCGATCGGGGACTCTTCAACTGGAAGTATTGCCTCATGCTCTGGATCTGATATCTATATATATATTACAGATCATACACAAATTTATGATGAGTACTACAGAGTTATAGCATTTTTTGGATTCGCCAAATGTTATAAATGTATTTAATCTGCTTGTCCAGGGCCGCTAACACTATAAGCACGGCCCTGCTACAGGGACTCAGAAAGTTACAGGGGCGCAAAATTCGTAAATGTTTTGATGTATTTTATTAATATATTTAATAATACTAAATATATAAGCAGACTAATATATTTAAAATTAATAAATAAATTTCTTAAAATAAATTTTGCATTAAAAACTTATAAATTTTAGTATACCTCTCTATAATTTCCCCCTGTTCTCATAAGAAAGCTATTTTGAATATAGTTTTAACGCAAAAGAACAATTTTCATTGTCACGTACAATTTCATACAAAACAAAAAATTTAAAATAAAATTCTACAATATTTTATTTTGAGAAAAAATATTTTCCGGGGGGGATCGGCCCTCAATAGCTCCAGTCTGACTACGGCTCTGGTAAGATGATAACGACTATCCCTTCCATAACAGGGCATCTGATCCCGGTGGGGAGAAGAGTTGGAAAGGGTGAGAAAATTATCGTAAGGGAAAGCTCGTAACGTCGTAACTATAGCACGTTTTTGGAAAAATATCGTTTCTTTGCTCCTGAACATTGAAATTTTAATTTCCGGATTATCCAATTTTTTTCCGAAATAGGGTCTGCCCCCTCCCTTTATTTCGATTAATCGGGATTCTATTGTATCTCTTGTTTTTTTCAAAAAAATTTCTGAACCGTTTAAACGTCGCTTTATCGCTATGCTTGTTTTTGTTTCTTTTCATTAAATTCACATTCAAAAAAGGGATAGTTACGTATGACGATGTTTCTAATAACATTATTTAACTATCAATCGTTTAAATTATTAATGGCATATTGGTAGGGGTGGAATTTGTTTTTTTATATTGCACAATAACGATACTATTTTATACACAAAACATATTTTAAGTGATTCGCATAGCTTGCAATTTCTTTTAATTACATTTCACTTGTAAGTTTTCGTTTACTTAGTATTCGTTTCGTTAAGATGATTGCAATTATATAATTACATTTAATAACATGGGGCCTTTAAAAACAGCCGTGTATTTCTATTATATTTCAATTTTGAGCTGGTTTCGTACGTCATTAAACCAATTAATTAATAAAAAAATTTGCAACCCAACATAAAATTCATTAGGTGCACGCATTTAATAAGTCTATGCAAATATACAAATAAGCAGTTGAGAATTAACTTTTTCTGTGCTGAATTACATTGTATTCTGACTTTCATTATTTAGTATACCGTAACATCGTTTCTAAGACGTGTAGCGAACAATGTATCTGCTGCGAGTTATGTTAAGAGGGTGGAGTGACGTTATTAATTGCCCCACACAGTACCCGTTTTTCTTTTCTTTTTCCATTAGGGGGTGGTATTCATTAAACGATGGGGGGGGGTTATCTCTCATTAGCAATCATCAACACTGAGGGGGCGGCGACACAAACGCACTTCGACGTTTCTTGTATCAGCTTAGAATGTCACGGAAGGTCAAGGCATTAAGGTAATTAATTTTAATTAATTGTTTTTCGTGGCGAAATATTTTTTTTGCTTATAGACTAGGCAAGAAAATTCAACTCGGTTGGCTCGTTTTCTAAGACCTATCCCAACGAGATTGTCACGGTTTTTACTGATACTGACGCCCGGAAGAACAAAGTTTTAGTTTGGCTACTCCTGTCTCGTGAAATCCGCAGTGAGGTTCCTTTATCGTGTAAAGGACGTGAAAGATGAGAATTTTGATATCAAGTAGCCTTCCACAACCATCACTACCATATTTCACGGACGAGGGAAAACATTTTCTTCGGTAGGCAAACTCTCTTCTTTCTACAAACCTATCGGAGGAGGCGTGATAACTTCTTTTCGTCTGTTTACCAATACATCTACCATGATTAACGCGTGATGCTCGCCGAAAGGTATTTCAGCAATGTTTCTTCTATTCCTACGCTAACGCGACTTGTCAAATCCGCATGAGGTTTCTATTATAGCGAATGAGCACGCTGACGTTTTTACACCTCCAAATTACATGATAAGCAGCTATGGTCTACGACAAGAAAATGGAGGTGATGATGAAAGATGGATCACGTGGATAGGGAGAGCATTAAAGTGATGAGTGTTGGGAGCCATTCTTTCTTTACACAAACCCCTACTTCCCCACCACTACCATTCGATACTGCTTGTCCCAAAGATGTGGTCAAGCAGAACTGATTGAAATTCAAGCTGTGCTTTCGCCAAATTATCACCTTTCTTTCTTCAAAGACTCTATTCCCCCAACTTCCTTTCTCAGTTTTTTTCTCCCTCTCTTTGGGTCAGGACCCGTAAATGCGAGATGAACCTAATATTTTGTTTTTTCTCTAACACCTCTAATAACGGTGAGATCAGAAAGGATTTGGCATCGCTGTTATCTTCATCTCGTTGCAGAACGTCTCATTATCAGCGTCAGTGGTAACGATCTCCGAGTTCTTCTCGTGCCGGTAGCGTTGCTGATTTGTGAGCACTAGGGACCCGGGTTCAGGCCCTCCAACAGTTCTGGGGGTTCCACGGGTATAATACGAGGGTTTGAGAACTGAGGGTTGTGCTTGTTTGATGTCGTGAGACGTCTCCCATCCCTCCCTCGTTACATTGCCGATTAATTCACTGAAAATGTTTGGAATTCCAAAATTACTTTTCTCGCCTCTTGTTTGATGAAATTATACCATACAAACATTATTTAAATGCTTCTGGTTACAGGAACGTGTTGTTAGAATTCTGCTAAGATTGCGTGGGACTAACATTCAATCATACATTTATGGCCATAAAATCGTACAAATTTCAATGGCAGTTTCAAATATTTATTTTTAGTTTCTCAGATAACGATGAGTCGAAAGTAATGGTAAATAGTCAGCACTTTGATGATCAATGTTACATACTCAACACTTTGATGGTCAATGATAAATAGTCAGCACTTTCAGTAATGCATAATATATCGCTCGCAATTTATGATTAAACGTCATTAGTAATTGGAAATGTAACCACCAGTAATCGTCGTTTGTTCTCATCCTTAAAAAGCTTCCTCGGGTACTTAGTAATCAAACGTACCGTTTCACAACGATGATACTCTCAAATTCGAGTAATCTATGAAGACTTATAAAAGCATCATGGTTCTGGGGGTTGGAAAGTCACGTTAAGTTGTTCCCTTCATCTCAAACCTTGCTTTTTTGTGAGCAATTTTGACATGCGAAATTCAAAATTATAATCTAATGAACTCGAAGTAGAAGAGAAAGAAACGCACACATGAAAACTAGTTAATATAAATAGTAAAGTAATAATTAGCCAATATGTTTTCTAGATGCAGTAAAACCTCCCTACAACGATATCCGATATAACGATAAATCCCTCTACAACGATAATTTTTCTCGGTCCGTATAATAGTGTTGTAGAGAGGTTTTACTGTATAATGAACCCTCCCTATAACAATAACTCCCTCTACAAAGATAATTTTTCTCGGTCCGTATAATATTGTTGTAGAGAGGTTTTACTGTATTATTTTTTCTTTCCTAATAGTATCCATTGTAAATGCTACCGTAACTCGTTTCCCCCTGCATTATGTTTCGCCTTAATGCCTAATTACAAGAAAAAACAATCTTGCTATGTGGCTCACAAAGACTCCACCTTTGTACCACTCTTCAGCCTTCACTTGTAACGCCTTCGAGTCAAGACTGTGCTCATAAACTCCGTAAATGTGATATTCCAGCGAATGTAAATCTCTTAATAACAATGCGGATTTGTACGCGCGAATCAATATCTTTGTTGTTTCTTGCAGAATACGAGAAATCCCTTGCTTTTTTTACCGGAAAGAGAGCCCCGTTACTAGCATCGCTACTGCTCTCTTTCCATTTCCCAAGCAAATCGTTTGTATGGTCTCCTGATGTATAAAATAATAAGGAATAAAAAGTTTTAATATTATAAAAACTGGATTTAATTACGAAGGGGTAATTTTAAAATGACCACTGAAGAGAAGAGGGTATGATCTTTTTCGAATTAAGTTAATACATCAGCTTCTTTTTCATGTAGTTTATAAAAGAATAGCACAGTCTTACATGGCGCTTTCATTCTATTAAATGTCTTTATACGTTTAGCAACTTTATGAGCCATCCTTCGTGTTTTGGCTTTGTGTTACAACCATAGATGTACGCAGAAAGTTCATAGGGGGGGGCTATTGGCTTAATGGGGTGTTATAGAGCTACAACTCACATATTCCTATGTTAAATATACAAAATTTCATTGCAATGGGGGGTTACAACCCCCATCAACACCCCCTGCGTACGCCAGTGGTTACCATAAACATTATTCTTTACCAACATTTAATAACATTTATTATCGGTATATACGAGTAATTCATAGGGTTACACACACAGTTACACCATAGTTACACACACGTGTTACACCACAGTTACACACACGTGTTACACCACAGTTACAAACATAGAAACGTATAAATATAATTATCGGTATATAAGTATGTTCTTAACATTTAACTGTAATATACGGAACATTAGTAGTGTATTGCATTTACATTGCAATACCATTAAAATATCGATATTGTGGTAGAAAATCGTAATATTGAACTGGAATTTCATCACAGGACTAAAGGCTTTGAGTTCAAATTCATAGTATTAATCGCGATTTTATTTGGATGGATTTTGTACTAAGTTCTTAGACTTATCTGAAATATGTGTACCAACTCCAATACAAACACATTCTTTGTGAAAAAATTATATTCATTCAAGATAATAAAATGTATCAATTATTTTAACTTCGTTTAGATTAAGTCAGCGATTTTCAACCGGTGTGTCGTAGCAATTTTTAAAACATGCAATACCTGACTATTTAGTTACCGGCACTCACCTCATTTCCCTGAGATTTTCAAGTAAAAAATAACAAAAGACAACGCAACTATAAAGTATAATGGGACTGTTGTCACTATTCCGAAGGACACAATAAATTAGCAAACTAATTGAGATAGTAGTCCAACAGATTGTCCGCTGGAACACCGGAGAGAATACCGAGATGTGCTTACTATATACACTGCTTATTATTAAAATTCTATAGATCAATTAAAATTATACCGATTTTTTATTTATTTATTGTTATTTATATATATTTTTACCAGATTGGCAAAAAAATATTTTTTGGTGTGTCGCAAAACTTTAGTAATTACTTTTGGGGTGTCGCGAGATGAACACGGTTGAAAATCGCTTGATTAAGTAATTACAATGATACCAAAATTCTGACGTACTACTCAAACTACACAACTTTCAAGCATAAAAAATTTACTACGTTTTTATTGCGTATAAAAATTTTAATCGATGAAAAACTCGACATCATTTCAACCAGTCATGAGCTGGTTTTCACCAGGAACTAAACATTGTAAACGTTAATATGGTGTGTTGCCACTCCTCGGAAACGTTATTCATGAGCTGGTGTCCCTCGTTGTTGGAGGTCCAATACAGGGAGTCTGCTACACCCCCCCCTACACTCCTCTAATACCCCCAAATATCTTGACATACATCCCTAAAACTCAAAGTTCATATGCCCGCTAAATATTCAAATTACAAGAAAGAAAACAAAATATTGCGCAAATTATTTTTCTATATATTTTCTGCATATGTAAATTGTAATAATCTTTTATATGCAACAATTTTTCAACAAAACATAAGGATAAGGAGGGAGAAAGGTACCATATGAAGTAAAATCCTGCCACCTCAAAAATTGTCAACTGTCTGTGAATGGGTTAAATGTCCAAGAAGAAATGCTTGAATTTTGTTTTCTTCCGAATAAAGAAATGAACTTTTTGTGCAAATATGGAAGAATTCAAAAGTCTTAAATGACACTTTTAATACTTTATATTCATCAATTCGTAAAAACGACGCTCAGTCTGTTCTTAAGTTATTACAAGGTTTCCACGTCCCTCTGCCAAAGATATACAACAATGGAACTCTTTAGAACAAGCATAATTCTGATCCATAAAAATCTATCTTTTCTTCTGTCAACATCACCGCATTCTGGAAGAGAATCTCGTAACAAGCTTCGGCTTTATATTCTCTTCCATTTCTAACCTCAAAACTTAAAATAATTTAATATAGATCTTCTCTTACATTTCTATAATTTTTATACTGCTCAAGCTATGTATCATGAAATATTGTATATCGGGTTGAATAAAATTTTTGTTATTATTACTAATTATTTCATTGCTACTGAATATTTTATTTCGTTTCTTTTCCTTTTAAATGCATTTTATAAGAAAAATTAAAACCTTGAAGGTAAATTCCAACCCCCCACCAAGCACATATTCTAGCAGACATTCTGGTCCAACTTGAGAACAGGGAGGAGAGTTTCTGATAGTGGGATGGTCCACGCGCGGCTAAAGTACGGTGTGGATTTTAAATCGTTCACAATATTAAGGAGAATTTACTTCAATGCAGTATGGCTCTAGAAAATTCAGTTAATGTGGAGACCAAGGTTAACATAAAAGAGTAGGTTCCTGAAAATTAATTAAAAAAAAGAAAAGAAAAAGACAAGATGGTTCCTTAATAATGTGGGCAGGTTATGGCTCTCTGATGACGTAGTTTCGTCCGCATTGTTAAAATGAAGGACTTGTTATTTCTATTATAAATATTCAATTTTTAGTATTATTCATCTGATGTATCCAATGTTTTATAGCTTTTCATTATATGGCTTGCAATTAGCATTGCGGTAGGATATATTTTGTTGATGTATTTACTTGTACATTGTATGGCATATAACCTATGAGATATATACTATTTGGGCTGGGATTTGTAGTTTTTTGAGCAAAGTTCTTATTTTTTGGGCTTGTATTTGCAGAATTTTGGGTCATGATTTGCGGATTTTGGAGAGATGGATTTGTTTAGATATTACGTTTTATATAAACTACTTACAGCGATATATAAACTTTTCGCATTTACTAAGCCTAGTATTGTCTACCATAATCACACTTTTAATACTTTTTATATAAAATCAACTAGTTTTTTGCATATTTCTTTCATCTCTGAGTCATGGTACCATACTTCAATTACATCACAATTCAGTTCCTTCAAAGTAAAGCAATTCATTTTCCTTCCATTTCTTTACGATTGCCCAAACATTCTACATTTCTACTACATTCTACAATCTACTACAAGTTCTTCAAGTCTGAGTAATTATCTAATTAGTCCAAAGATTCTAATCCATCCTTATAGCCCAGATTTTTTTTATCAAAGAGGGCTAGATCCTTCTGAAAACCTGCCTTTCTTTACTCCCAAGTTCTTTACCAGTTCCTTTAGTTGTGGAAGGAGTCTTTTTTTTTTATAATGCAGATATTTCATTATTCAAATTCATCATATCATAGATAGATACTAAATGTTTAAATCCATAGTAGTCGTAGCTCTAAACCGTTTTCTATAAAGGATGTTTAACCATTTGTTTGGTGGGTTTTATTTAGGCACATGTTCTGCCTCTCTTTCTCGCTCTCCCTCCTCTCTCTCTCTCTCTTTCTGTTGTGTCACTAACGACAAAGACACGGGTTCATTATTAAATATACACTCTATAACAAAAAAATCGACGCACCAAGAAGGAGTTGTCCGATTGTAATGAAATTTCGTATGCAAAGACATTTTGACAAAACATGCAAATGATTAATCTCCTTTGATAGCCGGACCCCTTTGGTGGTCATTTCTGGCACACTTACAGCACAGCGGTACGTAGACGACATTCTACGACCGGTTGTGTTACCGTTCCTTTTGCGACACCCTGGACTTACGTTTCAACAAGACAATGCCCGGCCGCACACGGCACGTGTTGCTATGAATTGTCTTCAAGCTTGCCCAACACTTCCTTGGCAAGCTAGATCTCCTGATCTCTCTCCCATAGAGCACATTTGGGACGCTATGGGAAGGCGATTGCAACCATCCCGGAATGTTGACGATTTAGCCCGACAGTTGGAGACAATTTGGCAAGAAATTCCGCAGGACACCATCCGGGATCTTTATCAGTCTATGCCACGCCGGGTGACAGCTTGCATCCAGGCCAGAGGTGGACCAACGCCTTATTGACTTCCTCCCTTTGTAACGGTCAAACTCTGCAATAAATCATTCAATTGTTCTGAAATTTTAATCGTTTCTTTTTCTATGTATGTTCTTCACATCCACCAATTTTTATCGCAATCGGACAACTCCTTCTTGGTGCGTCGATTTTTTTGTTATAGAGTGTATTTTATTCATAAGGCGCGTGATCTGTAGATGAAGAAAAATAAAAACTTAGTTATGCAATATTATTACCACTTGAAGCAATTGACCATCTAGCCAGTAATATACATTGTCATATCAGAGTAATACCTATTAAAATAACAATTACTCTCGCTATTGAGTAAATCCACCCTAAGAAGGACATTCGTGATTTATGCAGTCTACACTGGAGCCTTTAACGAACTCTGTATATGAAACTGTATACTAATTATATATAAAACTGTATAATATCTATATATAAACTGTATATGTCTATATAAAAACTGTATAATATCTATATATAAACTGTATAATGTCTATATATAAAACTGTATAATACCTATATATAAAACTGTATAATACCTATATATAAAACTGTATAATATCTATATATAAAACTGTATATTACCTATATATAAAACTGTATAATAAAAACTGCATATGAAAGTTCTCATTATAATTATTCGACATAGCTCCATGAACGACAAAATTCCAATCTACGTGGGCCACACATTTCACTACATTAAGTGTAGTTCTCCAGACGTCACTCTAACCGGGCATAAGCAGAGTTCAGTATTAGGAACACCATCGAACATACACTTACATGATTAAAATATGACTTACGTATCTATCGATGTAGCTGACTACAGTCATCAAGCACCGTAGGAAGCGGAAGAGACAAATCCCGTCAAACTTCACAAAGATCGTGGAAGTCTTCAAATAAGCACCGCAAATATAAGTGCTGAAGAAGAGGTGAATCTGGACAAACTCTACAAACTGATTAGATGTAAAGACTGCACATAGGAAGCCTCATCATATTCTTTCAGACATACAGACAAAATAGCATCTCCAAAATTTGATACTTTAACGACTATTTTGGGCGCTGTTTTATCTAACTAATAGGAACCGTTGCCATTTTCCAATGACATTCTCTCCACCACACCAGCTGGACTCTGCACGTCAATCACAATACTCCAAAACTCTTTGTTTTTCTCGTTTCGTCCACTTGCTACATATACATTGGCGCCCCCCCCCCGGGCTCTTCTATGCCTAGGGCATAGCCTGAAGCGAACATCTTCGTCTCGGGACGTGGCAACCAGGGAAGTGGCAACGTTTAGGAGAGTGGAGGGGCGAGAGGTCTTTTATGGCGACAAACTTGTGGCGCCATCTATTGCCACAAATTCCCAACAGTTATTATAACATATTAATTAGATAAATTGTTTTAGACGTTAATTAGTTAAAATAAAATGAATCACAAAACAAGAATCATTCGAATGATTTACAATCTTACTGATTTCGCAGAGCACCAGGCTTTAAGATCGATAGTTTCACAAAGACTGAAAGAAAATGTACAGGTAAAGAGACGCTAATTTTTTTTAACAATAGATACGCCAAGGAGGGGCACTGTCGAAGCTGTATTATTGACGGTATGGTAGCGACATCTATTGACAAGAAATGAAATTAAAATCTAAGTTTCTTTCAGCTTTGCTACATTAGTGGAAATGTTTAATGTTATTCTTGAAATTAAAATTTTAATAGTATTCCTCAATAGTGGGGGTGGCGAAACATGCATTTCGTCCCTTCTCCTCCAAGACTGGGGGCAAAAAACCCTGCCCCCCCCTTTCTAGAACGTGCCTGGTGGCAACATCAGTTTTTCCCCAATATTTCGAATCTTTTCGAATGCCGGTCTGTAGGTATGTAGGTATAGTTACCAGTGACGTGATTCTCTCTCTACAAACACATTTCAAGAGTGTTTCAGTCTCAGGGTGGAACTCTGACCTCTTGCTTTTAACTTCTGGACTTTGTCCTAGCCTTTTCTGGGAATACAGTGTCGTTATCGCAGCCAATCTTTCCAATTAATTTTTCGATTGCACACAAAACAACAACAACGACGTGTTTCGTAAAGCCAACTTCCTGAGATTCGCTTTCATACAGCAATATCGTGCATATCACGAACACATAATAATTACGACATAGTCATAATATACACCTTAACATTTCCAAAAATATTTACATTAAACATTTCTCACTTCTTCGTACATGTGAAATATTCAGTTTTTAAAATTCGTAGTTTGAGAAACGGACTCGTATTAACTTTTTTATTTATTGATTTAATTCTTCATTTTTTTTATCGTAATATGTATAAAAAGCCGTTTCTTGATGTTTGCGCGCCT
Organism: Dysdera silvatica; assembly: GCA_006491805.2. Classification (NCBI taxonomy): domain Eukaryota; kingdom Metazoa; phylum Arthropoda; class Arachnida; order Araneae; family Dysderidae; genus Dysdera; species Dysdera silvatica. Next base: position 254,972,071 of record QLNU02015360.1, read on the forward strand.
CTAGCCCCTAGTTTTTCAAGGAGCCTCCTATGATTTTTCTAAGCTTTCTTATAGCTTGAGTCATGCTACCAAAAGTGAATTTTCTTGTCTTTAAATAAAACTACAACATCATTTTCAATCATTTCTACCACAACGGTCTCTCTCTCTCTCTCTCTCTCTCTCTACCTTCTTTTTTATATACAATGTGCCACAGATATAGCTTACATTTCGAACTTATTAGTCTTATTAAGAACATTTAAACTAACCTTTCGCTTAGCTACCATTTACCTCTGGATCATACTTGCATAATCATGTAAATTTTTGAGCTTGTATTTTTTTCTGGGAATCAAACCCATTGTAATTAAACGACTGTGCCCTCAATAACAAAATAGCTTTACTAACAAAGCACGAGAAAAGATTTAAGATTAGCACTAAAATCTAACATAAATAAAAAATTCAGCCATACAACATAACACTAAACTGGGAAAGTGCTCAACAACAGGAATTAGCTGAATAAAATTAAATAAAACCATAGGAATAGTGTTGCCAATAAACATACACGGGAAACAAGAATTTCTTACGTTGTATTAATATTAATTTGTCCAAGACGCTACGTAATTTTACCATATGTGATATCTAAATAAGAAACTAAAGTAAGTGCATTTTTTAAACTTCAAAACCAGGGGACGGCAATCTTTTAAAGATGTTATGCAAAAGTAATACTGCAATCTCCTTCCGCATGCCAATCTACACTCAGCCAAATTGTGAAAATTAAGTTTACTATCTAACTATTGATGAGCATTAATAGATTACTTAGGCTTACTTAAGGGAATAAAAATTAATACTTAGTAATTTAAGAAGACACAAGTTAATAATTAGTAATTTAAGAAGACACAAATTAATAATTAGTAATTTAAGCAGACACAAATTAATAATTGGTAATTTAAACGAACTTTGAGTAATAATTAGTAATTTAAGAAGACACGAATTAATGGTAAATCAATCTAAAAGAATAAAAGACTCCTAGTCCAAGGGAGTTCTTTACAGTAAGTTTTATTTTTAAAATTGCACGCATGCCGTCCAAAGCAGTCCGCGTGGCAAGTATAGCACATGCTATAGGTGCCGACCCTGTTCTAAACTATAGTATCAATTTATTAAAATGCAATTAAATATTTATTAAAATGCAAATTAAATATTTATTAAAATGCAGATAAATATTTATTAAAATGCTTATAAAATATTTTATTAAAATGCGAATTAAATATTTTATTAAAATGCGAATTAAATATTTTATTAAAACGCGAATTAAATATTTATTAAAATGTAAAGCATTTAATTGGATACGTAATAATTGTGAAAGGATCTCGTATCTAAACCTATTGTTTCAATGAAGAATAATTATGTAACAATAGTTAGTACGACATTGAAGTTGGTGTCGAAATAACTGTCGTTATAGAATTTCCCGGCGGAACTTTCTATTGTTTTGTGAAGAATAATTCCGTGAAAATTTTATTATTATTAAGGACAAACCGAAAACCTAAACAGATCTAAATGTTTTTGAAAAAAGAAAATAATATAGTGTAGATGTAGATTCTTGCTAATCTAGCCATCCATTGCGTAAAGGAGTAGGGCCTCTGAGAGGGGGGGGGCAGCGAGGCCATTTGGCCCCGGCCTCACTTTGTCAGAGAGCTTCAAAGTTTGCCTTAAAAAAAATTCCCAATAAAACTCTGGCATTGCGGGTCTTTCCGACCCTTCCAGTGTCAGTGGCTTCAGGTAAAAGAACATTTCATGTACTCAAACAAGTTAAAAAATTTCACCGCTAAATGATGAGTAAAAATAGATTGAACGGACTGGCTATGCTCAACATAAATTATGATGTAGCACGAAATCTCAACTTTTCTTCAATTAACAATTCAAAGCTAGGAAAGCTTTTACTTCATTAAAAAATTGAGAACAGTCCATAGTGATTCGTGTTACGAATTGTATTTTCTTCATTTATTATATTTTCATCATATACATTTTCAGCAATTACCCTATATGTTCAAATTACAGTACTTGTATATTGTTGAAATTTGTCATTAGTAATTTTTTCTCAATTTTGGCTCAAAGGGCAGGCCCATGGAAAAGGGGGGGGGGAGGGCACATTTGCCTAGGGGACCCCTGTATCATAAGGGGCCCCAGCGCAAAACTTTTTAGTTTTGCCATTTTTAAAATTATTATTATATTAAATACACCTAAACGCAACACGAAAAATTATCCTGGAGGAAAATGGACAGGGTTTAGGGAAGGAAAGGCCTGTAGCCAGGAAGAAGGGGGAACTGGGACAACGAAAAAGACATATGGGGCACGAGGCACACGGAGATTGTTCTAGATATATATACAAATAGTTCGATGGGGCAACCGGGGCCAGGTCCCTGCTGGCCCCAGCTTAGCTACAGGCCTGGAGAGGGGAAAGGGTCCGATCTGTTAAACCATCCAGAGGTCTATAACTCTTCTTCCCGGCCCTGTCGAAGGTAAGGGGGCCTCACAAAAGGAAGTGGCCCCGGCCTCTCTCATCATCTCGGAGGGCCTGTAAAGGAGTGCCGTGTTAACGAGTGTGTTGAATTATTGAGAGTGGACATAATACTTCGTTTACTTTTTTATTAAATACGGTATTCGTTTATAACGTCACATGGAATAACCCTCGCTCATGACGTCACATGGAAGCTTAACTCCTACTCCTTTCACGCCAAAGTCGAAGCCGAATTATCGAGGGATGGATTAATGAGAATTCAGTGTAATTCATAAAGAATTCTTAAATCGGATAACGAAGACAAAAACCAATGATATTCAAGATATTAATATGGATATTTTGGGATCAGGTCCTTCATCTCCCACTAAATTAATCCTTAAACTTTAAAAAGCATACAACAAAAAGTTAAAATAAATACATTATAATTTAATTATTATGAACTATGACTTAAAATTTTCTCTGTGAAGTTTTATGAATTTGACAATTGAATAAATAAATATTACAATTGAAAATTGAACAATTTTTGCATAATTTTAAAACGTAATAACATAGAAAGTAGAGAAATATTGAAAATATTTTATGTTAAATCGTTTCTGTGAGAAAGGTATTGATGATTTACTGTCAAAACATTTGTTTATTTGACAGCTATCAACAAACAAATTGATATTCTGATTTTTTTCAATAACTGAGGAATTAAATCAATTATTAATTTGAATTTGCTCAGTTTCAATTAACCATTTATACCTATTCAATGCAAATTATCCAATTCCATTTGCTCAATTTCTATTTATTCGAACTCAATTATTTAAATTTCATAAATCCAACTTCAATAATTCGTATTCCATTATCTAATTTATAACTGTCATAAAGTTGAACATCTCTCTTCATATACACTGTAAAACATTTTAATAGCTTTAACGGATACAGAATAGTTATCATACTTTACAAAAATCAATATTTTTGTATTTTATACATTCAAACAGAATTCCAAACCTTCATTTACTGAACCTTAATCGTTAGTCCAGTATTTTAAGCTATATTAAGAACATAAGTACAATTTTTGAATTTAAAAAACTCAAGCTCTATTACTGATAAAAAAATTCGCGGATTAGGTAGTATCAAACGTGTGAGAAATTGTGATTAATTTGAGAGTAATAGAATTCAAAAACCGAACTATCAGACGAAAATACCTGAGTCAACGACTTCGCATGTGAGAAGGTTTAAAAACTGAGTAGCACGTTGTCTTTTGCGAGAATGCTGTTATAGAGAGAAAATGACCGAAGGCGGCGTTTGGCAATTAGGCATCACAGGGTAGTGCTTCCAATAGATGGAGGGTTGAAACAGACAAGAGGGCTTGTTGATGTGGCATCACGAGCGATTCTTTCATTTCCACAAGGGAGAGAAGTTATTAATCAATTCTGTTGGCGATGACGTCCGCCGCGTGAAGGGGTCCGGGGGACAAACGAAATAGTCGAAGTACCAAAACAGGAAAGAAAAAAAAAAAGAAACAAGGTGAAAGATACCCGAGGATGAGGGTCCAACACGAAGGGGACCTTTTCATCGCCCCTGCGTGTTGGCACTCGAGAAACCCAACACATCCCCTACTTTACACCGTACTGGTGGGCCTGCGCAGGTGGTCCATGTATTCAAAACGGGCTAGATATGGAACAGTGCTTTTGATACTCTTCCAGCCCTTTCAACGGGCTTGTAAGTTTACAGTTTTATGGATATGGAAATACAAATACCTTGAAGCTTATTTGATCTTCCAAATCAGACATTAACAGGCTGCTAAATAAATTAATAAAATTAAAACTGGTCTTTTCGTCATTGTTAGCTCATAAAGTTTTTTTTAATAATAATATAGTGAAACTGACATCATTTCAGAGAGAGTCAATTTTTCTCATTTTACTTTACCTCTGATTGATTGGTTGCTCTTCTTCATTCTTTTTATATATATATATATATATAGCGACGGGATAAAAAATGGAAGATCACGAAACGGATTGGGGGAGGGCGGGCAAATGATTTTAACTAACCTTTTATATGTTTATAACTAGCCTTAGCCCGGACTTACTATCGACGTCGAAAACGAACATGATCAATCTTATTGTACACCTGTACCTTTTGCTCAAATTAATTTGTAACAACCAAGGGTAATGAATAATCCAATTGAAGATTATTGGGATAAAGAGGTTTGTACTATCGCTAAATCGGCTCAGAGTTCCTTCGAACGATTCGAATAATTTTGAAACTCGCTCGCGCCACGAAAAACTATTGGCAAGCACTGAAAAGTCCGGATTGAATAATTAACCTTGTGAACAAACGTGGAAAGCCCTTCATAAACCATCGAAACGCACGGTTGAAAATTAACGTAAACGAAGAGTCCGAGAGGGAGAAAATAAAATAAAAAAAGGTGAACTTAAGTCGAGGTCAGCCAAGTTGATTATGAGTGTCGGTTATTAGTTGGTTTTCCAGCTTTCACTTTTTTCCTTGCGCTTCCCTTCCCACCCCAAGACCTCTTTCTTAATTTTATGGAGGCTTACGGCTTGGCACGTCTGACGGCAGTGCCGCATGCTAGCTGAAGAATATGGGGGGAGGGAGAGGTCGGGCTAGTAAAAGGAGGTAAGGATAGAAAAATAGCAAATTGAGGTCATAGGTTGGCTAAGCGCAAAAACTGTTATCTTTTTCCCACATCTTTTCCCACGAGGTGCCCGTCACGACTATCTACGTGACAGATTTTGAGACTCCGGTACTTTTTGAAAGCTTGCCGCGGGCTCTCACAAAAACACATACATTAAATACCTACAAAGTCAATATTTGAAAAATGAAAGAGACGGCCCCTTGTGATTCCGTGTCTATTTATTCATTTTTTTTTTGTCAGCGTTAAAGGATGATGAGCTTTCAACATTACAGGAATAAAAAAACTCTTGGAGAATAAATAATTATCGCATAACGCCGATAGTGTTGGATTTGGGTAAAAAATATTAGCCAGAATAAGTGAATTTTGACAGTTTCATCCCCCACATATGTAGTCATGCTATTAATAGAGAAAAGGATCGATTCCAGCAATTGACAAGTCAATTATGAAGCGACAATGAAATCGAAGTTAAAATGAATTTAGGAAAATTGTAGTAACGCCTAGAAATTGATCAAGGGTCGCCTATTTATGGAAAAGAGAATTTTGAAGGAATTATTATTTGTTTATAATTTTACGTCCCGGAAGTACGTAAACGCGTCACGTGGGATGCGTTAGACAACTTAATATGACCTCACAACCAGGATATGTTCACGTAGGACCAAGTTGATTAAGAATAAAGCCGGTTGAGTTCACAGAATAAACTAAATAATTTATTCCCACTGAATCCATAATTTCAAATAAAAAAACTTTTCTGTTATTTTAAACTGCCTGGTACATAAAAATAAATACCTTGGGTTGTAGTCAAATTTACGAGTTTCGGGTCACTGAATCGACCCTTTATATTTAAATGAATATACCCCCCCCCCCAGCGTTCTTTCTCTTGCTCCGGATATTTGTTCTGTTTGACTACTTTGAATCAGAAAAACGGCCCTGCGGTGGCGCAGTGTGGTAACGCGTTCGCCTAGTGCGACTTTAATCCGGGTTCGACTCCCAGCAGTGCAAAGAAAGTTTGCTCAGAGATCTCATAAATATCTCACTGCTCACTCTAGTCCGGGATTTTTGGTTCCCCAGGCCTTAAGAGGTTCGGATTCCTCGGAAAACAGTAGGTCCCGGCGCAGCATGACCACTGTAGTCTTTGAGCCGTAAAACAAACAAACGAAACGAAAATGAAGCAGAAAAACAAGCACCTAGTTTAGAACCAAATATGACGAAAACATTCTCAATAAACAGAAGAAAAAAATCAGAATTACGAAACACGTATGATTTAACGTATGGCACAGCAAAATCGGGAAAAGAGCGTGAACGTACAAGAAAAAGGCATGATTTATCTTAAATGGAATAAATGCGTATTTAGCCCAATAAGAGGGTTATGTTTATTGAATTGAAGAAAATGTTGTATCAAGTGCTGTGTAATTTTCAGAAAAAGGGTTTAAACTGATCAAATTTATAAACGGCACGATCAAGTAATTATTCAATAGTATATGTGTGTATACAGGGTGTTCGTTAACTATCACACAGACTCTGCACAGCGTGATCCCTTGTAAAGTTCTAATGAAAAAATGTTAATGCGAAAATGCTGAGAAATTCATATTTAGTGTGTTATTAATGTTTGAAGAATAGCCAATGAGAACAAAATTTGACCACCTTTTTCTTGGCGAGAACCACTTACAAAACAAATCAATAAGCCCTGCCTGATATAGTAGAATGTGGGAACCTTATTGGGCTTCAAAGTGATTTCCCTTTTTTCAAGCACAACCCATTTTTTCTGAGAAAACTGGAATTGTGACGTGGGCTATTACAAAGCTTTACGTAAAGTTATCACACACGGTTGGCAATTTTTCCAACTATAATAATTAGCTTATTTTGAAAAACGTTTTATTTATTTATTACACATAAATACTTCATACACCTTTTTCACTATATGCAACATCCTTTAAAATATAATTTTCGCTATAATTAATCACAACATCATAGAATATTTAATGTTCATCATTCTATATTTTATACAATATAAAAATTGAGAACGACAATTATTGGTTATCGCAATATTATGATTTAACAAATAACTTAATAATTCATACTATACTATTTCAATAGATATGCCTTGACGTTATCACGTGATTAGATGCTACGATACAAAAAACAAGCTGTAAAAGGAATTTACATAATTTTAACCCGCGATCAGGCGCGCGGGGTGTTTCACATCCCACAATTTACAATTTGTGAAAAAAACCGTCCAACCTTGCTTTTGAAACTGGCCAAACTCTTTCCTGTTGCCTTCAAAGTCACAATCTTTTGGGGTAGGGTGACAAAGAGAAAATTCCACTTATTGTTCCCTGTAAAATTGGACGTTTTTAATGAAATAATGCTATATAATCAGATGGGGTGCAAATCACCCCGCGCGCGTTCTCGCGTTCCTCTAATCGGCGCGATTGCTCGCGGGTTAAAGTGTTTGAAATAAGTTCGCGTATTTTACGTCTCCAAACTGTGTTAACGGTTTTCTGAGATGGAACCGATAGCTTAACGTGACTTTGGAACCACAATTCGCTTCTATTCAGTCAAACATTTTAGAAGTCGAACCCAGTCCGGAGAGCTCGAAGACAGAGATGGTCATTACTAGATTACTGAGTTATGAAGGGCCGGCGCTATGTATTATGTCGTTCCGGGCGAACAAATGTTTTGAAGCCCCAAAAGGACTTCTTTTTTTTTATAATAATCCCAGTTTGCTGACCCTAAAAAGCTGCCGCTCAGGGCGAATGCCCAGTTTGCCCCTCCCCTTGGCATCGGCCCTGAAAATACCTGCATTAAATCAAAAACAGCTCTTTACTCTCAAAATCTTGCCTATCTCTGCCTTTTTTAAAATTTATTAAACCTAGGTATAATATAAATAATAATAATACAATATATAGGCATTGTGAATTACCTTATTTATTAAAAGTTATCTATCATGCTAACAGTTTTGCAAATAATAATTTTTTTTTTACAATCATACAATCAATACGAATTTAAACGTTAATGCAAAATATTAATGTAAATTTTAAACTCGCCCCTTTTTTTTGAATTTGTTGATTTTTTAATTTCTTTAAAATATTGATGTTACATTCTTTCGCGTGTTCGCTATTAGAAATGAAAACTTTTTTTTTGCTAATTATTTTTATGCTTCCATTTTTTTACATTACTTGCTGATACTTGGCGGAGAATGAAATCCCAAAGGTTACTATACTAAGAGCACTGATTGTATGATGTAACTTATATAGTATTTGCTTGGGAAGGAAAATTCGCATGTGCGTTGGCTTTCAAAGTAAAATTACCGAATAAACGATCGAAACACTTATTCCACGCCTTTTCAAAAACAAGATTTCTTCAATTCGTTTCAACTGGACTATAAAAGGCATTAACAAATGAAAAGGGTATGAGATTGAATAAGCTTCAATCGTTAATAACTCCGAAAATATGGATTTCTTAGCATTTTCGCATTAAAATGTTCTGCTTAGAATTTTACAAGAAATCGCGTTGTACAGTGTTTATGCGATAATTACCGAACACCCTGTAGATATACTGTATACACAATAGGAACCACTTAAAACGAACACGCATGTATCGAATTTCCGGATTTCGCAAGGAAAATATGGATTTTATTTGGTGTAACGTTAAAGTGAAATGCAGTTTAATCGCTTTCTGCGAGCAAGACTTTTGCACTTCTCGGATAATCACGAGGAAAAATGACCAATCAGTTTGATGTCTGAAAGAAAACATTGGTCTGCTTATTGCAAAAATTTGACGAATATTTCGTTTTCTCCGTTATAAACAGATAGAAAGACGCCTCCATAATACAGAACAACTTTAACGATGTATAAAAAATTAGTCTTGCCTGAACAGGAAATATCATTAACCAGCTTTCGTTGGAGAACTATAAGGATAAATGTGAATACCTGCAGCCTGTTAATAATAATGCTTTGTTCATTAAATTTTAAACGAATTCAAATCCGAATATTACTGTATGCATGTTACACGCACATATGTTACCGTGACCTATACAGATTTTATTTCCAAAGTTTAAAATTTTAAATTCCAAAACGGATTTAGCGAAAACCACACATAACGATCATTTTCTTTGGTCCCAAACGCCTCGTTATATACGGGTCCTACACAGGTCCGGCGCGACCATGTAGACGAACTAGGCGGCCGTCTACGGACGCACCACGGCAGGTTGTTGTTTTTTAAACACTTAATATTATTAATTACTTATTTTTAACTTTACTTTTAATAACACTAATCTGCATTTTTTCACTTTTTTCCTGTTGTTTTGAAATAAAGAGTTATATCGGAACATATTTTCTCTGCAGATTACGAAAATGTCCGTGAAAAATATCCGTAACACGTCAGGTTTTTTCACAAATCACGAAAATTTGAAAATGTAAAAAAGGGTAATTTTTTAATGACATCGATACAGCACAACGTTTGTAACGTATGCAAATGTTCTCTGGCTGCATAGAATGCATGTGTAACCGATAGATGCATACAAATACATCGCAGATTAATGGAAATGAGTCATACCCAAACATGAAAGCGAGCCAAAAAAAAAAAAAAAATTACGGAAAATTTTTTGAACTCCATACGCGAAATTTAAAGAGGAAAAAAATGGGGAAATTCTACTAACGACAGCCTGTACTGCCGCCCCCTCCCTCCTTTACTAAGAAAGGAATATTTGTTTAAAAAAAACGCATATCATACTCTTAACATTTGATATGTAAAGGAGATTTTTCATATAATTATTCAAACTAATAAGATACAATTCGAAATTATTGCTACCACAGTCTCCGACTTCGTGAATTCGAGACATTTTTTGAATCCACAATAATTTTAGTATGGAATCCTGGAGCCTCTGATATTTTTGCGTGTATTTCGCGTATTTGGGGAAAAAAACACGTACGCATCCTTGCATGAATTTTTTCATTATCAGTTCAAATTTTTTATTGTTCATTCATTTACTATTAGTATATATAAAAAGCGTGTTAAGCCTAAATTTATAAATGGGCACTCTGGGCAAATGACCAGGGCCCAAAATTTTTAGGGCCCTTTGTCTTTCGATTCTGTAGTTTGTATTTGCAGGCAAGTTAAAGTAGTCGCTTATATGTCATAGCTATTGGGGAAACAGGGCAATAATTAAAAGAAACATTATTTTTTCAACATTGTCAAGTTTGGACAATTTTATGTTTAAGCGCTGATGCCCCGATAAGTTCCGCCCCTAGGCCTGTGCCTTGTGTGCCGACTTAGAAATCCGCTACTGCTTAAACGCGTGCTTATTTTGCTTAATGGTTAAGCCAGCCCCGAGTATCTGAAAGCATGTGGACTTAATAAGAAAGTAGTGACTTAAACTCCAAAATCGTAAATTTTATAGAGCACAGAACGTTCTGATGGCAAGGTGAATAATAATCTTATTATGGATTTGCAAATATAGAAATATACGAAGTTTTGGGGCCCAAAATTAAAATGAAAATAATAAACGTTATTATTCTTCATTTTAATAAAAAACTACTTCAGTGACAAAAAGCTTGTGTCTCTATGGAACTTCCTGCAGAATCTTTTCCTTACTTGATAGAGGGAGTAGGTAGTTGCCGAAACGTTGTTACTATTTATTTTAATAAAAAACTACTCCAGTAACAAAACTTGTGTCTCTATGAAAATAATGCTTAAATTTAACCCATTAGCACGCCTAGCCGGCAAATCGACGGCAGAATTTACATAACTCATTTTTATACAGCCAGAAAATTACCAGCTGGGATACTAACCTCATTGTCTTCTATTCCTTGTATTCTGCTAATGGATAGCATGGTATATTATACATAATATTGGAAAGCTGATGAGTTGATCTTGCGACTGTCATGAATTGTACTACCTTTTGCTTGAGTGGTAGTCTTGAAAATATCACGTAATCAAGGTGGTGTCCTCACCTCGCTAATCTAGCTATAATAATGGCGTCGCGCGAAGCAAAATATCGCTACAAAGCATACAGTTTGGCCGATGATGAAATCGTAAAAATTAAGCAATTTTATAAGAAACATTTCACTAAACCTTAAAGAAGTATGGTGGGCTCGCGGAAAGTTGACCGATGGTACCTTTAGAATTCACGGGAGCTGACGTCACAAACGGGCTAGTTCATTACAGCAGAGGGAAGGACATCATTTCAGAACTGGTTTTTCGCGCACGTTTGTCTGCGCCAAAAACCTGTTCTGAAATAACGTCATCCATTTTGCTGTAATGAACTAGCCCGTTTGTGACGTCAGCTCCCGTGCATTCTAACGAGACCATCGGTCAACTTTCCACTAATGGACTATACTCATGCTGCGATTGTGTTGTGTGAAAATCTAAAGAAAGAAAAGGTAAAATAGGACTAGATGAGTGTGGTAGAAATGCATTGTTGCACTAAAACTAAATGAGTGTTTCCATTCCCGGATCGATTCAGACACTTGGCGTTAAGCGGCAAAAACTAGCAATGACGCCAACGTTTTTAACGGCGCCGAGCCTCTCGCTTACACTGATTCAACAGATACCAATTCAGGCAGCCGTACATCGAATGTGATCGAAATAGCACGAGTTGCGAAGCGACGAAGTCTCCCCCCAGTTCGGTCTCTGTGATTCAGGTAAGTACTGATTTATTTATAAAAGTACTAATTTATAATCAAAATCAAATGCGGCACATGGGCTCGCCCGTTACGATTCAGTGAACTTTCTGCTATAAGTAGCTAGAATCGACCGTTTAGCGCCGAAACGCTTTTTTGCCGCCAAGCCTTTCCGTCGCCAAGTGTCTGAATCGATCCGGGAATGGAAAGACACTTCCGGCTGTTCAGCACCCTAACAACATTTTAAAAAATCGGCACCAAGCAGCGTTCTCGATTCTACAAAGTTTCAGATAAGATTCCGTATTTCTTTTGGAGATATTTGAACGTTTCAAAATTAGAGTTTTACATAATTATTCTTGAATTATTATTGAATATTACTTTAAATAATCTTGTATCAAGGTAAAATAATAAGCATGCCGATGGGTTAAGTAACGTTTGGTCACAAGTTTCGAATTTATAAATAAGCACAATGGGCGAGTGCCTAAGACGCAAAATTTGAAATATCGACAGATTTTTTTTAAATTGCGCTCTATTTACTGTAGAATTCCATCAATCCGTCCACCCCAGGAAAGAATGCCCCGTTTTGTCTTAATTTCAATTTCCGAAAAATCCCTTAAAACAGCCACCTCTCTAAACATCGGAGAAAATATTCATAAAAAATTCGTTATTTGGTCTTATAGTAATGCACATAAGCGTCTCAGCTCCACATACCCTGCGATTTATTGTTGCATTTGAGGGAGTGCGAATCGACGGAATTTTATTTTTTTAATAGAAAATTTCCAGTAACCTTCCCGTCCTACATTTTCCCCTATTTTTAGTTGCCTTTGGAGGTGGGCGGATTAACGCTTTTACAGTCCTGCTGCTCACGAGAAGAATATGAAATAATACGTCTCATTAAAAGGCATGTTCTTCAAGGTCATTGGCGTACGCAGGGGGTGTTGATGGGGTTGTAACCCCCATTGCAATGAAATTTTGTATATTTAACATAGGAATATGTGAGTTGCAGCTCTGTAACACCCCAATTCAGCCTATAAACTCCCACTTACATACTTCCTGCATACGCCTATGTTTAAGGCGTTCATTCAGAGTTAATCTGGACAGAATATTTTCCTGGGCGGTTAGCTTGATTTTGAAAACCAGGTAGAACATGCGTTGCCCTTCTAAAAACAATCGCCCTGCGATGGCGGCGCGTTCGCGTAACGCGCAATTATCCTAGGTTCGACTCCCAACGGCGCCAAAAAGAGAACGCTTACCAACTAACTGCTCCTTGTAGTCTGGGGATTGGTTTTCTAGCGCCCCATAAATGGTTCGTATTCCTCGGAAAACTGCAGGTCACGGCAAGAAGCGGATTTAGGTCATATGGCGCAGGGTGTGAGCCCGAAATTTGGCGCCCCCTATAAATATTATTTTAAAAATAATTCCTTTCGTGGCTCAGTTTTTTATATCTAGGGATCTTCTTAATATGCTACTGAATCTTATTACAAAAGTACTGAATGTTATTACAAGACGGAATCCACGATGACAAGGACAATTTCCTTACAACAAATAACATGCACATATATAACACTAAGCCACAAGTGCTTTTTCCGATGAGTCCAAAATTGCTTTAATATAAAAAATAAAGCCTTACATGAGTTTTAATAATCTGGAATGCTCACCGTATAGTCAAATGATTGTGTTTGCTTGCTCGGATTTTTATAGCGCAAGAGCATCTGGACTATACTGTACCAACGGTTAAATGAAGTTTATACATTTTGATGTTTTTTTTACTGTCCTAATTTCTTACTTGCAGTGCCAAATTGTATCCTCATACGAAGAATCCGTACATGGTATCTACCATGTATTAGCCTAAATTTATTCCTATTGGTTTCAGAACACGCGTGGAGTTAATAATTAAATATTGCATTTGAACTTACAATATGTCAATTTCATTTATTGAAATTATTTAAGAATAAGCGCTTAGATGATCCAATTGGATTTGGCCTTGTCTGCACTTCGGAGTCGTTAGGCCATTTTGTCGCCTTCCCCTTGACTTGGCGCCCCGTGTGGCGACACCGATCGCATAGCCCTTAATCCGTTGCTGATCCTAGCATAACATAAACCTTGCTGTCCTTGCAAATAAAACGAAACAAAAAAAAAACCTCTAAAATAATTGAGATGAACATTATACGTGTGTGTATATACAGGGTGTCCAGAATCGACCGTTCAATCTCCTCACAGCTGTATTCCTTGCAAAATTCTACGCAAAAAGTTGGAGAGCGAAAATTCTCAAAAATGCATAATTAAAAAGTTATTAACGATCAAAGACCATCCAATTGCCGTCAAGATAGCTTTTGTAAACGCCTCACACGATTAGTTTAAAACCAGTTATAAAACACTTGCATCTGAAAATGTGTGATTAAATAATCTAACCAATTTATTCGATAGTTGACTTCAAAAGTAAAACGTATGTTCGAATTTTTTACTTCAGCCAATAGTAAATTATTTAGGTCAGTTTGTTTGATAACCCTTAATTCTCGCCAACATTCATGCCAAAAAGTTAATGTATAAAATACTAAATTTTTATTGTACTATTTTATTATATTACTTATAAATTTTATTGTTTTATTTTGTTTTATTATTTCTATTTTATTATATCGTATTAATTTATTACTAATTTATTATTAATATAGCATTTATAACATATCAATTATCAATATTCCACATCGAAGTTCAAATATGTATGGCCGTGCTTGTAAAATTTAGTGTCCACACAGGGGAAGTGTGAGACAGTGATAGCGATGGACGGTTTTAGAATCTCCGAATGCAAAATACATTTGAAATTTTTTTTTCAATTCAGCTTTGGAATTAATTGCATCGAAATATAATTCAACAAAATAAATTTGTTTGACAAATATTAGGTTGCTACTGAATTAAAAAAACATAATAAATACTTTTAAGCATCAACATATCATTCACCAAAACTCAAGTACATATCATAATATTTATTTTCGTTTAACATTACCAGTACAGAGGCCAGTTGAAGGTGCGGGCGACAGCCCGGTGCGCTATTTAGCGAGGAGAACGCCGAAAGTAAATTAACATTTATTGGTTTTTCCTAGTATTTCTCTTATTATTGAAATGAAGGTCATATAAACAGCTCAGAATGATATGAAGAATGAATACACATTTGATGGTATTATATTTGTTTCATAGGTTAACGATAAATGAAAATTATACCAGGACAGGTACTCAGGATTATTTATGACCACAGTGTGGACGACGTTTTCCCTACAACATGGATAAACATACGGATTTTGCTAACGATTTCAATGACTATTTTAATTGTACAGAATGAACTTTTAGGAAATTTGAACTAATAAAAATATTTACGTTCCACAATGATAGAAGAAAACTAAATTCTCTTGCTATTTCATCGACAGAGCAGAACATGATTCAAAAAATTTTCTATGACGAATGCAAGAAAAATTTCCCTTTAAAACATATATTATAAACATATGGGAGCCCTGCGGTGGCGTAGTGTGGTAACGCGTTCGCCTAGTGCGCCGTTAACTCGGGTTCGACTCCCAACAGTGCAAAGAACGCTTACTCAGAGATCTCATAAAGATCGCACTGCTCACTGTAGTCCGGGGTTTGGTTCCCTAGGCCATAAGAGGTTCGGATTCCTCGGAAAACAGTAGGTCCCGGCGCAGCATGACCATTGTAGTCTTTGAGCCGTAAAACCACAAACAAAAAATACGGGAGGTTTCAAGTATTACGTAAGCAATATTTTGGCCATTTCAACCCCTCCCCAGTAAACAAAAGTGAACATTAGCTAACATAGGTAAATAAAATCAACGGCAATCCCTCAAAGGTGCTTACGTAATACTCAAACACTCCCTACTTTATGAATCAGAAATTTTCAATTTGTACATCGCTGTGTCGCGACGTTAACTAGCGTTTTCTTGTATAACATTTTTAAAAAATATTTATTTTTATTTAAAAAATATTTATAACATGTGATTTTTGTACATGTGAGATCCGTCGATAATTTATAAGAGATGGAGGGAGTCATGGAACCAAAATAAACAAAAAAAACATCGAAAGCCTCAGATATAATGTGAAACAGATTGTTTAATTATTAAAAAAAATAGGAAGAAGACGTCAAAACATGGTTTTGCAGAAATTATATTTAGTGTCACACCGGCTCTGCCAGTACAATAAACATACCATACGTAGAACGGATACTGCCGCATGTTCCGCACTTCAAGGTGCTAGCTTTGAACATATGATGATGTGATCTAACATGCAGCCATGTGTTTTCCTAATTATGTTGTGGTGCTACACATCAACCTCATTTCTTCATATTAGCGCTATTTCCGATGCATTTCTATCGTAAGTGTCCTAATGAATCTTTTGGCGTGTGTATGTCCGAGTAAGATGGCTAATGGACAAGCGAAAAATACCTTATCGCGTTACACGAGGAATTATTTGTGGTGTTTACTGTCTTTGATCTTGCAAACCCGTCATTTCTTGTATCAGTCTTACACTGTTTGTGTGTGTGTGTTTACAAAAACCTCAGGTACTTTCCAAAAAAATAACAGATTTAAATTTTATTTTCTGCATTGTACAAACGTACACATACATAACGATGAATTTATACGAAGTATAAAAATAAGCTTATATTGAAACAAATCACTTCGCGATGTACTGCGTCAGGACCGGATTATT
>QLNU02015360.1:254988632-255022062 GCA_006491805.2 Dysdera silvatica
TGTAACAGCAACTGATGAATAATCCCAAAATTCCGTCATTTTTACCTATTCAAAATGATGAATCAATAACCAATATGATGATTAAAACTGCGTAATACTTGTAATCACTAATATTTAATATCACTTCATTCAAGTACTTTTAAGGCAGATAATTTTCACAACAAACATTTTCTATCCAATTCTTTTCCTTTCAAATTGGTCAATTGCGTGTTTAAATTTCGAATGTACTCAATTATCCTCATGTACTATTAACAATCTATTTTTGTACTAACTGTTCATCTCTGTCAAATTATATTTTACCAAATTTACCAAATGTTTCATGCAGAGTACTATAAAAATTATCGTCATAATTGTGTGCACACAAATAGACACCTAATTACGAAAAATACATATATCGTAGCGGGGGAAGAAGAGGGCGGAAATGCTGCGCGCAGGACTCCTTGCACTCTAAACCCACGAAACTGGGGCCCCAAAATCGTGGGGCCCTAGGGCAGGGCCTACTTGTCCTATACGTAAATTTGACACTGCTACTATCATACGGAGTAAGTGCCGGTTTCCTGTTCTTTTGCTTGTTTGTTTGTTTGTTTTGTGGTTTTACGGCTCAAAGACTACAATGGTCATGCTGCGCCGGAAAAGACCTGTTCTTTTGCAACGACTGAAATTCCTGCATTCGATGCATCACATTATCCTCTTCCTTTTAATGTCATATCCGCATTAGTGTGATTGCATTATTTTCTAAAAATGATGCATTTTGAGGAAAAGAGTCGCGATATCAGCATGGTAATGCAACTATTAAAAATATCGCACCCTTGCGACGAAAGTGTTACAACTCAAAAAATCCCAATCTTCAAAAAACAAAAAATTCTGGCTGAATTGAGGGACGTTGTGTTCATCTAATGATATATGCCAACTACTGGCAACCCGAATAACTTATGGTCTAAGATTTTGTATGGGAGGTGCAGCATTGTTTTCTATATCTAGTTGTAACATTAAGTCATTTTCACCGAATTTTGAGTTGTAACACTTTCATCGCAAGGATGCGATATGTTCTTTGAGACCTAGTTGGTTAACCGAACCTGGCTTGCATGCGCGTTACCGATGTAATTAATCAATTACGTACCTCACAATAACTTACTCATCATCAAAAATTTTGTCCGATCTTAGACATCGTTGGTATTTGTAATTTTCATGAGCAGCATTGGATTTTATTTAAATTTGCGTCTCTATAAGTTATTGGCCAGCACACCCATGTTTTAACAAGGGCATTGATGTAGGAAAATAGTGATTAGTGTAACAAAAAAGTGGAATTATATTGAATAGCGTGATCCGTGCAACAGATGTCTATGACCTGACTTCGTCACTTATTTTTAATATGGCTTTCATGTTCACGTTTGCAGCAGCGAATCGAACGAGCAATCTATTTCAAATAATGACGCCCATAGGCGTAATCTGACGGGGGCACTTTCCCCCAGTTTTTTCAGAAAAGAGGCAAAATCGTAGTTTTTCCCGTACAATTTTGGGTTTTTGTCACCCCACCAAGTTTATGTTATATATAACCCCCAAGTTACGCCTATGACGACACTATTTTGTTTTATAATGCCAAGGTACTCGTTACAATGTCAGAGTACGCGTTACAACGTCAATGTATTTATTATCTGTCTATCATGAGAACTCCTCCCGCCAATAAGTTCGGTTGGTGGCGATTCTAATAAAAACAGGGATCATCCATTTTGAGTAAGGATGAACCAAGTGAAAGTCTCGTGTTTGGCGAATATTGGAAGAGTTTACAATTCAAATATATCGCCAATTTATCGTTAACTTTGCCAATGTGAACGCATTTCTTCAAGCATCCGCTATCGGTTTTTCCAATCTCATCTAATTTCATTACATCGTTTCGTTTCAATGTACTTTTAATATATATTTTACCATTATAGTTTTGATCTGTTTTCATTTTAAAACCATCTGTACAGCCTCGCCTTGTTTGGCGCAGAATGGCCCTTGCTGTCCTTGCACCACAAAAATACAACCAACCAACCATCAAGCATTCCTTATTGAAAACAATACCATCAAATAATACTCTATTTACAGCATAACGAATACTGTGCTCTGCGACGCAATGCGAACGATGAAATAGTCAGTCCTTGCGGGCCTCCGTAGTTCACTCTTTCCAACGAAACAATACAGAGTTTCACCAGGAGATTCCATAACAAACAGTTATTTCGACACTGGCGTAAGGTTTAAAAAACACACACTCTTTCCACCTACCGGTCATGATTTCTTAACATAGAAAGCTGGAAAATGAACCAACATATTGTAATTTATTACTCGATTTAAGAAATTTTCATTCGCGCTCGTATTTAATGACGCTCAATTTTACCTACAAATTATTACAAAATGAATGTCTAAGGGAAATGTAAGAGGCTTAGCCTGGGTCATTTGTACAAAAGAATTAAATTTTGTATCTGTTGAAAACGGACTAAGGCTTGTCTCTACGGTATCAGATGGGTGCTCACACCTAGCGGCGAAAGAATTCTCGGGGTAGATCACAGATATACATATATCTGTGGGGTAGATAGACAGTACCAATGGCGGCCCGTGGCGAGATTTAAGTGAAGTTGCGTGAAGCTAATTCGCCAAAACATCATATCAATTGACGGTCTATACTCCTCAAGAAACAGGTTTTTACCTCATTCAGTAAATAAGAAAGAAATTTACAGTAACTTTGGGTTTTGGTGAATTGGCTTCACGCAGCTTCATTGAATGTCGCCATGAAGCGCCACTGAACAGTACAGGTGTAACAAATGATTCCCTTCACGAACCAACAAACGACTTTGTCTGTCTGTCATAAACGATCGTACTGTTTCAGTGATTCGGTCTTTGAGCGCATTGGCACAGAGCTAAGAGACAGTACCTCAGGATTTACAGCGCCGCCTTCGGCGGCCACCTTCCAATCCCCACTCCCCTGCACACAAATAAGTAAGTAAGTAAGAGAAAGTACCCAGAATTTATAGATAAGCAATTAAGCAGCCTAGCAATTTTAATAGCTAGTGCAAATATATACTTTTGGCTCTGAAGCCCATTTTAAGAAATTTGATAACTCCTGAAAATTAGAAAAATAATCAAATTCGACAGGATCCACTTTGGCGACTTTGGTGGCGAAATGGAGATAACTTGGCGGACATTTCTGGGTGTGAAATCGCAACAATCTTTAGGGAAATACCTCGGTTAGTTTTACTTCAGGGGCATCGTTATAACGTCCTATGTTGAGAGTGGTTCGCAAAGACAAGGTGAAACGTGAAGTAATCTATATATGTCAAGTGATGCAAAAATTTCCCAAAACAACTGCGAATTAGATGTAAATTACTTATAAATATAATTTACATTTTCGATAATTGAGAGAAAAATAAATTTGGGTTACCTTTTTTATAATAAATTTTAAGTAAATACTCAATTAAAACCCAATATTTTTTTAGTTATTAAAAGGTATGAGTAACAGAGCTTAATTTCTAACAAAAAAAAAGTACCAGAGCCCTAGCATATTCGTATTTTGTACCCGCTTTTGGCAAAGCCACACCCACTTCTGGTCTGATGATGTCATGCGAGTTTAGTGGGCATACTCCAGGACGTCACGAAATTCCATGCACCCTCTTTGGGAGAGTTCAAGTATTACGTAAGCACCTTTGGGGAGAGAGGGCATTGCTGTTGTGCTTATTTTCCTATGTTAGCCAATGTTAATTTTTGCTTAGGAGGGAGAGGGGTATAAAATGGCCAAAATATTGCTTATGTAATACTTGAACGCTTTCTTTCCTGTGAATAATAACACTACCCCATGTGTTACAAATAATATTCAATCACGTCAGTCAAAACAAGTTAGAAACATCATCTAACTTCTTAAAAATAGGATCCTTAGTTAGAAAACAAGTTAGAGTACCCAATATCTGTGAACAATTTGAGCCCATGAGCAACGTTCTAGCAGCTAAATTTAAGTTACAATTCTGTGCGGTCTGTTGCCATGTAATATTCAATTTGTAAATCATATTTAATATTTTGTAAAATTAAGAAAAATATTTGACATTTAAAATTATTTTTGGCCATGTTATATATATATAGTAGATGGTTTGTTATTGTTGATCAAAAATGTTTTTAATTGGATTTGTATTTGCTGAGAAAACTAAAGTCAAAACCATTATAAATTGCACTATTTTTAAAACACTAAAAGTTCTATGTCCCCATTCATTACCTTTTCAATATATGATTATTTTATCCCAAATTCATTACTTTTTGGCAATTCATGACCCTCTAGACATGCTGAACTTTCCTACTTACATTAGTTAATGAAAAATGTTCCACGGAATTAACATGTCAGGACTATCACCCTTTTCTTTTTTTTTCTTTTTTTTTTTTTTATTAGTTGTCAATTGCACTGTGATGACTATTTGCTAGCCACGAATGCACTTAAGACTCCGGTTTCAAGTCATTAATAGACGGGCCAACCAGTCTAACAAACTTTAAATTTGATAATGTCTGAATGTGAACGGAAGCACGCTGTGGTGTACAAATCATTGTTGAAAACCCTCTTTCACATTCTGCGCTTGATAAAGGGATGCAATTAACTGTTGAAATCAGTTTCTTCAGTTCATTCTTAATTTCCTTGAAAGAAGATTCCTTGAAAATTCTGAAGTCCCTTACGGCTGTTCTTATATCGAAATGAACTCTTTTGCATAATGCATTCGCTGTATTGCTTCAATGGAAAAATTACGTTTTTTGAACACATGCGTTAAACGTCTATTTATGGGCTTTGGAGATTTCCGGAGCTCAACAACAGCGACTATTTAGGGGCTCCGGCTGATATTTAAATAATTGCCGAAAATGAAGAAGTACCGGAGCCGGGCTCTGGTGGGCTCCCGCCCAATTTAAGCCCTGGTGGGTAAACTTTTCTTTTTTTTCAAGTGTTGGATAAAACAATCTAACCTGGAAGAAATTGATCGACTTTCGAAAAGAAATTGACCGACCCTTTCGAATCTGACTTTCGAATGTTGTATTCAAAAATTATTTATAAATTTCAAATACTGTAAATGCAAAGAATGGAAAAAAATTTCGAAAATTTTATAAATTTTTTTATTTAAATTTGTTCGAAAATTAAACGTTTCTAAATAAATAAAAATCCGAATATTCTGTGAAAACCGCTCCTTTTCACCGGCGTTCTAAAGCCATTTCAGTTACAATAACACCAAAAAAAATGTTATAAAAACTACCAGAAAAGATAAGGTAATCCCGTATACTCTAAAATGCATTTCAACTTGCATACCAATTAATAATAAAAACTGCGCGTATATTTGGTTAATTAAAATGATAAATTTAGTGACCTGAATTTAGGGTAAGTTTAGTCTGTAAAATAAAGTACCACACTATATTAGATTTAGAGAAAGGGGGAGTTAGAGTTATTTTAGGTTTGAAGTTTATAGGTGATAGGGTTGTCTCCGTCTATCAACAGTCCAGCTTGCGTTCTACGGCGCAAGATTAGCTAAGGTCATTCTATACTGTGGCAAACTGTTTTCGAGGTCATTCTATAGATCATTTTAAAGGTCATTTCTAAAGGTTATTCTATACCTAGGCAAACTGTAAGTTTTCTGAGAACATCAAACCTTTATAGCGGCCCTGCGGAAGTACAGCGGTAATGCGTTCACCTAGCGCGCCGTTATCCCGGGTTCGACTCCCAACGGTGCCCAAAGAAAATAAAAGAAAAGCTTACCAACTAACCGCCACTGTAATTCGGGGATTGGTTCCCTAGACCATAAGAGGTTCAGATTCCTCGGAAAACTGTAGATACTAGAGTAGCATGACTCTTGCTGTCCTCGCGCCGTAAAACTCGCAAACAAACAAAACCTTTAACGTGTTTAGGTAACCAAAACCCGGAGTACAGTAGCTAGTAAAAACAACACGCGTTCTACGGTATCCTTGGAATCGAATCCGGGTTTAAGGAACGATGGATGAACCCGCTACCTCTATGCCACTGTTGGACTCATCAAGAGTGGACTAACGTCTAGTAATGAGTCTGTGGTGACAGGAGTTCGGTGGCGAAGGCAAGAGGGTTAAGGGTTAACCCTCTCACCCATTTGAACAAATTATCTGCAAAGTAAAGTTCATAAGAGGAAATTTTGTTTATGCCAAATCTCTCTCGTTTTGAAGTCCTGTGCACGGACCTTGAAATGGCAGTTGTAAAAATATAAGAAACGTATACAAGAGACCCTGAAAAAGTGGTCCTAGAAAAAGTTTCATAGAGCGATAGAGCATACAAAAGAAAAATATCTCTCGTTTTGAAGTCCTGTTCATGGACCTTGCAATGGCAATTGTAAAAATATAAGGAACATATACAAGGAACCCTGAATAAGTGGTGCTAGAAAAAATTTCATAGAACAATTGAAAGAGCATACAAGAGAGAAGACATAGGCATAATTATTTCAAAATAATTATTATGAATTTACTTCCGTTTGAAAGGTACGCAGCAAAGAGAGGTTTCAAGACACGCTCTTTACCCAATATTTTCCCTTTATATAAATACAATGCTACCTCCCAATACGGAACACCCACGTGACCGGACATTTTGTCCTTTGCATAGAGGTGTCCCTTTTTCAGAGGTACATGTGTTGATTCATAGGCCAGAGGGGGACCAGAGGAATTGTCCCTTAAATGGATGTGCCCCTTATTCGGAGGTGTCCCTTACGAAAGGTAACAATGTATATCGGGTCGTAGGACACGCTAAATTCTAAATAAGGAGTTGTCAACCACACAAGGGAGGAATTTCAAGGGAGCAACTGCATACTCAAATTGGTAGGAACGAATTGTAGCAATACCGCGATGCTGCTAGTCAAAAAGATTTGAGAAGTGGGGAATGATATCTAGCGATATCGTGAAGAAGGCAGGTTGGCGAAAAATCGGCACGGTTCGGAAATATCGTTTTATATCTAATCATTGCCTTAATTTTATTTATTGAAAGTAATTGGTTGTATTTTTATGGCACAAGGAAAGCCAGGGTCATTCTGCGCCAAACAAGGTGCTTATTGAAAGTAATGGTGTAACAATTTTTAAAACATCGTATATGCAGCAGGCTTGTAGCCAAGCCAGATCCAGCAGGGGCATAGCTTTAGTTGCCTCATGCTTGTGCCTCAGTTGCCCCATTAAGCTATTTATATATGTAGAACAATCTCCTGGCGCCCTGTGCCCCATATGCCCTTTGCCTTTCCCCAGTTGCCCCTTCATCCTGACCACAGGCTTGATATGCACTCATACCTTGCTGCGCCCCTGCGATAGTTTTAAAGCGTCACAACACGTGGTGTCCCGGGCGAGCTGGCATCATAACTTTAGCGACTTCAGGCTTCTACTGGACTCAGTGTATTTACAAACATGGCATGCGACGCATTTCTCTGATGCCGTCCTATGATATAATCAATTATAAACTATATAACCTACGTAGAGAAAAAACGTCCTCAGACTAGATGGGTAGGTGAAATAAGAAAACAGGTTGCTCAGGATAGACTTGTGTGGAAAGAATTTGGAGAGACCTTTATCCAGCAGTGGATAGATGATAATGGTTGAATGTCATGAGGATGATAAAACTATATAACCACTATATTTTATTTTAATCAATACGGGAAGATGAAAGTGAGAGAAGAGTTGCCTTTTTCAAATCAACTTTTTCTCCAAACCAGGGGTCGACAACCTATGGCACGTGTGCCACACACGACACGCGAGTCAGTTTTTAGTGGCACGCAAAGAGATTTAAAAACAAAATAAAATTGTTATGTAATTGTTAAAATTCGATAGGAATTTTTAATTTATTTTCGAATAAAATTCACTCGCGTTTTCACATATTCTAAAGAGAAATGTTGCTAGAAATCGATGGGAAAAGTGCGCAAAGCAGTAAATCTGCAGCTAGACTAACTGATCTCTTGAAAGACCCTTAGATCTATTTACACATCCATTTAAATTTTTTCTCATCTCAACGTTTCCGACATCGTTCACGTTTGCTCATCGCTACGTTAGTGTTGTGGGTAATTAATATTGCCAATTTTCTAAAAAATCAAAAAGCATCGATATTTGTTTTTTAAAAACCCTTGAACAAGAGAATATAGATTCAGCAGCATATCGCGTTGTTTGCGTTTTGCAGTGTTAAACTGTTGTAAATCGTACGTCAAATGTACAAGTACATTTTCAAGAAAAGGAATCCATTTAACGTATTAAGAACATACCAAAAAATTTACTTAATTTGTATCAATAAATGGATAGTATTATAAACATTGACAATTTGACGAGTGGCACGCGGCACAATTTTAATGAGTGGTTGCGCTATTGGCACGCGGCGTAAATCTACAGTATTATTATGGCACGGCACACAGATGGGCAAATCGTAATCTAGGAGCATAGGCGTAGAGTTATATGGGCCCATGGGGCCCAAGCCCCTCCCAATAATTTGAAATAAATTGCAATTTTACATATACTGTAATGTATAAATGTACAAAATATGTGTTTGCCCCCCCCCCCCAATAATTTTGAAAACTCTACGCTGATGTCCAGCAGTGCAAAAGTCGAAAATTAAAGGTCAGATCTTACAGTTGAAAATGTGATATATGTAAAGTATTTTTCTAAAACGAAACGAAATTTATTTTCACTTCCGGTGCATAATGATTACAAGTAAGTGATAGAACTTCAAGTGAACGTTCTTTGACATTACTGTCAATGATAACTGCTTTAAAAAATTGCGTGCTGTCGTTATAGATTCGAAAACATTTCAATTGATTAAATCGTAATGAATCCGTCCATAAAAAGTAGGATATATATTCTGCTTTCACGCTCAGTTGGCGTGTGATACCGTTAGCAGACGGGTTAGTCCATTGCAGTTTAGGGAAGGGCGTCTTGCCGAAACTGGTTTTTCGCGCGGGAAAAACCAGTTCCTCCAAGACGGCCTTCCCTAAACTGCAATGGACTAACCCGTCTGCTAACGGTATTACACACCAACTGAGCGCGAACGCATAATATACAATAAACCTTTATAAACCATAATTTGAAACTAATGTGATGTTGTATTACACTGAGTTATAACCGATGTCTCTGAAATCAGTTGAGCTTAATGAATAGCAAAACAATTTATAAAAAAAATACATGAAGAAAATCATCGAAAATTTTAACTTAAATAGCAGAAAACACATGAGGAAAAATAAAGAAGCTGGCAGAATACTGAACCGTATGAAGATCCTTTGTGGAAGCCCTTCGTCATCCCACTAAGAATGAAAAGGAGAGACTCCAATCAAAGTTAATGGATTTTATTTCATCAGCATAATGTAAATATACATAGTAAATATATTTCACTTCCTGGATTAATAATTTTAATAATAATTCACAATTTATTTACTTAAAACGATACTTTTATTGTTGAATTATACAACGTGATAACAAATTAAAAACTTACATATAATAATATCATGTAAAATTACATTAAACCTTGCGGTAACGCATACGTTGCCGTAAGGCTTAATAAGATTTTACATTATATTAGAAATGACGTTTACCTAGCGCGCCATTAATCCAGGTTCGACTGTCGACGGTTAAAAAAACAAAACACGGTTACCAAGTGCGCCAAAAAAAACGCTTACCTACTAACTGCTCTTGGAGCCTTAAGTTGCTAATTCCCTAGACCTTAAGTGGCTCGAATTATTCGGGAAAAAATGTTGATCCAAGGCTCTACCGTGGCGTGGGAGCGCATTCGTCTGTGGTGCTATATTAACCGGGGTGCGGTTCCCTCGGCATGTTCGGATTTCTTGGAAAACTGTAGGTCCCGGCACATCAGGGCTTTACTGTTTTTGCGCTGTCAAAGCACAAACAATTTTATTCATGAATACAGTGAAGATAATCGTTGTGTAATGGGAAGAAAGGAAGTATAAAATATTTGCTCTCCATAGAGAAAAACAATTACTTTCTTAGTATTTGGCATGAAGAATATGCCCTTGTGGACTGACGTTGAAAGATCAATTCCTCGAATCCTTCCCTTTGTGTCATCTGTGTCCATATTTGGAAACCAAATCAGGCCATTTTCACTCATAGTATATACTGTATACATATACGGTAAAAGGGGGGATCAAATACAAGGCCTTGCGGACCATCGCAAAGCATTTCTTTCCGGGGGATACGGAACTTGAAAGGAGAACGTCTTATTTACGAATGAACCTGTGTAGCTAATAAATCATTTGAGTTCAAATCAAAGTATTCCGATTTTGTCCCGCATTTCTGCTCTTTTTTTCTTTTCGTTATGACCTTATATTTTAATTGACAGAGAAACCCAATTACGACACTCATCTCGCGATGAACTTCTTTACCAATGAACATAACCTACAAAATGAATGCGACTGTCACTCAAAATCAATAACGGGACTTCAATTAATTGTTTTTTCCGGCAACCAAAATAATGATTGGTCGATAATTCAGCGTTCACGATTTTCCTTTTTTCGTTCTTGGATGCAAGCGCGGGTATTTCGCTAACAGATGGTAACATCACGAAACGGTGTCTAGCATTTCGCTTGTCCAACATTTCACCAGAATATGCGAAATTAGAGTTCGCTATAGATGAAAAGGTGCCAAAACGTGGCACTACCGTCATCGGTGAACTATCGCAACACGATGCAGTGGTTAAATTATGGCTTCTTTCGAAAAAAAAAAGTGTACAAAAATTATAAATATTCTGCAGTTTTCTAGGTGAAATCGCATTCTGATACATCTTGAAATTTTTAACAAAGCGGCTAGCTATGTATGGCTGTATTAAGTAAAGGCTTCTCCAAGAGGTGGTTACAGTGTAGAGAACAAAACAACAAAGTTTTTATATTCCAAATTTCCGAGTGTTTTTGTCACTTATGAACGATCGCCGGGTTTACAACAGTCTTTGATTTTACCATGTTTGGCGCAGTATAGCCCAGATGCTCTTGCGCCATAAAAATCCAAACAAACAAACGGTCGCCGGATGAGAAAATGGTTAGCATGGATGTCTTGTTGGGGAGTGTGTGGAAAGAGAAATGTTCCCTCTTCTTAAAAATAAATGCATTTTATATAGAATTTGAAATATGTTCAACAGTAGAAATATCCGTGCGTTATCAATTTGTTTTTTAAGGATAGTCTTGGTAATTGCTATAAAAAAGCAGTTGCAATATCGATAGTACCTCTATATCTAAGACTGGCTTTCTCTAAAAAGTGTCCCGAATGCAAGAAATATTTTGGCTCCCAGAAACTATTTCTTAACTGTAAAAGCATAAAATTTTTTCAAAAAGAAAATAACAATAATAAAGAAAACTAAAATAATATATTAATATATATAGATATATTATTTTTATATTACTATTTCATTAAAATGTTAGTAAAATCAACATTTTTACCTATGTCTTTCTCTATATTAATTAAAAAGTGCATTTTTAATTATTTTTCACACATCACTGAATGGGGGTAATTTTTAATTAGCTTCAATTTGCTAAAAGAACTTTCTGTACTTGCTGTAGTCGACGCAAGCAAAATTGAGATCAGACCTATGGGAGATGATAGTGCTTGACTTTCTGATCACGAATGTGAATTATCTGTCTTCTAAAATAATATCACAATTTTTTATGAATATTTGAAGTCCAAAAATGACACTTTTTTCGCTAGGTTTGATATTTTTTAATCGCACTGTATGTGAGCAAAAACAGGTTTGAAGTCGGTAAGATTATGAAGGATCATCGTATTTAACGGATAAAAATAAAAAATTATGTCTCAGCTAATTTAAACAGTATAAAAAAATTAATATGAAAAATGAACTTTTAGCATAGATATTTGGCGAATTTGGCGACAATTTTGAAGAGTTGGCGGGACATTTAAGTTTCGCATTCCACTAGCTATATAAACTCGTCCGCAAGTGTAACGTCAATATAGTTGTACGAGTTTCCGATTGTGAGAAAATGAAAAATATAGTGAACATAATTCAATCCGTTTTGAATTTGGTCGTTAATAAATACGACACGCTTCCGTCGTTAATAACTGATCAAGAACTTAAGGAAAGTCGGGAAGTATTGTCGAAAATCGAAAACATAATTTTTAATAACAATGTCAGTGAAAATATCAGTTTAGATTTTGAAGACAATTGTGATTTCCGTATCGACGAAGAAAGTGATATTAGTATAGTCGGTGACGAATATTATAACTGTACTGTAAAGGGCGATCAATTGGCAAATGAATTCAGTTTAGAAAATATGCAAACAATTGTTCAGTATTTTGACAGTTGTCAAAAAAATAAATTCCAGAAAACAAACAGGAGATATCCAACAGTAAAATACCCTACTTATATTTCGAGGTTTAGAAAATATATATCAAATATGGGCACAAATATAGAAAAGTATAAAATAATAAAAAATGAAATGTTAGCCAGATTTACAAAAGCTAGGGAAAATTATTTACCTGTTCATGATATAGATTTGAAAAGATGGGCGATCCTGAAATCCCAAGAGTTAGGATTTGAGGGTTTTAAATGTTCCGATAATTTTATAGATAATTTTAAGAGCCAAAACAAAATAGTTGCGCGGAAAGTTGATTGATTGATTGATTGTTTGGATTTTTTATGGCGCAAGAGCATCTGGGCTATACTGTGCCAGTTGCTCGAAAAGTAACAAAATATATCACTCAAATATACACCCAGAATATGGGCAACATAGAAAATAGTGCCATAGAATTTATTTTGATAACGAGAAATGTTACTGCTAATATTATCCCCCAACAAATTTTTAACTCTGATCAAAGTGGTTTTAATTATTTTCTTCCAAATTAAAGGCAGCTATCGCATAAAGGTGAAAAACAGACATTTTCTTTAATAGGGTCTGATTTTGGCAGAACACATTCATATACAATAATGCCAATAATATCAATGAATGGGGAACTGACAGGGAAAATGTTACTTTGTTTAAGAGAAGCTGCGGGAAGATTTGGCCCGACTGTTCAACGATTAACAACGTTTCAAAACGAATTTATTTCAACCTTCAAACTTATATATTACATGCTCCAAGTCGGAAAAAATGGACAAAATCAAAATGAGAAAGTGGGTAGAATGTTGTATGAAACCCATCATGTCTCCTCCTTCCTGTGTTTTACTAAACTCATGGACAGGTAGTACAGACCCAAACACTTATTAAGATTTTCCGGAAAATTGTATATCCTTGCAAATACCCCCCAAAGCAACATCCCTCATACAACCGCTGGATGTTTATTTCTTTCGACAATATAAAAAATTTGTACAAAAAAATAACCAATAAAATAGCAATCGATGAAATGGATATTGACATACGACATCGAAATGAGATAATAAAAATGCATTCTTTGGTTCACAATCAATTACAGTCTAAAAAATATCGCTTTATATTACAATATGCTTGGTTTAGGTGCTGTTATAGCGATCATGATCCCGGAAAATTCAAAAATGTTGAGGAAATTTCTTTTGAAATTGAATACAACAATTGTAGCCGAGATAATTGCAAAAATCTGTCATTCTTAAAATGTGCCCACTGTGATCAATTGCTTTGCTTCACTCTTTTCTTTTTTTGTACTGTAACACTTTTACGACATTCCTGAGATGTACACAGTTTAATTTTTCTCATTTTTAAATAAAGAGCATAATTCAACAATTAATCCACAATTTATGGTTACATAACTTCATGAAATAAAATACATTTCATGAAATTTTGTTCACATTTTT
This sequence comes from Dysdera silvatica, assembly GCA_006491805.2. Classification (NCBI taxonomy): domain Eukaryota; kingdom Metazoa; phylum Arthropoda; class Arachnida; order Araneae; family Dysderidae; genus Dysdera; species Dysdera silvatica. The sequence goes on from QLNU02015360.1 coordinate 255,002,389, forward strand.
TCTAATTACAATAAATGCATTTTCAAATAGCCTACTATTAAGTTTTGTTCACAATTTTTTTAAATTCCATGGTTGCAACAGCATGTGATATGCAATGACCACATCCAGGTTGTGTAAATATAGCAACTTTTCATTATTCGTACACATCATTTATTCATACTCATATATTCATACATCTCATATATGGATACTCATATATTCATACATCTCATATATATATAGATACTCATATATTCATACATCTCATATATTCTTACTCACATATTCACGCATCTTGTATATGAATACTCATATTCATTCATTCATGCATACATTTCATTTATTCATACTCATGTATGCATGGTTCTATATAGTTATGTGTTTCTTTTCCTTATGAGATAATATTTTGGAAAAAGAAATGTAAAAGAAACTTGACATGGGCTGCGATAATACGAAATAACTATTTTAAACGAAAACCTGGAGTAGCCTTCAAAATTGTCCTCAATTTCGCCAAGTATCTATTCTAAAAGTTCATTTTTCATATTAATTTTTTTACACGGTTTGAATTAGCTGAGACATAATTTTTTATTTTTATCCGTTAAATATAATAATCCTTCATAATTTTAGAGACTTCAAACCTGTTTTTACTCACATACAGTGCGATTACAAAATATCAAACCTGGCGAAAAAAGTAATTTTTGGACTTCAAATATTCATAAAAAATTGCCATATCATTTTAGCAGACAAATGATTACATACTTGTGATCAGGAAGTCTAATACTATCATCTCCTATAGGTCTGATCTCAAAGTGCAGTGAACAGCGAAAGGGGTTCTCTTGTTAGTACAGAGTACATTTAGAAAAAGTTCATTTCAATTGTTACTTAATATATGTATATTGCAATTGTTAATTAATATATGTACATTGGAATTTTTACATGATATATGTACATTGCAATTGTTACAGAATATATGTCCATTGCAATTGTTACTTAATATGTATGCATTTTAATTGTTTCTTAATATATGTACATTGCAATAGTATATACTGGATATAAGAGTTACATTTTTTGTTCGAAATTAATCCTTTTAATGAAATAATTTCTCAGTATAAATCTTCGTTTGCATCTTTGTTATAAAGTGCTACGAAATCCCATGTTTGTTCTTTTCATTCGTTGTTTTCTAATTTAAAACTGAAAATAATTTGTGGCTTTATTTTGGATCTTTCTTCTATTAGAACATTAACGGTATCAAAAAAACTGTATTAAAAAAATTATGCCTGAGTTCTTCTGAGGGATCTTTTGACTTTTAAATCGTAATATTGAAAATGCAATGTTTTGAATAAAAGAATAATATTGTCAATAATGTTACTTTTTTTCTTCAAAAAATTGTATTGCCAGTCCTTTGTGTTTAGAGCTTCAAATTTTAGTCAAGTTTATAAAATGAAATTTTAATCGGCTAAAAAATTTCATTCTCGCTTTTTCTCTTTTTCTGGGGTCCCCTGTATGGCCCTGGCGCCTTGGACTCATTGCATCCCCACCCTATCTATGTCTTAGTAGAAATAAAAAATACAATGTATTTATTTAATTCAATGGCAAGGTATCGATTGACTACAGTATATCGATAATTGATAAAACTCTTGCTTTGGTGCATGTCAGTAGGCAGCGAAATTTGAAACTTACTAAATCAAGGAATTTTTTCACTTATAGGCAAGTATTCATTTAAAGAAAGAGAGATTGTATTTTAGATCAAACTAAGCTTAGATTAAAAACCGTATAAAATTAAACTTTTAGGCAGTTCAAAATTTATTTACTTTATTTTCGCATATACAGTACTCGCTTATGTTACTGACTCTCGAGGGATAAGGTCGTTAATCAGAATGTAAAATTATTTTATAAGAACTGACTTTAATGTTTTGGTTGATTTCGTTCTGCCATCGTAGAATGGTTCAGGAACGTCAATACATTTGATAAATGCATTGGCGTGTTCGGAAATCGTTATTATTATTATTATTTTAATGGCACCTTACAATTTAATAAAGTTGCATACAGCGCAATTAGAATAGAGTAGGTTATAGTAATAAAGTAATGACTTACAATTTATTTTATTTTAATTTAAAAAAAATTCTAAAACTCAATTGTCTTGATTTCGGTCGCGTTTCCTGTATATTTTCTTCTAATTTTTCAAGAAGTTGAAAGGGTTGGATTCATGCCAGTATCCAGAGGGCGATCTTAGGGACCGGTCCCCCTCTCAAAACTAAATTTTTAATGGGACTTGGCTACGGCCTTGCATGCTGTAATTGTATCGATACATGCTGTAAAAATTTATGAACCCCCCCTTGAAATTAAATCCTGGCTACGGCCGTGGATAGATTTCTATGTCAGATGAGATAACGTACCTGCTAAGGACATTCAGAGCATCGCTGGCTTTTCGGAAACATGGATGGGGCAGTTCGCCCTCTGTTCCATAACTCAATGTATCTTTACCTAAATCAACCAGTTTTCCTTTTACTGTGGCATCATAAATTTGATTCAGACTTCTTAATTCCGTAACTAAAACAACTTGGCGAGAAAAGAAGGATGAGGCTAAACATCGGTAAAAGATATGGGGTCGTTAATCAGATGTAGACCTGGGCCACAAAATACAGCCGTTAAACGGAAAGTTTCGTTAATTAGAAGAAATTATCGAGAGAATTTAATTACAATGATTTCTACGGGGCATATTTCGGGAACCGAGAATATGGCCGTTAAACGAAGTTTTGTTAATTTAAAGGACATTATGGAGAGATATTACCAGGGGCCGATTATGACTATTGGGGGCAACGGCCCAATTGGGGGCCCCCTGACACACGTATAAAGATTTTATATATGAATCTGAAAAACATACTCACCCTTATTTCCATTTAAAAATGCAGGCAAGAATATGCTTTTTGATCCCACTTTCATGCCAACGTCGGATATCAAGGAGTGGCATTTGCATAGTTGAAGCTGTGAAAGTTTTGGTAAAAGTAGAAGATAGTGTGTGGCATTGTCGACCCAGTTTCGTGTTTTAGGAAAGTTCGCGTCTATGGCGTTCGTAATCATTTGAAAAAATTACAATGCTACGGTTTATCAAGATGTAAATAGATGAAAGATAAAAATCTGTTGCAAAAAAATGTTTAATAAAAATAAAAAATAACACACCCAAAAAAAAAACAACAACATATAATCTCCAAAATTTTAAAGCCATTTATGATGAAATATAGCCAAATTATAGCTTAATTAAGCAGTGAAATTGCAAGACCAGCAACAACGAAAAAGAATTGAGTTTAGTTATTTCCAAAGCTTCAGTTGTAGTTATAATTACTATAATTGTGGATACCAGTTATGATTTAGCTAGATTCGTTTCCGATCCTAAATCCGAAGAAGGACGAAAAAATTATTGTTTTGCATCAATTTTCTATTTTATCACATTAAATAAAATTGTCAAATAAAATTTTGGAGCCCCTCTTTTGGCGGGCCCCGTGAGCCTTTTCCATAATCTGGCCCTGGGTATTACTATACACTAAAAAATAATGCGTATTGTAAAAATGAAGGAATGATTAAACCCGAAAACGAAGATTGAGATTTAAAAATATAGAATCATTGTTTGAGGTACTACAGCTATGAGAATGGTAACATACGATTTTCGACAGCTGCCTTCAAAAGGAAGATATCCAATAGTTTTCCATATTTTGATGGAGACATGCGACTTTTTTAAAGGTCTGAAACGTAGAAAGCAGGCAGTCTTGCAAAACGTGTTTGGAAGAAAAATGATTGACCTCGTTATCATCACCTTTTGATTGATAGAGGCGGGCCTTAATCTAGACGTTTACACGCATCATTTCGATTTCAATTTTATCATAGTATGGAAACTAAATTATATTAAAGTTAAATTTCTATAACAAATATATTCACATACAAAAGGTTAAACACTGGTAAAATAGCAATGAAAAAGATCACTCAAGCTTTCGGACGCATCAGCAGCAGTCCTTCATCAGGAGTAATATAACAAGTACTATATTGTTAAGATTAGCAATAAAAACACGACTAACACAGTTAAATTTTTGATGTAAACGGTTGACGATCGCTTTGAACGGCAACTACTTCTTTGGCCGTCCTTTCTCAAAACCTGCCCGAAGTCTGAATGGAATACGATGTAATTTGTTTTTCTCTCAAATGCTTCAATATGATGCATGTGAATATGAAAACTCGTGCTGTCATCTATCATTACGCAGCGAAAAGTCTTATAAACGTTAAGAAAAAAGATATTGTCATATGGATCGGTAGCAATTTCATTACTGTTGATAAAAATATGAAACGCTTCAAAACAGTCCAAATCTGAAGTAGAATTAACTTCGGTGATTAGCTTTGCTTCAGTGAATTTAAACTTGTGTCCAGTATTTCAACAGTAAGTTTAGCTATGGACGATTTTTGGAGTTCTTGGTTGCTGACATAATTTTGGTACTCTTTAAGGCGAAACCATAGAGATTGCAATCATAAGTTATTTGTGTTTTACGGGTGAGTTTATAATTTATTTACATAGTGTACGCATTCATTCATTCTGAAATCAAAAGAAGAAATTGGAGTGTCATAATAAAATTTAGGGTAATCGCTTTTTAAAAAAATTCTTAAAAACATCAGTATTTCCTTTCGAGAAATCGTATATTACGAGCAGTGCTAAAAATCAGCATTTAAATTATAGCAGTCAGATCGTCGATATGTTGACAGTTGCTTATGGTTATATTAACAATTACTGTCACTGATTGCAATTCAGGCATCGCCCAAACATTTCGGCGCCCTTATACCTGCCATTTTTTGCGAAAACTTATTTGAAGTGGTCCCGCCCAAACATTGCGTAGGTGACGACAGATCATTGTCTGAAAATGACGATGAAATTGATTGACATGGAGCTGAACGAATTAGCCGTCCTATTCACTTCAAGGATTGTTCTACAGCTTTTGACAAATCGTGGGCCCGCGTAACCTGAGATAAGGCGCCATGATAAAGCTTATCTTTTTTTTTTTTTTTTGTATTCTGTAGTACCAGAAGACAGAAATATTATGGATAAACTATCGTTCAAACTTGAGATGAAACACAAAAGTTTTTGTAGACGTTTTGTTAATATAATATGTTACAACAATATAATATAGTCAAACCTCTAACGGCTACCTCTAAACAAAGGTAACCTTTGAAATCCGGCCACATGTCAATGGAACCGAACGTTTTCCATAGGACTAACATTAGTATTAACCTCCAAACAACGAATTCCGAACAACGGCCACCCCGTAGGCATCACGACAAAAAAATTATCAAAAATTTTCAAATATGTCTACAGCCCAAATTGCCAACAATATAAAGTATATAAAATTCACTTCACGAGACTCTTTCAAGGTACTCCATTGAACAATATGTTCATTTTGTAGCTTTATACATACACCTCCTTCCTATTAATATGATGTCTCTATTTCTGATCGACCATCCCAATATTTCGTCCGCGCAAACAACCACTGTCCACTAAAAATTGGTTTTTGACAGTTCCGTTTCTTCATGCGTTGTTATCATTGAGTAGTGTCGTATCAACCTAACTTCTTCATTTGACCGCCAGTTTGTAATCAGGACAAGCTTTTCACGAAAATTCTGAAGTCGAAAAGAGAAAATTAAAAGTTATCCAGGTGTAAGTGCACGAAAGTTATCAACGCTTTACGATTAGGGGAGGTCATAGATAAATGCGATTTTAAAAAATAGTGAAAATTATCTGCAATAGCTCTTTCGAGGCGTGAACTTCGTAAAATGAAGCATTGGAAGACCAGAAACGAAGAACTTGACAAAGTTCTGTTAGAATGGCTTTCCAAAAGTCGATCAAAAATCTTGCAGTTAAAAAATATTTTAAAGAATTATATCTGCAATAGTAAAGATTATCTCTACAAGCGTACTATTATCATGAACTATTATCTTTCGAAGCATTGGAACCAAAAGAGCCATTGAAGACTTAAGCAAGAGCAAATTGCGGTAAAATGCTTTCAAAAAGTCGATCAAAAATCGCGTTAAAAATATTTTAATTGCAAAATTCTAACTTTATCAAAACATGTTCTGTTGTTGCACGGAAAATTTTCGGAGATCCAAAACTGCTCTGAGCAAAAACGATGAGATTTTCAAAGAATTACCAATAACAGCAGAAAAGAATATTTGCCAAAACAAAGCAAAATAATTACCAACCACTGATTGTTTTGATGTAAATTAAAATAAAGTTTAATATATTTGAAATAACTAATTTTTTATTGTTACATTTATTTTGATTTTTTTATACTGAACCTCTAAATAACAGCCACCATAAAACGATGGTCGCCTTTGCAGAGTCCCGCGGGTGACCGTTATTCGGAGGTTTTACTGTAATATATTTATTCAACCTAAAGAAATATTAAATGATCCACACTATGAACAATTATTAATTTACTTGTTGTGAAATATTGGAAGAAATAATATCTGATAAATAAGAAGGTCAGAAACAGAAGAGAGCAGAAAACAGGACTTGTGTGTATATTAATAATTATAAACTAATAAGAGAATTTAATACAGAGAGCACATAGCCACGATTAGTGTCACAGAGTATACAGGAGAACGTAAATACGAAAAATAGCGCTACAGAGTATATAAAAATATGCAGAAGTACAAGATTTCAATACTCTGTACACAATGTGTACAGGGGCATAGATTTGTTCAGTGGCGTAGCGTGACTTCTAAAGTGGGCCATCTCCAAGCGTTCACTACCTCCCCCCACCCCTTAACTAAAAAAAGTCACAATTCATTATGTATTATCATGATGATGGTACCGATGATGATATATGCATGAATTGTGACTTTTCCTTCCGAGGAAGGATGGTGAATATTTGGAGAGGGCCCAGCTTTGAAGTCACGCTATGCCACTGAACACAACTACGCTTCCGTACACATTGTGTACAGAGTATTGAAATCTTGTATTTCTGCATGCTCTTATATACTCCGTAACGGTATTTTTCGTATGTGCATTCTCCCGTGTACTCTTCACACACACATGCATATCTTCTACCTTTCATTAAGATAATTCAACAATATTAAAGAAACAAGTTTTGAAATTAAGTATTTATATTTCTTAATGTATTCGATAATTGCTTCTCCTTGTTTGTACTTTCTTTTTGCATTTGCAATTAGAGATAAAAAATATAAATATACTTTTATAAAATGAAAGAAAAAAATTATCTCCATACCCAGATTTCTCTAAAGTGCATAATATTTCGTGTTCTATCTGCAACATGCAGCTAAAAGTATTATTTAAATAAATCAGCAAAATCTAATAAATATATGATTTATCTTTAAAAAGTAGTGAAGGAGTACTTTTATATTTCAGCACTTTAATGTGAAATAAATAAAGGAAAAAAAATTGGAAATTTATATATATAGCTAAAGTGAACTTTCTTATTCTCTGTGGCATGCAAAAGTGCAATTGATCTTAATTTCATCTTAATTTCATATGGAGTTGGTAGATATTAGACAAATCTCGATTAATTTTAGTTTACCCTCTTTATTATAATTTTGAATATTTTTGTGAATTGAATAATGTAAATTGTGTGCTTCAAAGATGTATTATGTATTAGTCTATAAATGCCTTTTAATTCTCAATTGTCACGTGGAATATGTAGATGTATAAAATTGCGATATTTTAGTTGTACCTAAAAGCGGCGATAAAAAATTTCTAAACTTTATTAAAACTACAAGATGCCATCTATAAGAAAACTATAATTTTTTAGCAATTTTATGAAATCTACCAAATAATTTCGTCATCATTTAAACGTAAATATAGTTACAATAGATCCTGGACTTCATGAACTCTTTGCGGAAAGATACGTTCGTAAAATAAACAGTTCGTAAACGGGAATTAAAATTAGTTCTATAGAATTCTTTTTGCGACCAACACAATAGTTTGCAAAATTCTATAGTGTATAAACTGATGGATAGTGAAACCGCGAGTCCACTGTATTTACATGCTTATTTGTATGATAACCATGATATATAAAATTTATTAGTTAATAAAATTTCCATAAAGTAACTTCTTTGTGTAACTGGTGTAGTCAATAAACATATGCGATAATAAATACTTGTATACCTGCCCTCTTACCGCGGTTTTTCATTTCATGCGTTTGTTTTCACTTTGTTCCACCCACGATAGGAGGTCACAGAGACTGTTACCATAAATCATGGGAATATCGTGCAAAGTTATTTTTTGACATAATTACTTGAAAAAGAAGAGGAACGGAAGAGATAAGTGGCTAAAATTTTTAACTGAGCTGATGATTCGACGATAACGTAGAAACTGCACACGTGCACACACACATAACCGTAAACCGGCGAAGCTAGTGGAAGTAGAAAAATTGTAATAAAATGAGTTGGAACTGGTTGAGATACAGAAAAGCGAAAACAATTACGATTAAAATAAAAAAAAAATGCGTTTTAAAGAGCACATGGGTAAAATCATAAGCGGAAATAGATGGTGATAACAGAGGGGAAGCTATCATAAGCAACGTAAATTTGAGTAACAAAAAATAAGAAATATTTAGCAGAATACAACCGTTTTAAAAAACGAAGAAAGCAGTCCAAGCTTAATATAATCCAAAATTAGCTTAAAAAATCTTCTCTAAAACTAAATTTTTTTATACAATAATTTTTTTTGTACAATAATTTTACACCGTATTGATTAAAAGCTCAAACTAGAGCTTATTTGTTTTGGAGAAAAAGAGACGCTTTCCCCATCCTGGATTCGAACCAGGGTCCCTCCGTTTAGCCGGGTGTTTGGACCGCTAAACGATGATGACTAGTCGCGAGGACCTGGTTCAAATCCAGGATGAGGGAAAGCGATGTCTCCAAAATAATTTAAATCAATACGTGGGTAACTAAAATAAATTTCCCCCACGAAAACTCACAAAATTCTCGCCCCGGAGGCTTTCTTGTGTTGACCATATTTGGCAATTGTGTTATCCCTGCGGAGGGTAATAATACCTTAACATAATTTTTTTTTATTTCAAAGTTTAACCCAAATATTTTTAAAGCTGATTTACCCTTCTTTCAATAGTCAAGGGAGCATATCTGACTAAATTAAAATTATTGCAACACATCTAGAAGAAATTTTAAGGGAAATTAAGAAAACTAAACCTCAAGGTGAGATAAATATAAATGTAAATTAGGAAGTGGTAGAGACCCTTTTAATTTCTGAAAAAGTGGCATATGGTTCACCGAAAATACGTAAGATCATAAAACATAATTTGATACTAGATCTTTAACGCTCGGATCATCTCAAAATATTATGTCCCAGAAAAATTCTCAAGCACATATATAAATAAAAACAATTTAGTAGAAAGGTGACGGTAATGTTCTCTTTTTGATGTGGATTGCATATGGATTGTACTGTACATACCAATCGTCTCAGAAGCATATGTGGATGCGAGATATGTATTTGCCATGAATTTCATGTGAATAATTTTATATGGACTAGATAATGCGCATCTAATAGCCAGACCATGCAAAAAATGCTATGAAATATAATTTTGCACCTTCTCAGGTATTGCAATTTTAGACATCGTAGCTTATTTTAGACCTGTATACAGTGGCGGGTTAAAGTTTTGAGGCCCCTGGGCTACTGGTATTATGATGCCCCTGGGCTACTGGTATTGTGAGGCCCCCAGTAAAATAGTTCAAAAGGATCGTCTACAAGAGAACACATCTATGGAGGTCCTCAAACTGGCGGAGGCCCCTGAGCTGCTGCCCTTAAAGTCCATGCTTTAATCCGGCACTGCCTGTATACCTACGCCGTTAAATTTGCCATATTACGTACTGAACTATTTGATTTATCTCAAACTAGATGCTACTCCACAGTTACGCTTTTATATACTGTTAAATTTGTCTCTGGTGCTGTAGTAATACCTTCGAAATGGGATATTTCCCGAGATCTCCCTGATTTCGAATTATGAGCGTATGCAGACCTATTAATCATGTATAACTGTATTGCATCATATAAATGAAATACTTTATACCACTTCGTAATATTAAAATCTATTCCTTATTCTGCTTTATTGTCATCTTAGGTCTTTAAAGTTCTTAGATCGCTCACTAGAATATTGTAATTGCCGTAATTTAATGGGATATAATCGCTTCATTATGGATCTACTTTTTTAGTATTCTTCTTGTTCTGGAGCTATGGCACCTGAAGGACCTGGAAATCCTTAACTATCATCGCCCACGTTTCTTTATCTGAAGTTTTCCTTCACTATTCTCTTATTCCCACTCTTCTGAGGTGTTCCTCTACTCCATTTAGATCCCTTCTTCTAGGCATTCCACTTTTCGCCTTCTTTCTTGGTGAGTTCTCTTAAACTTCTGAATTATTCTAGCTTCTTCCATCCTTTTTACGTATTTCATTTGAGTATTTTCTTTATTTCTGTTACAAGCTCTAGGCCTTCATACATGATATGGTGATATATTTCATTGTGTACTAATTTCCTTTGTAGCATAGGGCTTTTCATTAAAAGTTTTTGGATGGTTTTCATCATTGTCCTTTAAGCCCTGAACTTCGCATCCGTGGGTGCCTTGAAGAAATGTAAAGAGCTTTATCCAACGATGAACTAACAACTATTGAAAAAAAGAAACAACCGTGGTAATAAATAAAAAATATGATCTATTGTTTCTGCAAAAGAGTTAGGTTTGAGAATAAAAAATGTGGCCAGCATTCAATGCATAATATGAATTGCGGCTTAGCTTTCAACGCTAGTTTTGCTTTTAGCTGAAGAAACATTAGCACAATTTTTTCTACTTTTTTTAAAGAGTTAAAAATAGTGAGTGCCACCCAGAAAACATCAATTAACGCGCAAATGCCGTCCAAAGATTCCTCCTAAAAACTGTAAAGATCAAACATTGTAAACGTGCTCATCATATCCAAGTCTTTTAATTGCTGTTGCTAGTGGCTAAACTTCAAGACAGGTAATTGCAATCGTCTCGCATTAAACGTCAACACGGGGCGATTATCCACGGAAAACACTCCTATCTTGCGGGTCAACTGCGTTTCCTCCCACGAGCCTCCCATTATTGGTCCTTAATTTAGATAGTCAGTAATCACTACTTTTCTAGGGTTATTAAGGTCCACTTCTCCACTAGGATCGTGCCTTTTCAATCCACATACACGGCAATTACTACTCATCTTGTGGACCGCTTAAATGTTTCAATTAGACTAACCCAACGAAAGGAAGACGGTGCTGTTGATGACGTTGTCAAAATTTTCTCTTTTAAACCTTGTTTATTCAGTAAATTTTCCACTGAATTGTATCAGAATAAAGCCAAACAACACTTTTGTTGGGTTCTAATATTGATACGTCCACAAGAAAACTCTCTAAATTAATATAGAAAATGCTGATTTGGCCCTTTTAAGGAAGTATACTACTCCAACGTGCATTTATTCTCCTACGAGGATAGTCGCTACTTCTTCCTTATATTTTGTGTGATATCTCCTAATTAAATCCGATTGAAAAGGAAATCTTTCTTATGGTTTATGATGCTGCAGGCTAAATCGCGCTGCTCTTGAAATGCAAACCATTATCTTCAAGAAATAAGACAGACGTGGTACAGGCCATGTTCTAAGACACCCGTCCGCTTCAGAAACAAATAATAGCGGTGAATGTTTCGTTGTTGTATGCGGAGATTCTGGTGCGTGGGTGCTTTTTTTTCGTGGTATATTAAACGTGAGATATTCTTTTGTAGAGGTCGCGGGGGGTTAATTGGCGGCAGTGCCGGTGGTCGTTTATCTTTACAAAAATTGACCAACCCCTTATAAGCGGACTTACATCGCGAAGATAATTTCCAAATCACTACTCGATTGGAAAATTGTCTCGACCAAACCTTCGCTGATAGCGCAAATAAAGCTATTACTACGATCGTTGAAAGACGGATGTGATGACCTACCACCTCATTTCCATCTGCATTCTCTCGGATAGATATGCGTCGAAAATGCGTAAAACGGATACCATGAGAAAGCGTTCGTCCTTATGTAAGAGTAAAGTTGATGGGGGAAAACACTTTTCAGAGACAAATATGGCTACACTACCAAAAGCAAATTGAATAAATAAATATATAAAATTAGTACAATAATAATTTTTGAGAGATGAGAGTACTTTTTTAATTTCTGTTGCTGATTGTTATGGACACATTTTTTTATGCTCACTGTAATATTGATAATCGTGTTTTTATGACATTTAATTGAAGCTGAAAACATTTGACTCGAGTGCTGAATATTTAAAATTTCACCTTACAAAATTCAAAATGATATGGAATTTAATAATCTCAAATCTAAGTAGCCTTTTTAAGAATTAGTAAAATGGCGAAATTCCTCATCAGCGGACACTCGCTGGACAGAAAAATTTGTCCGTAAAGAGGGTTGACCGTAGAAGAAGAGGTCATTCTGAAGTAGCTGAAATATTACGTTTGACTCATTTAAAATTTCATTTCGAAACATGTATTTTTGAGCATGTAAGACAAGTTTAAGACAACGAACGTAAGCATTTGTGAACATAACAAGTAAATTTACAATACAACGTTATTAAAACTTATTTACCTTGGTAAAAAATTCATCAGTAGTTGTTTGGTGAGTAAGACCTCCTCCTCCTCCTCCTTCGAAATTTCGCTTTTTTTTTCGCTTTTCTGTCGTTACGCTTACAGAAGCTGTGTGGTAGTCGAGTAAACAATAATAATAAATTTGAACTGCGATAATTTTGTGTTGATAATTGTTTATTAGTTAAGCCCAGTGTATCACTATATGATTTATTTATTATCAAAGTCTTTATTAAGCATTAGTCATTTGAATCAGCGAATCCGAGTCAATTGCCATTCTTTGTTAATGGGAGAGAAATTCTCTTTATGTTAGCGCTCATTCTGTTTATTCTCAGTTGCCTGTTGTGGAGAACGCCTCTAATACAGGCCAAAGTTCAAGCTTATTTTGCCCGTACAGGGGTTCAAGTCTAATGAAATAAATCATGAAAATAGTGTCCGCGTCCGTGTCTGAGGGTGACCGCTTAGCGGGGGTTTGAAATATATTACTGTAAATCAGTTTCTACCAGGGGTATTTTTATCTGACCGTGAAAACGGGATGACCGTATCTGAAAGGTGCCTGTAAAGAGGGAGTTTCACAGTATAAGCTCCTTAATTAAAGCGTGCTGAAAATATGTACATTTCGAAATGTACCTTTTATTAGCTCGGAAGCTTTTAAGGGCAAACGCTACTTCCATTATTGAAATTTCCTAACGCAATAACAATATTGATGAAAGAGAGCTTCCATATTTTAAGCTTTTAAAATTTTTAAACCGGTATGTAGAAGGATTTGAACGATTTTAGAATTTACAAGATTTCACTTTAAAGGCTTTTAAATGCTCAAATTAGAGCTTTTCGACTACGTTGCAATGACAAATGTATTTTTAGTTGAGAAATAGCTTACCGTAAACATATTTACATACTTATCGTATTTAAATTTTATTCATCCTTAACAATCGAGAAACTGTGTCCTCACGAGATATATTTCCCTTTTGTAAATTTAGATCTCAGGTTTCTAAACGCGTAGGTTTGCTAGGGAATTGATCAATAATATTAAATTTCAGCATCCAGGTTCGCGCGTGGGTGATAAAATTTAATTTCATAAATTTTGCCGAAATAACTTTTTTTTTAAAAAAAAATGGTCTAAATTTTTACCTATATATCACATAAAAATGATAGATAGTTCTCTAAACATAAAATGCACTTTTTGAGCTATAATTAAATTATTGTTTTATAAATTATAAATAAAAACAATATTTAGTTTGTGATCGACAAGGAATTTTGCCTTATAGTAGCTCCGTTTCCTCAACTGTACATATTTAAGTATAATATAAAATTTTCCATAAAATGTTGTAAATGAAAAGTAATTTAATTTTACTTATTATATTATAACAAAGATTTCTAAAAACATTATGAATTCAAATTGATGTAAACGGATGATTCATGATTGTTTTTAAATAAATTTGTTTATATTCAAGTAACTGCAACGAATATTAGAATGTTATAAGGCTCTTGCCTTTGCCTTAATGTGCACCAACGTAATAATCTAACAGTAGCAATATAAAATAATAATATACAACTTAGTTTTAAGTATAGTGTTCAGTATTAACGCTATAGTGGTTTTAACCTCCTCATTCCAGAGGTACATATATGCGTATCTTGAGTTGCGATGCTTTTTCTACTAAACTGATACGGCCCTGCGGTGGCGCAGTGTGGTAACGCGTTCTCCTATTGCGCGGCTAATCCGGGTTCGACTCCCAGCAGTGCAAAAAGAACGCTTACTCAGAGATCTCATAAAGATCGCACTGCTCACTGTAGTCCGGGGTTTGGTTCCCTAGGCCTTAAGAGGTTCGGATTCCTCGGAAAACAGTAGGTCCCGGCGCAGCATGACCACTGTAGTCTTTGAGCCGTAAAACCAAAAAACAAACAAATTAAACTGATACAAAAACTGCGAACTCAGACCGAAGGGTATCATTTGTTGTCACCTTTTAAGCTTCCTTTTAGCGTCACTAGATGTCACTGGAAAGCTGAGAACATCGCAGGACGAGAATTTGCTTTCGCGGAAGTTGCATCGTGTCGGCCAACGCTTGGGTCTTACGAGGTTAATTATATAATTAATTAAATAAATCCACTTTTAATGTCAGTTAGCTGAATTCAAATTTACTTCTGGAAAAGCATTTAAAATGACATTTCCTTAAACGCCAATTCATATGATCTTCGTTGGTTTTGATATGAAACAATATTTTACACGAATGGGATATTCCTCATTCACCAGCAGTGGGTGGCACCTTCAGTGGGTGACAAAAATTATTGTATAATAAATTCTCCACGAAAAACTCACAAAAATCTCGCCCCGGAGGCTTTCTTGTGTTGACCATATTTGGCAATTGTGTTATCCCTGCGGAGGGTAATAATACCTTAACATCTTTACATACGGAGAAAGAGAGCGTTGTTTCCTGTCCTCATTCGTCTAGCGGTCCAAGACACTCCGGGCTAAACGGAGGGACCCTGGTTCGAATCCAGGATGGGGAAAGCGTCTCTTTTTCTCCAAAATTACATAAGCTCTAGTTTGAGCTGTAATTAAAACGTGGGTGGCAAAAATTATTGTATAATAAATTCCCCCACGAAAACTCACAAAAATCTCGCCCCGGAGGCTTTCTTGTGTTGACCATATTTGGCAATTGTGTTATCCCTGTGAAGGGTAATAATATCTTACAACAGGATAATGTAACCCTCATCGCATATAGGTGACACAAGATTGACTCGGTGAGCACTACAGAGTTCCAGGTACTTCATTGGCCATCACGCTCGCCGGATTTAAACCATGTGGAGCACTCGTGGGACATTGTGCAGACCTCATTACATGCCCTGTAGTGACATGCAATAAACAGTGCTGAATTATGGCCAGCTATAAAACATGTGTGCCTGGCTTGATAGACCCTCGCAAAACCTCAAGAACACTATGGCATCAAATTTACCAACATATCCGTGCGAAGATTAATAATAGATATGATTCCATGTGAATTAAAATTCTCGTTTTTCATTTTTACATTTCAATATTTCGTTGACTCGATGCCATGTTCAGTAGTTGCAATTATTGGAGTAAAAGGAGGAGCCACACGCTATTACATAAGCGAGCCTTAGGTTTTGATACTTCAGTATATGCTTTATTTTCTTGCTACCAAATAAATTTTAATGCTCAATTTCTCAAACAAATTGTTTAACATTCTACCAAAGAAAACGTGTCCTGCACATGTGAATTACTTACTTTTTGTTAATTATAACATGTAAATAAACGCTAATATATTTGATTTCTCGTTATTTTTGAAAAATAAAAGGTTACTATTGTCTTTTCCGTCTGGGGATACCTACGTACACTTGGATGCCATTCATGTGGTAAAAAATAGAAGAAATATTCTGGAGTTCATGAACAAAATTAAACGAATAAATGTTAATAAATATAATTACTGGCAATATTTCGTTATCACTAAAGAAATACAACATGGACTGCTGCTCGCTTTTGAAACACGCACAAGTAATTAATTAATTAATTAATTAAAAGCTCATTTCACCCATGTGAAATTTTAACACCCTGTATACGGTCTCACCTTGTTTGGCGCAAAATGATGTCCTTAATGTCCTTGCCCCATAAAAATACAACCAATCGACCGACCGTCCATCCATCCATCCATCCGCGTTGACATCTATATACGAAGGTTCTACTGTTATGTTCTATGATTGGAAAATCTCAATGAGTCGCCTACTTTGTCCCAAATTACTTTTAAGACAGTTTTGTGGTATAAAACTGAAATAAGTAATGACCTTCCAATAATAAGAAATAGAAACGTATGCTTTCTTTTTTGCCTGTATGCCAGCCATGTTTATACAATACACCCATGTTCAGTTACGTACTTGAAGTGTAAAGTGCTTCTCCGAGTTCTGTAGTTTATTGTCGTTTATCAGTAATTTGTGTATTAGAGAGTTATACGTGATGTGGAAAGGCAAACACGTTTGGAGGTAGTTTTTTATATATGAGATTATAATATTCCTTAATGTGAATTAATGATTTACTCGAGTCACGTTAGCGTTTTGAGGCACGTACATAGGAGCATAGTGATTTCTAGTGATTTCTTTTCTGCTTCATTTAATGATCACAGGTCATGGTAATATTGCTCTCTCGGTCTTTTCGGGGTAAGTTATTGCTGAGTTTTACTAATTTTGGTACAGCAGCTATTTATCTTTCGCTTTACAAACATCGGAAAGGCCCGATATATCAAATGCATGATGCTATATCATTTTTTATATAATCTTGTTACATAGATCATATTCACTACGATGAACTGCCAATCTGAAGATTTGTTGGTAGTCAGGTATATTAACCTATTTTCCACGCGAAGTCGCATATTTTTTCAAAATCGATCAGTTTTCTGGCTCTTACGTTGCAAATGCCTTTCGTCTCAAATAAATTCAAAAAAATATTTCCAATTTTGATCTTATTCTACATGATATAATGCTATAGCGAATAAAAGCGATGATCTAGATCAATGTTTCTCAAACTTTAGTCGCTCGGATTATCAGGGGAGACCCCCCGTTAAAAAAATATCGAAATTGCTGCTAACCATGATTAATAATAATAGTAAGCCCCACTAGTCACCCTTGTACTGGGATCCCGCCCCCGTTCCTCCCAAGGAAAGACATAGTAACCTCCTTATTTGAGTATGATTTACTAGAAGACTTATATACGTACGTATATAAGAGCTCTGGCGGGAGAGATTTATTCATCCCTTGAAATATAATTTGTAGTTAATTTTAACTTCTTTTTCGGTAAATTTTAAGCTTCTTTTTAAATTTTTTTTTTACTTTAAAAAAGGCACTAGCTTTTGGCAGAAAATTTCTAAAATCTCCTACCATGTTTTCAGAATATAGGTTGATTTCCAAACCCACCTGAAACAAAATAATTTTTAGAGTAACACTATTTGATAAGGAGAGTATAAGTTACGATCTTATTTTGTCAAATTTACCATGAAAATTACATTTTTAATTTAATTAAATAATCAAAAGCAATGTAGACAGCACGGGTGTATTCAGAGGATTCAAATCTTTCACAAAATGCCGTAAAGTAACGTTTATAACAAGTAATATTTATGAGAATTTTTTCAAATCTCACTAGAACCTAAATTCTAGCTACGCCTGCAATTTCTAGTTCATTTGTTTTTTCAGAAATTTGTCGATGACCCTGCGGACCACTTGATAAGCCGCCGCGGACCACATTTTGAGAAATACGGGTGTATTTCACTATTTCACTGATCTATATCATACTATTTCATAGCGCTCGAATGTTTTCTTTTTCTGTTTAGCTTAAAAAATGCTAGTTTAGTCTAAAAATACTGGTTTAGTCAAAAAACTGCTAGTTTAATCTAAAAATACTAGTTAAGTATGAGAACTGCTGGTTTAATATAAAAACACGGGTTTAGTCTAAAAAATACTAGTTTAATATAAAAAGGTTAGTTTAAAAAATACTAGTTTAATATAAAAAGGTTAGTTTAAAAAATACTAGTTTAATATAAAAAGGTTAGTTTAAAAAATACTAGTTCAGTCAAAAAAAGTGCTAGTTCAGTCTAAAAATACTAGTTCAGTCTAAAAATATTACTTTACTCTAACAATACTAGTTTAGAAGAGCTATAGGTGTAGCGGGCTACGAAAATAAATATTCCACCATACCTTCCAGCCACTTTTGGTGTCAAAGATCTCTAACATATAGCAATTTTCTGACACCCCCGCTTGAGCTCAGTCTAGAGCTTTTTATGTATAGGAGAAAAAGAAACAATCGCCCTGGCCTAGACTCGAACTAGGGTCTCTCCGTTAAGTCCGGAACGCCTCAACCGCTAGGTCACCATGGCACAGGAAAGACGCTCTCTTTCTCCTTATGTATCATTTTCTCCTATACATAAAAAGCTCTATTCTGAGCTCAAACGTGTGTATCAGAAAATAACTACATGTAAAAATTTCCCCACAAAAAATCGCAAAGAAACCTGCCCGGTGGCTTTGTGTGTTGACCAATATTTGGCAATTGTGTTATCCCTGTGAAAGGTAATAACATCTTACAAAATCTCTAATACCTTGGGTACACTGTACGCCCATTAAACGACAAGATAGGTTCCTAATCACCGTCGAATCATTTTTTAGCAGCCATCTAACTGTAATTGCATAAATAAACTGGCTACAATTCATATAAACGCTGTACATTACCCATATCCTCAGTCTATTATTTTTTTGCTCATAGTATGCAAAACTTTTTGTTTACCACAAAAGATATTTTTATATATTGTAAAGTAATCTGTCCACGTTTTAGTTTAAATCCTATATACTGCTTCACCTTGTTTGGCGCACAATAACGCTTGCCGTCCTTGTATCATAAAAATGCAACCAACCAACCAATCTCTCGACGTAAACTGCGTATCGGTTGATTGAAGGCAGTATCTTATGAACTGGCATAGCACGTCTCGAAGTCCCACGGATGGGAGGCGAGAATTTCAACAAATTTATCAAAACAAATGAGCAAATATTGTCAGAAAACTGAAAATTAAAAGCTCGTAGGAACAAGTAAACTTTAATATTATTTTAAATAAAATAATTTCACCGCGATATATGTGAATTGGAGCATATATCTAACTTTCGGTATCGCAAAATTTGGCCCATCTTTTTCCAAGTTTTTTTTTAAGTAATGACCACGCATTTTCGATTCAATGTTCAAAATGGGCTTAATTTTTGAATTTGAACAAAATGGATTATAGTTATATTTGGTACGTCTGTCATTTCGACCAACAACTTTATTGGTACACAAGATTTAATAACCTAAGTGAAGGTAATAATTTTTCGCACGTTAGCACCAAAAATTGCTTGAAATTCAGAAATATGAGCAGACTGATAAACTGCGATATCCAATCAATTTTTAAGTCAATTCATTTTTCTTAAATTGAGTAACGTTCATTAAACTTTTTGTTCATGCCTGCTTCAAATAACAATGCAATATTTCACAGATTTCAATAATTACCCCCCCCCGTGCATGGACTTATTGTC
>QLNU02015360.1:255022162-255038685 GCA_006491805.2 Dysdera silvatica
TCTTGAGTACTCTTTAAAGCATAAACAGTGACTATAAGTTTTCGCTGGGATGATACATCTATAAGGAAGTACTCCCCTATCAATAACGACGGTATCATTAATTCTTGATGTCCTGTATTTTAGCAATCTCTCACCCCCCTGCCCGAGGGGGGTGAAAAAAGGCAGTACTTGCAAAATCACGCTGCACCGTTTCCGTGCCTTATAATAGCCCGTAACAGACCGTAACATCGGAGTAAAAATGGGTGGCGCCCATTATTCAATCGAAAATGGTCCTGAACAAGTTTAAAGGGCACGAAATTGGGAACCAAAGTGCTTATTCACCGCTGCATACGCAGTAGGCAATATGCGGAGAATAAATGATACAATTTTGCTTTACAGAATTAATGTTTCCTCTGTCCATTCGCGCAAATTAGCATGAATCACAAAAACACGATACCGAATGAAACAACAGACGGAATAAAGTAAATAAAAAAAAAATATGTTATTTACTGGGTTTTATCAGCTTGATAGTGAAAGCCACAAAATAACACAGTCTGATCAACAGAATTTAAGGAAGTTAACAGTAAGATTTAGTTTTAGATTCCCCCCTTTTGTATTTACACCGAGTATTTTCAAATGAAAAAAAAAAAATCGTCTGTCCACATTCTAAATGTTTGATTAGTAAAATACTGTTCTAGAATACGACTTATAGAGAAAAAAGTATGAGTTTTTGTGCTATGTGCACTGGTGAAGATGTTTTAACAGAGTATGTGACAAATAAAAATCCATAAAATCCGTACTTAACCTAATACTCGATGCGCATCAAATATTTAGTTATATACTGAAGGTACTGTAAACAATTCAAATTCAATGCTTACCAACTTGGGCACCCAAATGAATACTTCTAGTGGGGAACTGAGAAATATTATTACTTTCTTCTCAAGACTGTCAAAAATTTTAGTGAATGTACAAGATACTAAAATGCTACAAAAATAATTGATACTGCTTGACAATTAGTAATGAGCTAAAAAGTATCTTATTTTAAAATGTGACTGTAAAACTTTTGAAAGCAAATGCACGACAGAATCGGAAAAATCAAATTTTTGAACGTCTAGGGTGGGGCTCGAGCCCCCTCTGCCCCCCATATGGACGCACATGAATACTAAAACTATGACTGTTCTTTTTATCGTTCTTCATTACAGAACCGTTTTCCCGTACCGAAGCTGTGAAATATTTCTCTATTAAATCTATGTGTATAATTCAAAAATTGTTGACGATATGTATGATATTGCACATGCGCATAAGCGTAGCCAGGGTGTTGGGGGTTGTAAACCCCCTATTGAAATGAAATTCTTTATATTTAACATAGGAATATGGATCATTCCGTATCAACGGCTCAGAACCCGACATTATCCGATTTCTTTCAAAATTAGTAGAACTGTTGCACACCACGACTTATAATTATCTGTCAAATTTCAGATTTTTACCGACTTTTTTTCCAAAATTATGGATTTTTAAACTTCCAAAAATGGATGAAAAATTGCATTGCCGCACAACATAAAACAGCATATAACTCTTCTTCAAGTTGTTCTACTAGGCTGAATGAGGGCTCCTTTTGAAGCTGTTAATGTGAGGTTTTTGGGGAGGGGTAACATGGCTATGACACTAAAGGTCAAGGGTGAAGGTCATGTGTCCACCATCTCAAAACATGCCCCTTTTGTTTTGCATGAGTTTTTTTTATATTTTAATGATCAACTACTTACTTAGTTCAATGCCAATTTTCAAGCTGGAACTCGAATGAGATGGTAAGTTATTAATTTGTACACATCACAATAATAACTACCATTAAGATAATTTAACTCATTTCTTTTCATTGCTCGCTTACGGAGGTTATAAATACAAAAACAGTGACTTAAAATTAATTCTTGATGATTTATAATAATTAACCTAAACACAGTACATACTACAATTTTCAGTAAAATGACATGGAACTATTAATTTTTTCTTTTGAGCATCTTCATTTCAGTTGATACGGTGTCCTCTGTGAAAATTGTGCAAGTTCTTTCTGTTGAAGTATTTACATCCACTTTCTGCAATACGTCATATCTTGGCAAAATTAAAATATCTTCTTTTTGTAGGATATTCAAAAGAGGATGAAAGTCCATGTGGATGTAGAAACATAATCTTAATTTCTTCAAAAGTGTTTAGTTAGCCATCCAACCCACCAATTGTCTTTATAAATACATGTTACAAAGCCACAAATGTCTGTGAATACAACTTCATTTGCACTCAAAATACACACTGTTTTTGAGATTCTGGCATTAGAATATATTTTCGGTTCAGAGGTGGTTGTTATCAACTGGAATGAAGCAATGCAACTGCTGTGTGTTGCATATAGTTCGTGACATTTTAAAACTTTTCTATAACAACTGTCTTTCAACCTCATGCTGTTGTTCAGTGAAGTAAACAAAATCACATGCTTGAATATTTTCAGTTGCCCAGTCATATAACTGACGAGCTGTCATAATTTGTGAACTGGATGGTCTTTGTAAGCTGCCTTTGGCTGCTAGTCTCTTAATAGTACCTCCTAGACCATCACAGGCAATTTTACCATATGAAGTGGCATAGAAGTGCCATTCAGCTGATGTACTAAAATTTGCTTTGTGGTAGCAAAGATTAATGAAAATTTTCTGGTTTTTATAATGGGCAGCTGCTCCATCAGAAAAGTAATAAATATGTTTGGGCATATTTGAATTTTTTTTCTAAATAGGCAAGTAAATGATGTTGAAAAAGGTGAACTGCAACAGTATCATGCTGCAGGCATTTTGAAATTACAACATAGCTGATATGTTTTACATTTTCAACGTCTTTATAATAAATTACAACAGGATGTATTGTGGCTTGATAATTGTTCCAATGAAAGCCTTGTGCAGCATCCTGTAGTATAAAAGAATAGTTTTCGGCAAAGTCACGTATTGCCAAAAATTCATCATCTTGAAGTTTCAATTTTACTTCATTTTGAAATAATGCTTGTTCTTTGGCTAAAAAGGAATGCTTACAAAGAATCGTCGGTTTTCAATAAATGTATTTACAAATTCCTTTACTGGTTTAGTTGCCACCATCAGTGTGGTTCGATCTGTGGATACCCACTGGTTAAATGTCAGTTCATCAATGCCTCTGGAATCAAGCAAATCAGAAATATGAGTGTGTAGTTTTCCTGTTCCTGGGCATAACTTGCATTCACGTAAATAACAAGCTGGCAAAGGTGGATTACAAATAATATTAGTAATGCACTCACTGTACGATTTAATTGTTATAGCACTTTCAGCTGATAGTTCAATTTTACAGCCACTCAACATTAGCTTTACCTTCTGATGAATTGTACATATATATAAACAGTATGAGTTCCACTTGCACCGGCAAGAACACAGTTCTTGGGTCTTAATTCACAAAATTTTGAGAAGCGTATTTTTAGGTTTGAATGTTTATTTTTAAAACAAATGTAGGCTTCTTTCAAGTTGCTCAATATTACCTTTTTTCTAAATGTGTGCGCTGGCCTTCAATGATCACGGAGACGAAATTTTTTTTTCCTGGCATGCAACGACTTATTTCATCTGAGGTATAAAATTCTTTTACCATGTTTATAACAGTTTCATCAAAGTGCTTTCCAGGTTTGGATTTGGGGTTGTTAAAATTCCCTTCTTTTTTACCAGCTATTTTGCACTCCGTACCATATAATCTGAGGCGTTAAATTCTTTTTGAATTTTCCTAATACTCCAACTTTTTGGAAGAACTGTTAATATTTGAATTTTGTCACTTCTGTTACTAGATGATTTAAATTTCTCTTTCAACTGTGATAAAATTTCATTCTCTGGATCTGTTGTTGGTTCATTTGAAGATTGAGTAACAAGCAGTTTCTTCTGCAATGTTGATGTAATTTTTTTCAACTTTTCTGTGGGATAATTTTTTTCTTGTATTCTTTTCTTTTTGACTGGTGTTTCCCCTAAACATCGAAGGCTTTCATTTAGTGAAGTCATTCCTACATCTGTGGCAATAGCATCTTCATTGTCATCAGACTGTGGTTCAGAAATTCTTGTTTGTAACCCAGTTCCTTCGGTAGTATAAATAGGCATGTTAGCCAATTTTATACGACATTTTACACATATTTTCCAGTCCCTTAAAAGAGTGGATATTTTTTCTGTCATCCAGTTCTGAACTTTACGTATGTTTTTTTTTTAACTTTACTGTGACCTTTAAATTTAATGGATTGCAGCAATATATTTTTCTTGAAAGAGCATTCATTTTCAACTTCACACAAAAAAGTTACTTTCATCAACACCTCCATTTAATAACAGTGAATATGTATTGAGACATCTATCACATCAACTTCAGTCTTTTCCCAAGTGCAAATCTAAACCAATCCAAAACTAAAGATTTTAGGTTTTGGTTTACAAACTACTGAAATCTAGAACTAAAGATCTTAGGTTTTGGTTTATAAATCACTGAAATCCAAACCAATGTTAAAGATCTTAGGTTTTGGTTTACAAATTACTGAAATTTCAATCTCAGCCAATGACAGACCTCTCAATGACAACATTGAGAGGCAGATGAATGGTTGCCTGCTAAAACTTCACAAAGAGTCGAAACTGGATGAGAAACTTTACTCGCGACTCCGTTGTTCGTCTGGAAGAATACCATTGTTCTATGGACTCCCAAAAGTCCATAAACACGATATTCCTCTTAGACCTATTGTGAGTTTTTGTAGTTCGCCAACATATGCACTTTCTAAATATCTTGCAGGTATACTATCTCCTCTTGTTGGGTGCTCTGAACGGTCGGTGTCTACCTCTGAGGAGTTTATTTCTTCTATCAGAAACGTAAAAATCGCTCCCGATGATGCTATGGTGCCTTTTAGTGTTGTTTCACTTTTCACCTGTATTCCAACAAATTTGGCGGTATCAGCAGCGTTGGAGCGACTGAGGCATGATGGAAGCCTGGAAGAAAGAACTAGCCTTAGTCCGGAAGAGATATATTGCCTGTTCGAGTTCTGCTTGAATTCCACGGTTTTCGGCTTCAAGGGTAGATTTTACCGACAGAAGAGGTGTACGGCGATGGGGTCACCTGCTTCGAGTGTGGTGGCAAATTTGTGTATGGAGGCATTTGAAAACAGTGCTTTAGATGAGTGAATTTACTGTGTCCAGGTGTGGAAGCAATACGTCGATGATACTTTCGTTATCCTACCAAGGTCTTCAGTTACTGATTTTCATCTCTATTTGAACAGCTTGAACCCTCATATTCAATTTACATTAGAAGAAGAAGATAGCGGTTCATTACCCTTCTTAGATGTTCGGATAAATAGAGATGTGGATGGGCGACTGTTGACTACGGTGTTTAGGAAACCAACACATACTGATAGGTATCTTGACTTTCGTTCTCATCACCCGGCATCACACAAAGCATCTGTCATTAGAGCCTTGCACCGACGAGCCTTTACACATTGTTGTAATGATGACCTTCGCAATGTTGAATTACGACGCAACAAAAGCGTGTTGAAAAAGAACGGTTACCCGACTAAATTTATCGCTCGTAACCAATGTGGTGTTAGTGGTGGAAACAGGAATGTAGAGGATGAGACTAGGAAGACATCAGTGGTTTTGCCATATGTGGCGGGTGTCTCAGAAAAGCTGTCTCGAATTCTCAGTTGTGTGAATGTTAAGACCTACTACAAACCTGTCTACACCCTGCGTGATCTATTACTTAAAGTTAAGGATCGCGTCCCTGAGGAGGAAAAATCTGGTGCTATTTACCAAATACCGTGTGGAGACTGTGACAAGGTGTATGTTGGACAGACGGGAAGATCGATACGTCTACGAGGGAAGGAGCATATGCGTGCGGTAGCTAGGGGAGACGATTCAAACCAGTTGGCTGAACATGTCTTCAGGGAGGGTCACGAACCAGATTGGCATTCGATGAAAATATTACATCAGAATGTGACGAATCTGGGGAGTAGACTTTTTCTGGAATCATGGGAAACCTACGGTTTGAGGAGTCGTGCAATAAACATCGCAAAACCTCTACCAGAACCTTACAGGATTTTTGCAAAACCTCGAGTTGGGGGTGTTCATCTGACATCGTCGGGTGCGGGGGCTTTCCCGGCGAGGGTTTCCCCGATTGGGGTTTCCCCAGCTGGAAATGCTCCGCACCAAATGGCGTCAGATGGGGATTCCCAACATGCGGGTATATAAGCTTAGGACTTTCACGAACTCTTCATTCTGCCTTCACTTGACAAAGGGAGCAGTTGGCTCCCGAAACGTCGTGTTTTTAAACCTTACGCCAGTGTCAAAATAACTGTTTGTTATGATTAATTTAAAACTGCTTGTAAAACTAAAGTAAAACTTCGTTATAATTTTAATAATATAAACACTAACCCTTAACAATATACTTTGTAATTCCTCTGCTACTACTTTTATTTACATTGAATCATCAGATAATTAGTTTCATTATTGCATGATGTAGTTTAGATATATTTTAATTTTTAAGACCATTTTGAGAAAAGAAAAATTCAATTTTTGAACACCTGTGTTTTCCATTTCTTTAACATTTTTTTTTACTTAAGAAGCAATTTATTAATGAAAGTAGTATTCTCATTTCATTTAATAGAAGTTATTCTGTTAAATTTTATGTAAGTACTTAATTAAAAAATTTTGTGAAAATCAATATATATATATGCCATATTTCATTCTCTAGTTTAAACATACCAAAGAACTTCTCTATATTCGTTGGTAATTGCATTGTGTTAAATACAGTATTTCTGCCCAGCATAGTATTGTAAGCACTTGACCCATAAATCAATGCTTTCATAACTGCAAATTCAGACGTATCTGCAATGATTAAGCAATATGTGTGGTATCGTATTGGTGGAAATTATGCTTATTGTTTATACATAAAAATTAATAACTTAAAATTGAATGAGAGTTCCAACTTGAAAATTGGCAATCAACTAAGTAAGTAGTTGACCATTAAAATATAAAAAATCATGCAAAACAAAAGGTACATGTTTTGAGATATTGAAGGTCAAAGGTCAAGGTCATGTGAGCTTGACTTTTGACCTTCAGTACCCTATCCATGTTACACCTCTACAAAAATCTCACATCAAGAGCTTCAAAACGAGGCCTCGTTCATCTCAGTAGCCTAATTAGAAGAGAAGTTACATAATATTTTACGTTGCTGGGAGATGCATTTTTCCAGCCTTTTTAAAGTTTAAAAATTCATAACTTTAGGGAAAAAGCAGAAAAAAATCTAAAATTTGGCAGTTAGTTATAAGTCATAATGTGCAACAACAGTTCTGACAATTTTTAAAGAAATCAGAGAATATCGGGTTGTAAACTGTACTTTTTTGCGTTAATTCGACATGGAATGACCCGTATATGAGTTGTAGCTCTGTAACTTCCCCCATTGAGCCTATAACTCCCTTATGAACTTTCTACGTACGCCTATGCGCATATGTGCAGGATAAATATATTATTATAACTAAAGATATTACTCATTGAAGAAGCATGTAGAAACACATTAACGTCTCAAAACCATTTTTAATTGATTTGATATTATTACAAATTTACATATAAGAAATAGGCTTTCTATTCAATCAATGGAATTTAAAACTAGGATTATACATTTTATCAACCTGATCAACATTTCTTTCATAGTTATACTGCACTAAAACTCACATATATTTACCACTAATACAATAACCATTCGCATATTTTAAACAAAACCTGAATTTCTTTATTGTATATTACATCAACCAACAACGAAACTCAAGGAAATTAATTCGCCAGTTTTAAACCTGTTTCCTGCAAATATATTCTACTCACACTTACCAACTATGTTGACACCTAAAAGCTTTTCAATATATCTTTATACTGAAATTTAATGGCTCTTTATATATAATTTTAAACGGTTCTTTTTAGGTTCGAAATAATTTTATATGCTGATGTATTTTAGATCTTCCTTTAAACTAATGCCAAGATCATACATAATTAAAACTGCAATTTAATACAAGCCACATTTGACCTCCTTAATTAGCAGCTTTTCATATCACTATGTCTAAATTTTCGCATAAAATCGAAGATGAATGTTAAAAGAATCTTTTTTATAAAAAACATCTCTTCTTCTTTCTTGATTATATTAAAAGTTTTTAATGTTAATGAATTTAGAAATTTCAATACGTTTTTAAATATGTACTCCTTATAACCACAGTATTCGCTATAAAAACCTGTAGTGGTAAATTTAAAATTATGATTTAACATTCTTCAGATTTGTAAGGTTTACAATAATTGCTATTATTCTTCTGGAAGAATTAAATACTGAAATACAGAACGTACTGAACAATAAAAACAGAAAGATTGCAGTAATATACGGGAAGGGTTGTCAATGTAGGCTTTTTTTTTTATCTGCAGAACAGCAAATTATATTAGTTAAAAAATAGCAGTAAAGTTGCACCCGTGGACCTGCGGTGGTGCAGCGGTAACGCGTTCACCTTGCATGCTGTTATCCCGCGCTCAACTCCCAACGGTGAAAGAAAACAAACGCTTATTGACTAACTGCTAACTGAGATCTGAAAGTTGGTTTCCTAGGCCATAAGAGCTTCGGATTCCTCGGAAAACTATAGGTTCCGATGAAGCATGACCCTTGCTGTTTTTACGTTGTAAAACTCATAAACAAAACAAAAAAACAAAAAACGAAAACTACACTCGGACCTAGATATATGGTCACCTCCCCTTGATTTGGGGAAACCTATTTAATAAGGGGATGTCCACACACACACACATATACACATAAGATTGAAAAGGGAATTCAGTCTAAGATGTAGATAATTTTAAAACGTTTCTATACGCAGTGGGTAAAAGAAAAAATAGTATTTGCACGCATGCATTATGTTGCATAAATAGGAGTATAAAGAGCAAATTTAACGAAATATTTTTAATCATTTGATTACTTTTGCAATAAATATTCATATACGTATTTATTATTTTAAAACCTGTCAGGAATATATTCATAAAAAAGCAAAAACGTATTTTTTCATACCAAAAAACAACATCAACAGCTAATTCTCTGCCACATACGAAGAGGCCATTCGATACTTGCTTGATGATGTTCTTCAGTCTTTGCATTTTCGAACGGACAGATCTTGATTTATCCCTCACAGTAATATTCCATTTTTCCTTTTATTTTACAATATTGTTCAAAATTATATTCTTACGTACGTCGCAATAACTAAGACTATAGTCACAAAAAAAGTATAATCCTCTCCCATATTGCAATAGAATGGTAGCAGAAAATAAATTGCTGTCTCAAAGATCTTAAAACGTGTCTTTTGAAAAAAAGCAGGACCTTAATTTGTTGTAAATTTGTATAATATAATGTTTATCTGTTTAAAACAAGGTATCATTACGTGTGCAATTACGTTTTTTGCCCATTGTACATGATTGACCTTAAAAGAAGGTGAGCTTATATCGAAGTCTGACTATATTTTTATTGATACTGGTTCTTTAATATGGTTAAGACACTACAAAAAAGTCACCCTCTTCGAAGAAAATAGTGTAATTGTATGAAAATATAAAAGCCTTTCCTCCATAGATTCCCATTCTGTTTCGCCGTTTCTTCTTAATTTGAATATTCGTTAACAATTTGGCGCCGGAGAGTTATATTTGTTGAAATTCAAGTGAAAAATTAAAGAGAATTTCCTGATATTTTAAGTATATTTTACAAAGAATTTTAGATATTGTAGAACGTCATTTATACATCTTTACAGGAAAAAAATCAACGTTCATGACGTAAAATAACGTCCAAAAATATTCTCTAATTTCATAAAATATTCAAGTGAAATTATTGGGAACTATATTAGCTTTATACGAGCTATATTTTAGCTAAAACCATTGACGAAGTAATTAATTGTCCGTACGTCCATAAGATAATACACACTGTCGTAAATTGATACTTACATAAATGCATAACAAAACGTATTTTTACTTGACACTAATCGTAAAAAAATTGTATTTGTAATTAATACGGTATTCGTAATCTCGTCAGGAAAAAATATTCCTACCTATCATTATAATTAAGTTTTTTGACCCGGGGAAAATTTTAGCCGAGACAGTAGATTTGGACAATATAATCTTTAAACAAATAATAAATAGAAAAAACAACGTTTTTAAGAGTAGTTGAAATTTTATTAGACAAATTTCAACACTTTTCGGACGGACTTTGGCCGTCTGTCGTCAGGAATACACGTCCATCTGACAATGAAACAAACAACGAAGTATTTCCGATTCACAGGTAATACAAATTATTTATGCACAATACACTCAAGAAGAAACTTTCATTGTAATATGCTAATTTGACTATGCATGATCAAAACTATTATGTAAAATATTATCATAAATACACGAGGAAACGCATGTTAAAGCATACTACATACACATAAAACGATTATATTAATATATCCACAACAGAAAACGTAAATACACTGTAAATCGTATTATTTCCTGATTGGCAAAATTCGAATATTAGACAGTACAATTATAAACTACAGAAATAAATTATAAAATGCAGAAGAAGAAAAATATCATTCTTTATGACACTGCATCCTTTACAGAAGTATCTAAAAACTATCCAATGCCTCAATAGTACTTTTCTTACTAAATTTAATATAGAAAATTAGGTACTACTATAAGAATCTGAGATAATTTATATATTTTATATTAACAGTTTTCAATCTTCTAAGCTAAATATTAGTTTCAAATATTTTAATAACAACCTCTTAATAAAATCTAATAATCTTTTAATTTCTTGAAAATATACTTTTCTATTTACAATTAATTATTTAATGTGTTTTGTCACGGGGGTCGTGTTAACGTTGCTGCCACCATGTGCCTATGGGCACAACCTCTCGTCCTGTCTAGTCGATGAGGCGTTTAGGTAGGTGTTTCCCTGGTATCCAACGTGTGAGACGGCTTATGAACCGCACGGAGAAAGCACAGACGCGGACACTGCCGTGGCTAACGATCTACTTTATTGATACTGTGTTGACGAAACATATTAGAACAACGTCGTATCTCCCGAGTCGGGGCAAAATCACGCACGGTCGTGAAGGTATACACGCACATACAGTGAAGACTTCCACGTCGCATAATAATAATCAGGGCCCGACACTGGATTGGGAGCTAGGGCTTGTTTCCTCAACGCCCAATCTCTCGCGTCTCCCTCTGCGTCTCCTTTCTCCCGCCGAAGATATCCAGCTCCCAGTGCATCCCCTCCCTTTCTTAAGAAATTCCTAAGGGGTCTGTTTCGGGTTCTGCTGTGATGGGGGCGTGCTGTACCGTCACAATGTTGGGCCTGGATTTTCAAACCGAATTACACTTTGAAACAGTTGCAATACTTTGAAAGAAATGCCTTCGCAAGCAACACAGCTGTTGTTTAACTATGAACTGATTACGATAGATATTACCAGAGTACTAGCTAGATGATAACCTAGTTTCGGGCGCAGAATGACCCTTGCTGTCCTTGCGCCATAAAAATACAACTAACCTAGTTTCGGTTGCTTCAACCTTTGGAGTTAGAAGCAGTAAAGTTGAGGCAATTTATCATAGATTTTATACTTCGTGGTGTAAAATTTGCACATTTTTCCTATGCTAACCTCATTTGTTACAATTTAAGGCATGTAAATAATTACGCAAAAAATCAAAAACTCCTTAATATTCGACAAATTATGCCTTTATCTATAAAATCCAGCTCGTGTGCTTTATATTATAATATTAATAATTATACTGAACACAATTTCAGATATATTGATATAAAGGTGTTAATTTTATAGGAATTAATTTTAACTTCATCTGATCACTGTAAGTCAAATCAGGACACTATTTATTTGAATGTATCATACATTCATTATAAAGAAAACCCCACAAGCGATGGCATTTAAAAGCGTAAAATATTGTATTGGAATTCAAGATACGCAACTTGCTTGAGAAATGCTTCAATGACTCTTCATAGAATTATAAAAAAAAAGTATTATTTTTACAGAAAATTTAACTTTGGCACTATTATCTAAATTTTCTCTCATCACTCTTTTATTTTATAATACATTTTCAAACTTATAAATTCACCCATTTGCCTTAATTCCGAACATACACAGAAAATATTACATCGCCAATATTACAATACAGATACAATGATGCAATACAGAGAAGCATACTATGTATAACTTTATGAGTGGCTCCATTTTCATGCAGCGTTGCCTTGAACTGGAAACGCAACGAATCCTTCACCACAGGCAAACAAGATGCAGATAATTTACCATTTATTTTAACGACACTGATTTTGATTTAGCCCTTTTTTGTTATAACGTACGTCAACCAGAAAATAGAAGGTATGCATGAAAATCTACGTTTATTTATGTGGTTTGAGAGGAATTTGGCATAACATTAAAAAGACATTCAGAATTTCTGGCTATGTTTGGCATGAACGGAACCATGGGCCTATGGGCAACACTAGTGATAATATTTTGTAATATGTGTTGCATTTCTTGTAAGAACGTTGTGGTTACGTTTTCCACCATGGACCTGGTTTGCTCAATTTGCTCCCTCATAAACACCTCTTGCCATTGTTGTTGACTTTCAAGTTGACGTTGGAACCACAGTTGGTATTGCTCTTGCCACTCGCGTATCTGAGACGCATGTCTCATGGCGTATGTCTCCGCGAAGATCCTTACCATGTCGGTAACACTCTGCTGGGGTTGAGAATTGCTCTGGAAGCTGGAAGGGTTATTCTCTTCATTGGTCAATGCTTGGCTGTTTCGAACCGAAAATTCAATGTCTTCTGCTAAAACAAACAAAGTATTTTTATTACAAACGAGGACAAAGCAAAGCTTTCTATTTGTTTTGAGAGATACCTATAAATGTTATGTAATTTTTTTAAACGTTTGTCATCCGATTTTAAATAATATATATATATATATGAGCAACTATTTTATTTGACAGGGCATATTAAATCTTTCACGGGATGCAAAAACTTAATATCACAATTAATTAAATAAAAATACAGTGTTTATAATGAGGTGCAAAATATTTTAATGTCCGTTCTATTGGATACGTAAATATGAGACAAAATATGCTAAATGTAATATTTGACAAATCTGTTCGGTCCCTTATTCAAACGTTACACTAATATTGTTTATATATTTAATTTTAATTATGAAAATTTTATCTTATTTAATTATAATTTCGTAAAAATTTTATTTTAATTTTTTTTATTTTATACATAAATGTTTCGTTTGCTTTCCCAATGGTTTATAGGCTCATTCAGAGTATTCGTTGGGATGAATATGATCACGCAGTACTTCCTTAATTTGCACTTATTTTAATGATTATAATAATGATTAATGATAATTTAGGAAAATGTCATATATATATATATATTTATATGTGTGTGTGTGTGTTATATGTATATTAAATAAGAATATACAGGGTTCCTAGGAAAGA
Organism: Dysdera silvatica; assembly: GCA_006491805.2. Lineage (NCBI taxonomy): Eukaryota > Metazoa > Arthropoda > Arachnida > Araneae > Dysderidae > Dysdera > Dysdera silvatica. The sequence goes on from QLNU02015360.1 coordinate 255,035,683, forward strand.
CCGGATGCGGCCAATAACTTTTGAACCAAGACAGATATTGCAAAGAAAGTTAGATATTAGTTAATAAAATGACTATGTACTATCAGACGAGATGAACAGCAGCGCTCCTGATGGCGAATTGAGGAAGTTAAAAAATTCATTTAAAAAAAATAATAAAGATAAGTAAATATTTTCAATGAGAAATTTGTAGAGCATCCTACAGTTAGTAAGCAAAACATACGGCTTACATGCACTATGTACACGTACTGCCACAAAGTAAGGTGTTCCGGATGTTTCAATGCATAGCTTTCAATTGATGCTTTCTAGAGCTTTAGAGGTTGGGTTGAAATTCTTAAAGAAAAAAAAAAACATACTCTGTTATCTATAAGAACTTCAACTCAACTTTTAAAACATCAGAAAGCATTAACTGAAAGCGATGCATTGGAACTTCCGGAACACTTTGCTTTGTAGCAGTACGTGTACATATTGAATGTGAGCTGTATATCTTTTCCTACTAACTGAAGAATGCTCTACAACTTTCTAATTGAAAATATTTCGCTATCTTTATTATTTTTCCAAATAAAATTTTTAACTTCCTCAATTCGCCACCAGGGGCGCTGCTGTTTATCTTACCTGATAGTGCATTGTCATTTTACTATACCAATACCTAACTTTGGTTGCAATATCTGTCTTGGTTCAAAAGTTACTGGCCGCATTCACACTTTCCTAGGATCCCTGTATATAAACCTCTTAATTGCTTTCTAATCCAAAAGCAACGATATTCTGGGTACCAGCGTTGTAGACGTTAATAGTTGTTGGCAGTTATGCAGCTTTAACATGCCTGTTTCTAACAATCATGTTGTCATATCGCCATCTTGTAGCTATATCGCCATCATATAGCCATGTCATCAAAATTGCATTATTTCATGTATTATAATCACTCATCCGTTGATGACAGCCAAGGCAACGATTTACTGCGTGGCGCTTTTGGCTATCTAACTGCTCACTCTCACGATAGGTGTGTGGAAAAATTCAGTGAGAATGACCATCCACCCATTAGGCTTATATACATGTATGTAAAAACTCCGGCAGGAGAGATTTATTCATCTTTTAAAATATAATTTGTAATTAATTTTAGCTCATTTTGTGGTAAATTTTAATCTTTTTAGTTTGTTTTTTTTTATTTTAAAAAAACAGTTTTTGGCAGAAAATCTCTAAAGTTTTGGACCGTGTTTTTAAAATATGGGTTGGTTGCCAAGCCCACCTGGAACAAAATAATTTTTAAAATAACGCTATTTCATAAAAAGATTTCGAGTTACGATCTTATTTTGTGAAATTTACAATGAGAATGACATCAATCATGAAAATGAAAAAAATGAAATGACACAATCGTTAAGTTAATTAAATAATTATAGGCAATGTAGACTGCATGAACGTATTCAGAGGATTCAAATCTTTCACGAAACACCGTAAGGTAAAGTTTATAACAAGTAATATTTATGGGAAATTCTTTAAATCTCACCAGAACCTAAATTCTAGTTATGCCGGCAATTTCTAGTTCATTTTTTTTTTCTTCTGTAATTTGGTGATAATCCTGCGGACTACTTGATAAGCCGTCGCGGACCTGGTCCGTGGACACCTTGAGAAATACTGAAGTAGTGGATTTCGTGATGTGCGCTTACCATTGTTTTCTGCAATAGGATCATGATGATTATCGTCTTCACCCGAAATATCATCCGCTACCTGTTCCTCCGACTTAATTTCTAAAAGGTTAACTTGCGGAATCGCCATCTCCTGATCAGTAACGTTGTTGTTTTCGTCTTCTTCAAAAGACATCGACTGCTCCAAAACTGCTGCCGGGTTGTCTTCTACTTCCAGTTCTTGATTTTCTTCAGGACTGGTTGGTGATTCAACTAGAAAAAAGAAATGTAGATTTGTTCTTTGTCAATCAAAAGTACACTGGAACCTAATAAAGTGACCACTTCGGTAAATTGACCACATGAATAATTTAACAATTTTTTTATAAAAGAGAACTAGTAAGGACTTAGTCATGCTTATACCAAAATTTGTCGTGTATGATGACCATCTAGCTGTGGTGAATAGTAGCGATTCTAGACAAAAAAATTTGGGGGCACAAATTCTGCGTATATGCATGAGCGCCGAAATTTGGGGGACATGGCTCCGGCCCTAGCCTAGAACCGCCACCGTCGGTGACTATTGCTATCCAGCCCCAAAGGTGGTCACTTTAAGCAGCTGCTGTATTTAAAAAATTAATACAACTGCAAATAATTAATAAAATGTACAAATTATGAATTACACGTTACAGCAAATTAAACGAGAAAACTGTGTCCAATAACCATTGGCGTACGCAGAAAGTTCATAAGGGGGTTATAGGCTCAATGTGGGGGATTACTGAGCTAGAGCTACATGTATTCCTATGTTAGATATACAAAATTCCATTGCAATTGGGGGTTACAACCCCGTCAACACCCCCCTGCATACGCCAGTGCCAATAACGAATAAAGACTATTTTTTAAAAATTTTCCTAGTTAGGGATGAAGGTTTTAGGGGTGTTCAGTGTTAAAATGCAGCAAAGCTACATAATAAGTAGCGCCATCTGGTGGATTCCAGTGTAGAAAAAAATAGAACACAATCAGTTTATATAAATTCATATTTCCATCGTGTGGTATTAAATTTTTTTTAATTCTGTATATTTCACTTAAAACTAGAATTATTTTCTGAAATGGGAACTGGACTTCTATTAATTATTTAAAAAAAAAAAAAAATTAAAGATTTGAAACAATGCATTCGTGATGACCAGCGTTTTGAACATTTTATAATAATTCTAAAAACACAGAAATTTCTCTTATTGGTGATTTTCCAAGGCCGCGTACCGCCGTTAAACAGAGATAGCATTAAATGGAACGGCGTTATTGAGAGAAAACTTTATACTGAACGGGAGTGGAGTTACGACACACACAGTAAATTTTTGGGGAGGTTGCATCACTAATGCTACCCACTAGT
>QLNU02015360.1:255050532-255068830 GCA_006491805.2 Dysdera silvatica
ATTTTTTTCATGGAACCGTCCATTTCGTTATATGGAGGTTCTACTGTATTATTAAGAATACGGAAGTCTCTAAGTCTCATAAATTCAATTACTTAATAATCGTCTCCTATTCTTTCCTTTTCGCCTATAATCTGTTCACTGATAATCTACTTACTTCCTGCTACCAATCTTTATGTTAAACTTACGGTTTTCTAATATCATTAATAGACTATATATACTTACATTAAGTTTTTGCTTTCTGGTCGTAGTTCTCAGAATTCAGCTGAATTAGTTCATATATATAAACATGTACCTTGTGGAAACTTCCAGTTGAAATCCTCGACGATGTTTGCTTTGAAATAGAAATACCATGTTTTTCGAGATTCAAAGAATTTTTAGTATAAGACCAGTCTTTTTTAAATTGAGAGTAAATTTATAAAATAAGAGTTTATGCTTTTCATATTTCAATAGATTTATTAAAAGTGGAGAGTGTTAATTCAACCGTCTCTACATGAGAGACCGTTTATACTTACGTTATCTTTAGCAGAAGCAGTTTAAATTCAAGCTATATTAACATTATCAATTATATTTTACATATATTATATACGAGTATATACTGAATATAGTGTTGTAGTTAAACATTAATTGTATCTATGTAGATCTTATTTTTATTCCTTTAATTAATTTAATTGATTATGGTTAATTGTTCTGATTAACAAAAATACATAGATTATAAACTAGTCCCGGTATATTTTTAGAAAATATAAAATAATGCATTGAATGACAAAATATAGGAGGACAGAACGAATTCACAAAATGAAATATCATTGCTAAATGACATGAGAAAAATGATTAACTCTAAGAAACACATACGTTAGTTTTCCACCATCAGGTAAGGGTGAGTTCAAGTATTACATAAGCAATATTTTGGCCATTTCAACCCCCCCTCAGTAAGCAAAAATTAACATTGGCTAACATAGGAAAATAAGACCAACGGCAACCACCCTGCTCTCAAGGTGCCTACATAATACTTGTACTCTCCTTTATCTTAATTTCCATCGCAAAATTTTAAGTACATTTCCCAAAAAATTCATTTTGGAAAAAATAACACTCTTTTTTTAGCTACTGAAATTGTAACAAAAGCGAGGAAAAACAAAACCAATTTTAACTCACTTGGTGTTATCTTTAAATTACTTTTATTAATTAAAATTATAATATTAATATACATTGGCCCCACTACGTTATTAATACAAGTTTATCATTAAATTTATTAATGTGGTAATTATTAATTAGTTTTTGAAATTTTCGAAAAAGTACCATGACATGAATTTTAAGTTATTGACAAAATCATATGGTCCCCCAGATTTTCCCACTAGCACAAATCGCGTCGCAATCTAGGAGGTCATGTCACCCACTTTAATGTTCCACACATAGCATTTAGTTGTAATTTAAATTTTTTTAAGAGGGGACTAATTTTTTTCTATAGAGAGATGAGCCACCCCTAACTTCTCCTCCTCCTCCCTCTGGGCTCTGGTAACATAAATATAAATAATGTTATTCTGAAATTTCAAATATATTCTTGTGGTTTCTGAAGTATAAAGAAAACATTAAAAATTCACACTAAAATTAATTGAAACTACAGTCGAACTCGGCTGTAGTGATAGCAGGGCTATTACGTCAAAATTCTGAAGTATCTTCGCGATATAGGATAACATATAACGTTATAGGTGATGTATAACGTTATTTTTTCTTGGTTATAATACCATAAAATTAAAATTACAATCGGATTGTGTATATAGGATCATTTTGTACTTCCTGTATGTTTTTCGGATTTTTTCTGTTTATCTACAGTTGTTATTCCATATCAACATTACTTATTTCATCTCATAAGATTTGGTGCATATGAAATTTTTTATTAGTTTATAGTTCAGTTTTGCATTTCCATATTTAAACATTTCATTTCTTGTTACACACCACTAGTCTGTACGTTTTTTTTCCCAAAAGAGAGAATACGTTTAATAAAAGTACATTTACACTAATAATGCCATTTACTAATTTTAATATCATGCGTACCAGCATTTTAAAATTATTTATCGGTTATAACATCCAAATTTCAGCTGTCCCTCGAATGTTGTTAAAACCGAGTTCATCTCTGCATATGTATATCACATTACTGGAAAATAAATACATTATAAAATACATTGACTTCGACTTGCAATTAGGCATAAAATTTCTATATTTCGTACTGCGTGTATATGCATGAATAAAAACATAAACAGTGTTCAGCCTTCATCCGTACACATTTCTCTTATCCATATATTTACATCCCCCACTCCCCGAGTTTAACACCATTTACTACTTTCCTTTAAAAGCGCATTTTGAAGCGCTAGATTTAGTGGCAAAATCACCGAGATGGCAAGCACGATGCAGACATACGTAGAGTTGCAGGAGCAACGCAGGAGGATGATGGGATTGCAGACGCGACGGATATCGACCTTCTCTTGTAGCTACTTTCACATCACCCCTCTTCCCCACGGCTTCGTTTTCGGCTTGGATCTGGTACGTTTAGCGTACGCCATATCTGCCAATATATCTGTATTTTAAACAACGGCCGTTAGTAATCATATTGCGATATACTGCGTACTTATCAGATACTAGTCTATACAAGTGCACGCACATATTTAGAAGAAATAATTCTATTTATAAAGTATAACAAGACACAAACAGCGATCGTTGCGCAATTTCAACTGCTATTTTTGAGTACGTTGCTATCTCGTCTGCTTTTGGTTGCAAAATTTTGCCTATCGAAGCAGGAGACGCCAGTTCTCTCCTTGCGAAAAAAATTTCAAAGAAATTTGCCCCCAAAAACTAAAACTACCGTTTAAAATATCACTTACTTTTAGCAAATAATTAAAGAAATGATTTTCGATCAATGTTTTACCTTAATGTATTTTACAGTAATTTAAAAATTTAAGAGTCAGGAGCAACGACGTAGGAAAGGGAAGCTCAACCCCATTGGATAAAAAACCATATTATTTTCTCCAAGACCCATCACATAATCTTCTTTAAAGCCACTTCAGCCCTCCCCCATGAATTTTAAAGTGCTACGCTACTAATCAAGGGCATCCAGTTTCCAATTTAAAATGTAATGCGCTTTGATTGGCTAATTTAGAATTTTACGTCATCCGAGACAGGACCGACGACTAAAAGTGGCCTCCAAGCTGCGACTAACTGTAATTCACGATTCGAACTTGAGACTAGGAAAATGATGATGAACTTATTAAGCGATCACGGTAGCTTATAAAAAGTTACATACGTGTTAACTGAAATAAATAAATTAAATGGATTTTAAACGGTATATTTGAAAAAGAACGGATTAGAATAATACTCAACACTGACACTCTTGCATAAGGTCCTATTAAGACAGGTTATTTTCAATTATAACGTATTATATAAAATGCGTTATAATTGATAAAGAACGGATTAAAATTATACTGAGTATTAATGTTCTTGTATAAAGTTCACTTCTTACTTCGTCATAAAAATAAATTTATGAAAATTAAAATATTCAGACTTGTATTTAAAATGTATGCACATTTTGAAGCAAAAAGAATTTTTTGTAACCAAGGCGGTAACAGTTAAAAACATATGGGGCCTGAAGTAGCTTTAGAAAAAATCATATGATTCAGCGCAATATTTCTCAAACTTTGGTCACTCGTGGACCACTTTAAGCATTCCTTTATTTATCACGGACCACCAGGGGAGGGGATTTCTCTTCTCCCCCCCCCCTCATTAAAAAGATATATTACCTGAATTTAAAGTTATCAACTATGGTTAATAAATATTAAGCCCTGCTTAGCCACTTTCACACTGATCTTACCCGCCCCCGCCTCTCCCAAGGAAAGACATAACTAAAGTAACCTTCGATTTATGTGACTTATTGGCAGGCTTATATACGTGTATGTAAGAGCTCCGGCAGGAGAGATTTATTCATCCTTTGAAATATAATTTGTAATTAATTTTAACTCATTTTGTGGTAAATTTTAAAGCTGTTTTTTTTTTTTTTTTAAGAAACAACTTTTGGCAGAAAACCTCTAAAGTTTCGGACCATGTTTTTAAAATATGAGTTGATTGCCAAACCCACCTGAAACAAAATAATTTTTAAAATAATGCTATTTCATAAAAAGAGTACGCGTTACGATCTTATTTTGTCAAATTTACAATGAAAATGACATCATTAATTTAATTAAATAATAATAAGCAATGTAGACAGCATGGGTTTATTAAGAGGATTCAAATCTTTCACGAAACGCCGTTAGGTAAGATTTATAACAAGTAATATTCGTGAGAGAAATTCTTTCCTACATTCATACATACATTCATTTTCCTACATACATATAGAACCTACATTCTGGCTGTGCCAGCAATTTCTAGTTCATTATTTTTTCTGAAATTTAGTGATGATCTTACTGACCACTAGATAAGCCGCCGCGAACCACACTTTAAGAAACACTGATTTAGCGTTAAAGCGAAAAAGATGACTTACTATCTAATGGGAGGCTTGCCCCCACCCCTCCCTTTTACACGCCACTGATACCAATAAAATCCAAGCGGGCATTCAATAATATGTTTTGACTATGCTTATTTTTTGTAATCTTTGTTCAATAACGGGATTTGGTTTAGACATTCCAAGGCTACATAACAGGGTATCTAGTATCGGATTGATCTACTGGACCTTCGAATCGCGGTACGTTTACGAAAAACCAAACTTTATGGAAATCTAACTCATGGCAAAAATCTCAAAGCTGAGGGGTTTAGCCATTGAGCTAATGAGGTTCTTCAACTATTAGGTGCTTTTCAAATGTTATTTTCGTTACCGGTTTGGTTCTGCCACGACAATATAGAGGTTTAGATTTCTTGGGAAACTGTAGGTCGTGGCGCCTCATGCCCTTAGCTGTCCTTGCTCCGTAAAACACAAGCAAATGTTTTCATTAGGGATGAGTACACTACAAATGGAGGGGAATATAACAAATCATTTAATATTAAAATAGAATGTTCTAAAGAAAATATCTGACTCTTGAAAAAGATAGCAAAGTCCGCGAACAATTTTAAAAGTAAAAACTGTGTTCCCTAATATACAGCCTTGATCAAAAGTAATAGGCACCCTACTGAAATCCTTTTATTTTAAATTACTAATGTAAATGAATGTATGTAATGTAATTTTAACTTCTACTGCGTATGCAGCATAGGGGTACGCGGAAAGTTCATAAAGGTGGGGGTATAGGCTCAATGATAGTATATATAGCTACAACTCACATATTCCTGTGTTAAATATACAGAATTTCATTCCAATGTTGGGGTGTTACAACCCCCATCAACACCCAGTGGTATACAGTCACAAGTAATTTCAACTTTTACTACGCATGCACTCATAAACAAATGGGGTGGTTTTATGTAACACATGCGCAGTTCAAGTAGAAAAATTAGCGTACCTAATATTTTTGATCAAAGCTGTACATTAATAATTCAAATAATATGAGTGTATGCACCAATAAAAATCGTGTTCCAAAAAAAAAAAAAAGATCAAGGAATTTTATGAAGATTTTATAAAGAAATCAGATAGCTGTACACCAAGGACAAGCAACGTGTTTAGGTAATCATGTCGAATTTTAATACAAGGATTGGACAAAGGGAACAAGGTGAAACATCAGTTGAAAAATACAGATATGGAGATAGGAATGAACGTAGCAATCAACATCAAATTTATGCCCAAATCTGAGTATCTTAGCATCAAAAATCGATTTTTCAAGAAGAAACCACAAAGCAAATGGACATAGAAATACTTCAGTAGTGGGATCAGAGGAAATTGATTACATCTTGGTAAACAAACGACCAGCTATTGAAAATTGCAGTATACTGAACAATTTTAATACTGATAGTGATCATCGAATGGTAAGATATAAAGTACATTCAAGTTCTATATTGAAGAGGCAAAAACTCGTCATAAAACGAAGTACATAAACAGACGAACTGAAATGCTGAAAATGCTGATACGCTCAAACTGTAAGTAAGAAAACGTTTTTCTGTTCGGAAGGAGTCATTGAAGAAGTTGATATCTCAGAAGCAAATAAAAAGGTTGTTAAGATAAGTATCGAAATTGATAAGGAAATTGGTTACTCCAATTATCCGAGAACATGAAAGAACTTATGAAAAGACAAAGAAGTATATATGAAAATGGATAATCAGAATGCCACGTTCACGATTGAATGTACCATTTTTTAAAAAACTGTACGCGAAAGCATCAAGAAAGATATACGAAAATTCAACTGCAAGTTAGTAAAGAAAGCCATTAAAAACAGCAAGAGCCTTAAGAGCGTTTTAATGATGATTTTCTATTGGGGCAAAAATCATTCAGCTGAAGGAAGAGAGTAGCAATGTAGAAAGAAATCTGGAAGACATGTTTAGGAGGGTTGAACAATTCTGCAAAAGATTGTATGAAGAAGACAATGAATTAGTAAAGATACTAAAATATATCAAATAGTGATACACTGCACGAAACTAATAAATAAATATAAAAACACAAATTAACGCAGTTTAATTTTGAAAACATTGACAGCTGTTTCAATAGCACGTGGCTACTTTCATTAGAATAATACAACTCAAATAGAAAACTCAACTTAAATAGTCAAGGAAACAGCACCCAAAATCTTGAACAAAGTAGCGTATGCAATCGAATATATGAAGAAAGGAAGAACTTCAAATCATGATGGCATTATATTAGATATTCTGAAAAAGGCTGGGAAGGTGTAGAAGAGATGCTTGTAAAATTTTTTACCAAATACCTAATAAAAATTTATTAAAGTAGAATAATTATCATCATAACCGATTATGTGGTAGTGAGGCGATCCTCGTTCTCGCGCTCGGATGCCCCCTTATTTATTTCCCAAAGGAAGGTTTACTACCAGAAAAGACATCTGAACATTCCAAACCCCGAGCAACGAAGGTTCCCCGTGGTGGACGTTTCCGTTTCTCTCAAGCGAAGCTTCAATAACTCACCGGTGTTAATCGAACATTGGAGTTTGTGTTTAGGTGCCCGGCCCCAGATAGATGTCCGGGCATCACATTCCGTCCAATATGAGAGTTGTAGCTCTGTAACCCCCACCCATTGAACCTATAACCCCCTTTATGAGCTTTTTGCATACGCCTATGCCGGAAACAAAGACATTGTGGGTTCGCGTCCCATCAGTGGTCGATAAATCTTTTCTTTTCTTAATAATTAGTAAATATAGTAGACGATATAGTATTTATATTCAAAAACATGGCTGGTAAAGATACAATTACAATTTTGTTTTATCATTCAAAACGAATACCGCCCAAATGTCATATGTAAGTAAATAGAAATGGTAGTCGAAATTTTATAATTTTTTTATTTACGGTTAGGCATGTCAAATGACGAAGATGTCGATATCGAATCAGGTTTAAAAACCATCGAGAGGTTTTTAAACCTTCGTTTAAAACTAAGAGGTTTAAAACTAAGAGGTTTTCGAGATGTTCAAATGATCGAAACAATCGACTAAAACATCTCTCAATCGCGCATCACTAGGTTGCGTTGTGGTTCTAAGCAGACGTTTATGTATAAGAATCAAAAAAATATGGTTAGCGATTTATACATAAAACTGCTAATATTATAAACTGGTACTATTCTATGGGAGCGGGGCGATTTAAGTCTTTTATCAGGTACAAAAATTCATCAGTACAGCCCCGTGAAAAACGGATGAGGAAGTATTAACTCCGGATTCGAGTTTCATTACAATACATGCTCCCCAGTTCAATCCTGGGATGGTTAAGTTTTGTTGTTGTTTTTTTCAACTGAAATAATATGCCATAGAAAGAAAGTAGAACGTAAAATTTCTGCCAAACAGCAGAGGGATTATCGATGACCTCCTCAACTCGAATTTCCTTGCAATATACGGTCATGAGTTCGAGTCCGGGAATTTTTATGACTGTCTTTTTTTTTTCATTGGAAAATTTCATTTTGCCCTACTAAATAAAACAATGCACCATAGAAAGAAAACTAAACATGTAATAACTGAAAAATAGCTAAAAAATTATCCTATGTCCAAAAGTCGAGTTTCTTCACGTTATATGATCCCGAGTTCGATTCCGGGAATGGTTACGTGTTCCTTTTTTTTTCATTGAAGCGTTTAATTTTGCACTGGGAAACGAAACAATATGCCATAAAAAAGAAGCAAAACGCATAATAACTGAAAATCCATAGTCCTGCCGAGGGTCTAATAAAATAAATGGTGTTGCTAATCTCAGACGATTTTGAGCAAATGGCATTTGCTGTCAACATTCATCATTCAAAACAATATCCTGAATTCCCAAACGAAATCGACGCTTGAATAAGTATGTATAAGTAGGTATAGGACGTGATAGTAGCATTTTGAAGTTTTGAAACGAACAAAGTAAATTTTCTCGAACTGGATTGTGATTAATAACGACTAATGACTTTCGCGAATGCTTATTTTTACACGAAAGCGGAATAAGTCATCCTCTCGTGTTTTTAGATGTATTAGTCTTCAGGAAACTGACTAATTTTAAAATCTAAAATAGTCTACAAAACTGTGTTTGCATTTCTAAGCAAACAATTTACTAATTTCGTCACACTAATAAACGAAAATAATTTCTACATTTTCCCTGTATACATTTTACAATAAAATAAATTCAGTGTCAAGATTTTTTTAAATAATAATTTAAATATTTGATCCACATTACTTCAAATAAAAAAAGTAAATTCCAATAATTTATATAAATTGTTTTCCATTCTTAACGTTGAACGAAAATCTTTAATTACTTTAAGTGAATTATTCTTACTTTGGGAGAAGCACATTGTAATATTAACTATTTTCATATTATTCGAAGAAATATAAAGATCATTTTCACTGGTGTGAAAAACAGCTTTGAATGTATTATATTCATATTCCTTATTAATTTAATAATTTTTGTTCACTTTCAATTGCATCAATGACATTAATAATAGTAGTTTCATCATAATAAATATCGAACTGTCGTAATGTACGCTAAGTGTTAAAATTATTATGACCATATTGGGTTAGTAATTCGCTGTGCCACCTTTTGCCCTTAATATGACTTAAATTCTTCTAAGCGTGAATTTCACTGACGTTCTAGTGTTACAACTAGTATTTTATATGCCATCCCAGTGTTTCCAAGTCGTATTCTCACTTTCGTGATGGAAAAAAGGATTTGAAAGACGATGAGAAGTGGTCACTTCTGCACTGCACGCAATAGTGAAAATGTGGAAGCTGTTTGTAACTTCTATTACCAATAAATTTGACACCCACGTATTATTAGCTCAATCTAGAGTTTTTTTTTTTGTTGTTATTGTTTAAGAGAGAAAAAAACTGTAACTTGTTGACTGAAGACAGGCAAGTTCACTTCAAATGATAACAGAATGTTTAAATACTAAAAAAGCTACAATTTATAAAATAGTAAAAAAGATATAGACTGAAGAAGAAAAAGTGAGAGGAAGATCATCCTTGCATAGTGTCGGATAGGCTAACCCTACCCGAGCCAAGGGCCCCGACCCAAACAGGAGGCCACAAAATGGCAAAGTTTATTTATTATGCATTTTTTATTGCAAAAATTTAGAAATTTAAAATGTAATGCAAAAAGAACCTCAAAAATGATCGAGTCTAGTGCCTCCGAATGCATTAAGGTGACCTTGTTCTTTCACAAAACTGGTTCCTGCTGCATGATGACGCGCGTTGTCATACCACAATTCTTGTGAAACAATTTCTCGTGAAAAATATGTTACTGTGGTGCACCATCCACCATACTTGCCAGACTTGACCCCAGCTGATTACGTTCTGTTCTTGAAATTAAAATTTGCTTTGAAAGATATTTTCAATCAATTTATAAAGTCTGAGAAGCTGTACAAAGGAAACTCAATAGTGTCTCAAAAATATCCTTTCAAGAGGACATGGGCAAAATAAAATAAAATCTAAACGGAAATGGGCGTGGAAAAGGAATAAAACGATATTTTATAGTAACACACTGTTTATAAAAATGATAATTCATACTATGTGCAGTCGGGCTTTATTTTATTGATCTTTTTGGAACATTACATCTACGTATATTAAAAATGTCACCTTACATTTAGTCTTAAAATTTCCACAAAAGGATATGCTCAAATTAACCTCACTTATAATGTCAATTTCGAAACCAACGAAATCGGTTTCAATATCATTCGTCCCTTTGATCACTTCTAATCCCCTTTGGTTTACGAAACCACCGACTCTGAAATTGACATTCTCCGATCTTTTAAGTGAAATGGTCGAAACTTTTCAAATGAAGAACCTAATCAGCTTACGAAGGCAGAAATTTCTGCTAAAAGTCTGTTGGCAGCCATGTTTATTTATAAGCTAATCTTCGTGTAAAGTACATGAATGATGCATTTATTCTTTCTATGAAAACAAGCTCATTTGCTCTGGTTTATATGAAATCAACAAAATTGCATAAAAGAATATACATTTTTCGTCATTAATGAGATATTTATTCTCTTTCAAGCTGCTCTGGGTTTGTCAGCAGTATATTTTCATGTTTTTCCTTCAAGCGTTGTTTCTTTTATGATGATTAATTTGAATTAATTTGCCATATACATGGTGGTTACAATTAAAGTCTTCCTATTAAGAGCGTCTATGGCTCTAACTAATTATAGAAATAGGGCATCAAAATTTTTGATTATACTGCTCAAGGGATAGGGAAAAGGATTTTGAAAAAAAAAATTCACATGGTTCTGACACTGTAGGAAGCGTGCTGAGTATTTTTTTTCCCTACCAGGGTTCGGATCTGGTTGACTAGGCAACAGAGGTTCGAGTTCCTCAGGAAAACGCAGTTTTCGGCACAGCACAACCTTAGTTGTCCTTCACCTTAAAACACAAACAAGTGTTCTAGGCGACCTCATAATTCGCAATACAACAATTAATACTTTCATTTAGAAGATATTCCGATTTGTATATATGCTGATCCAATTTTTTTTCCCGTGAACTTCTGAACGTACGAAAGCCTTCTAACTGAATATGCTTGATCTACCGTTTCAGTTACTTTCTAACGATTGGGATTTTAATCAGAAATATTGACTACACGCACGCGGCATCAAAATTGAAAATGAATAATCTTGTATGGCATGCTTACCATTGTCGACGAGTGGTAACAACGGGGCTTCCTCCTCACCCAAATATGCTGATGTGCACTCGATGCATTCAGCATATTTTCCCAGCACTTCAGTCATCTTTTGAAAGAAAGTATCATTTGTTGAAGAACTCGGTCGTCTTGACTGACGTCGACGTCTTAATTTTTTCTCCTAAAATAAAAAACAAAAAAACAAAACCATTTTATCAAATCAAGTAGAATATACTGAAAGTCAAGCAACGATGCTCTACTTACACAGAAAATGTGTAAGAAACTTCAATGTCTATGCATATTGAATGTGCATATTTGTACTAAATAACTTTCTCATTCACTAGTCAATCCTACTCCTAAAAGGGGGGGGGGATGTGCCCTATATAAGCTATCAATGATTACATGGCCACTGATGACAAAATTTGACCATTTTATTTTGTTAGTAAATTTAATTGGCAATTGCATAACTAATAAACTATTTCCCTATAAAAAAAACAATTCGAAAACAAATATAATGTAGAATGCATAGACACTGAAACGTTAAAAGGATTGGGTAATGCTTGACGAACTAGCCGAGAGGTTTGCGATTTATTTTAAAAATAATTTGTTTAACGTCACAATTTTCTTTGCTGAATTTTTTCTGTTTAGAACGAAGGAAGGCCGAAAAACACGTATGAGCAATAGCTAAAATAATATGATAGTTGCATATTTCCTTATGCTTTTAAACTTTTTTAATAGTAGTGACGCAATCTCCAAAAAATCTTCTCACCCTGATATATTCACTTTTCATCCTTTTCCATCTGGAACGTATTTGCTGCCAGCTCTTTGTAGATCCTTTCGTTCTCATTTTTCTTTCAATAGCTTTAAAGATGTCGGCATTTTTCTGCCGTTTTCTAACAAGTGCTCTTACAACTTGCATTTTACCAATGAGTTGAAGTAGATTGTTATTTTCAGCTGCACTCCACCAAACTCGTTTCTCACCTATTTTACTTTTGGACGCAGACATTACAAAAATTTTAAAAGAAAGAGGTCGCCTTCCTAAGACTGAAAACTAGAACTATGCAAAAGTTTACTCAAAATGAGCAAAAGAAGAGAGGAAGAGACTCGTTCCTCATGACGTGACCCACCCATACGCATTTGGCAATGCAGTATCATTTCCTTGGCTGATCATGGCAACAATCGAACCAAAAAATCAGCCAATTATTAAATAGGATGTGCATAAATCTTAATATATTATTCCGTGTTGAAAATTCCACTCATAAGTACCCTAATAGCTGCGGAACCGACAGCTAGGACGATAGCGTAAGGCGACTTAAATTGCGCACTAAAGTTCAGTTTAACTTCAGCAAGCATTCGGTAGTTAACGTCACATCGACGTCATTCCTTCTGTGTGAGCTCTGAGTCTTCCTACATAGACCTCCGACCGGGTTTGTCAAAGCCTCAACGTACGCTACGTTAGAGCGCTACTTCTAAAAAAGAGCGCTGCTGCACTGCGGCCCTGCTCGAATCGATGCTGCTTTTAGATCGATAAGAGGATGCATGTTTCCACGCGTCTCTTCCCAAGAGCGCTTCAACTGAAAGTGACTGTCGCATTTCATTTTCCCGTCTAAGAATTCACGTCGCACTATTCTTTCTAACCATTCACTTACTCGCCACCTACAACAAATGTTAGTTCAGCGTAAGTATGAACATGCAGTTTCCATAGAGATCTGTTATGGTTATCTAAACAAACCAGAGATACCAAATTAGCAGAGAATCTACAGTGTGAATGAAAAGTTGGCTTTGAAGCCAATTGTATTCGCACTCGTGTATTTTTTAGTGAAAGGTTTAGAATGTATCTGCAGTGAGACCCACATATAACGAGGGGCTTGGAACCAAAGAACAGGTCCAGCCTCAGGTGGTGCGGGGCCCAATTTGGGTCACTTTTGAGGGGCCTCTTATATATATATATACAATGTATGTAACCTCCTTAACGGACACCTCTATTTAACGGACACTTTTCCAATTCCTATTATCTAGTACTGTTCATTTTGTATGTGTGCTTATTATCCCTTCTAAATAACGGACACCTCCAAATAGCGGGCAAATACTCGAGACCTGAGGTGTCCGCTATTCAGAGGTATTGTATTACAAATAATGTATTTTTCTTCGTTCTTCTTTATTGTTACTAATAGATGAATAACCACTAGATAGTAGTTCTTTTAAAACATGTATTAATTTATAATGTTTAATTTCATTTTCAATGTTAGTTAAAATATAAAGTGTTATAGTACTGTTTTAAAAAATTCATATAATTTTACTTTTTGTTAATTTGGTTATTGATTTTTACGCTTTTTTTTACACAGTATTAACGGCATCCTGCAGACAGGGTCCCCCCTTTATAACGGTCAGATAAAAATTTCCCGACAAAAAACTCAACTTCAGAACAACATCCTCTTTTATGGACACTTTTTTCTGTCAGGCGAGTGTCCGCTAATGAGGGGTTTCGCTGTATTTGATATTTAAGCTTTGGGATTTTAGCTGGTACTTTTTCTGTTTTCATGTGGCATCTTGTATTTTTGCGTATACTCATTTGGGGCGTTAGTGTGGTAGATTCAATTTGTTTGTTATTTTAATTATTTGTGTCCGCCGCAAAAGTGGTCTTAATTTGCAATTTAAAAAAAAAATCTCCTTCCCAAGCGCAGGGCCCCTCTAGGCGCGGGGCCCGATTCAGACAAATCGGTTGAATTGTTATCTTGCCAGCCTTGCTAACGAGAACGCTTTTTATATCTCGTCGATCGCTAAATTCATTTCGAAATTTAAAATTCCAAATTTTATAAATGAAATCTGCATAGGTAACATGTGCATACAACATGCATACAATAATATTCAGCTTTGAATGTAATTGCGGACTGGGCCTCCAGATCACCGGCCCCAGGGTCGGTGCGCCCCCCATGGGCGATAGGACTTACGCCTCCGAATGGACAAAGACTCGCGCCCTCTAAAAATCCAAAGTATGAACCCTTTGAGAGGATCCAGTCCGCCCCTGGTAATAACTAGATTAAAAGTAGTTCAGGTCAGTTACGAATAATATGTGCATATAGTTTTGGTCAAAGCCAATTTAAAGTGCGGTTAAATGACGCTATAGAAACAACGTCTGCTACTAAAATTTGCCATCTCAAAACAATAATTTTCCTGAAAATAATTTGTTTCTGCATAGAAATAATTCTTAGTTCGACATATTTACAAAAATAAATTTTGAACGATAACGAGAAGCTGTGGGAAGTACCGAATAAACTTTATGCCAAAAACCTTGAAATCAACATTAAAAATGCAAACAACGTATAATCTTTTTCTGTCAAAGTGAACTTATAATCGCAGAAAGTAAATACTGAATAAATATTAGTCTGAAAATACGTGGAAAAAAATCTAAACTATGTCGGTCATAAAATTATAAAGCACAAAATACGTAGGATTCTTACGTTCATTACATTTCTTTGATTACGTCCACCGCAAACAGAAATGCGCTCTCTAATTATACAAATATGCTATTGCTGATGTAGTCAATGGTTTCTTTGGCTTCGCATTCTTCAATTGACATTTGGATCGGCTAAACATCCAATAAACCTAGTCGAAGAATAAATTTACCAAGGCACACACAACTCAAATTAATTGAACACTATTTGAATTTTACTGCGCATCATAAGGTAGGTCTATTCATTTGCATTGTCCCTAGGAAATAATGCATTTGAAAAAATAATTTTTTTAATGAATCTTTAAACATGAAGCGTACGTTAAAATTTATTTCATAATTTATCTTTCGGGCAACTATTTATTTCATTAAAAATAAACAGCTTGGCAGAAATTGGAAAACCTATGCTAAGAATTTGTAGGAAAGAAAAATCGAGGTATTTCTAAAGAACCTGCTAAAAAACTGCTCAAAATCGTTGTTGTCAGGGGTTTTTGTTTTCCGAGAATTCACGGACAATAGAAGAAATAAAGCTTCGCAATCGCAAAATGGAGGGGGGGGGGGATGCTTCAGTTGCTTCTTCATTTGACCAAAAATTACAAATTTAAAATCTCATTAACATTAGAAAAGTATAAAAATATCAAGAAAATATTGGTTTTCTCGCAAAAAGAATATTTTTTAAAATTCAAAAATTAAATTTAATGTAAAAAGTCTATCGCGTTGTTAGGAAAATCTCAATTTTGCAGAACAAGTGGGAACCGGTCACTGTTAAGAAGAAATCTCGAGAATTTGTTTTGTTTCTTTTACAACGAAAATAGATCTTATTCTGCGAAAAATTCATTCCTTGGGGAAACAGGCGTTTTCCTTTACTGCGCATTAAATATCAAGAGAAGTAGAAGGCCTTAATATACAATACCATAAAGATAGAATTATCAAACAATATGGACAAACATCCATACTGTTTGGCCTGACAATAACAAGTATCAGAAATGTAGATCTCGAATTATCTTTAAAATCCTTTCAAACCAAATTTAGAGAATTGGGAGGTGAGTTACCTTTCACTTTGCTACTAAAGGAACAATGATTTTAGCTCATTTTACCTGTTTATAAAAGCCTGTTTTGCAACCTGCTTTTGTACCTCTTTTGAAAGACAATTTTTAGTCCATGTTTTCTTGTTTACGCTTGTGTAAAATATCAATTTCGACATATGGTGCTATTTTATACCAGAATTTTCAAAAACACGCTTTGTCTCTGTTAACTAAGATTTTTTTATGGCAAAATTTCCGAAGAAAGCTAAGCGATTTTATTTCCCTAAACCGTAGTCTCACAATAACTGTAAATCCTCATGCCATACACGAGTAAGGCAATATAATATAATTGTTTACGAAATTTGATGTAAGTTAAGTACACGACCTTTCATTTTCAGAGAATAATGCGTATATAAAGGGGCTTCTATATAATGCACTTTCAAAATTTTTTTCATGTTCCTTTAGAAAAGGTCGCGTAAACACATTTTGTGAATTGTTCCGCCTTCTCATCGAAGGTAACGAAAACAAATTCATTACATTTCCGACTTTCTTCGAAACGTTTCAAAGAAAAGAATAGAATATGATAGGAATTTAATATCAAGAAGCAAACTTGAATAAAACAGATGACGCAAGCAGGTTTTAAGACTAAAATACACTTTTAATGCGTATATTATATACAATATGCTTTTATTGCATAACGAGAATTTTTAAGAAACATTTCTTTCTTACTCATAACCTTTTAAGTATATGTATATATATATATAAGTGGAAAATGGTAGATGATGTAGTATGGATGAAAAGGTAGAAAGATATATATATATATATATCATCATCATCATCATCATATTCAACCATTATCTATCCACTGCTGGATGAAGGTCTCTCCAAATGCTTTCCACACAAGTCTATCCTGAGCAATTCGCTTCCACGTCACCCCAACCTGTTTTCTTATTTCATCCACCCATCTAGTTTGAGGACGTTTTCTAGGTCTTCGGTGGTCTCTTGGAATCCAGTTCAGAATTTCTGTTGTCCATCGTTGATCAGTTCTTCTTGCAATATGCCCAGCCCATCGCCATTTCAGTCCTTTTACTTTAACAATGATGTCCTCTACTCTAGTTTGCTCTCTCACCCAAGTGTTTCTTTTTCGATCTCTCCTAGTTATTCCAAGCATGCACCTCTCCATGCTCCTTTGCGTTGTCTGTAACTTTCGTATTGCTCCAACTGTTAGACTCCATGTCTCTGATCCATAAGAGAGGACTGGCAATACACACTGGTTGAAGACCTTTCTTTTTAGACACAAAGGCAATTTCCCCTTCAGGATAAAACTGTTTCTTCCAAATGCACTCCAGCCAAGTTTAATACGTCTGTTGAGTTCTTTCATAATGTTGCCATCCATTGAAATCAGCTGGCCAAGGTAAATATATGAATCAGCAATTTCTAGCTCAGTGTTGTCAACTTGTATTTTTGTTTCCTCTACAAAATTATTGAACATGATCTTAGTTTTTTGTAGGTTCATCTTGAGTCCAACTTCTTTACTTCTAGTTGAGAGCTCCTGTACCATGTCTTGGAGTTCTGATGGGTTCGTTGAAAAAATAACAATGTCATCAGCAAACCGCAAATGATTTAAATATTCACCATTTATTTTTATTCCCTTGTTATTCCAATTTATCTGCTGAAAAATCATCTGTAAAGCTGAAGTAAAAAGTTTTGGAGAAATGGTATCTCCCTGCCTCACACCTTTGCCAAGTTTGATAGTTTTGGTATCTTTATGTAACCGAAATTTTGCACTTGCATTTTTATACACACGTTTCAATATGTCAATGTACACATCCTCAATGTCTGTTGATCTTAAAGAGTTGATGACTGCTGATGTTTTAATAGAGTCAAAGGCTTTCTCATAGTCAATAAATGCCACACACAATGGAAGTTCATATTCATGTGTTCTTTCAATTAATTCTCTTAATACTTGAATATGGTCCACTGTACTGAATCCACTTCGAAATCCAGCTTGTTCTCTTGGTTGAGCTGCATCTAATTTTTTCTGCAGGCGATGTGTTAGAACTTTTGTGAAGATTTTATAAATAGCAGGTAACAAGCTAATTGGTCGGTAATTTTTCAAATCCTCTTTATCACCTTTTTTATGCAAAAGAATTACTGTTGCAGAATCCCATTGGTTTGGTATGTTACCACTGTTGAGGCATTTGGTAAAGAATTTTGCGAGTATGTCTTCTACATGTTCTCCAGCTTCTTTTAAGATATCTAATGTAATGCCATCATCACCAGGGGCTCTTCCTTTCTTCATATTTTTTATTGCAAATGAAACTTCTTCTTTTAAGATTTTAGGAGCTGTTCCTTCGACTATTGCGGCGTCTTCGTTTAATCCACTGTTACTTTCATATAGTTTTTTGTAGAATTCTTCAACTCTTCTAAGTATTTCTTCCCTATTTCTTGTTACAGTGCCATCCTCTCCTTTTAATGCAATGATGTGTTTCTTCCCAATAGACAAACTCCCTTTAACAACCCTAAGGCTCTTGTTGCTTTCAATGGCCTTCCTTACTAACTCACAATTGAATTTTCTTATATCTTCTTTCATGTTTTTGCGCAAAGTTTTGCAAAGTTCTATGTGCTCAATCCTGGA
>QLNU02015360.1:255068930-255094030 GCA_006491805.2 Dysdera silvatica
CATTAAAAATGCAAACAACGTATAATCTTTTTCTGTCAAAGTGAACTTATAATCGCAGAAAGTAAATACTGAATAAATATTAGTCTGAAAATACGTGGAAAAAAATCTAAACTATGTCGGTCATAAAATTATAAAGCACAAAATACGTAGGATTCTTACGTTCATTACATTTCTTTGATTACGTCCACCGCAAACAGAAATGCGCTCTCTAATTATACAAATATGCTATTGCTGATGTAGTCAATGGTTTCTTTGGCTTCGCATTCTTCAATTGACATTTGGATCGGCTAAACATCCAATAAACCTAGTCGAAGAATAAATTTACCAAGGCACACACAACTCAAATTAATTGAACACTATTTGAATTTTACTGCGCATCATAAGGTAGGTCTATTCATTTGCATTGTCCCTAGGAAATAATGCATTTGAAAAAATAATTTTTTTAATGAATCTTTAAACATGAAGCGTACGTTAAAATTTATTTCATAATTTATCTTTCGGGCAACTATTTATTTCATTAAAAATAAACAGCTTGGCAGAAATTGGAAAACCTATGCTAAGAATTTGTAGGAAAGAAAAATCGAGGTATTTCTAAAGAACCTGCTAAAAAACTGCTCAAAATCGTTGTTGTCAGGGGTTTTTGTTTTCCGAGAATTCACGGACAATAGAAGAAATAAAGCTTCGCAATCGCAAAATGGAGGGGGGGGGGGATGCTTCAGTTGCTTCTTCATTTGACCAAAAATTACAAATTTAAAATCTCATTAACATTAGAAAAGTATAAAAATATCAAGAAAATATTGGTTTTCTCGCAAAAAGAATATTTTTTAAAATTCAAAAATTAAATTTAATGTAAAAAGTCTATCGCGTTGTTAGGAAAATCTCAATTTTGCAGAACAAGTGGGAACCGGTCACTGTTAAGAAGAAATCTCGAGAATTTGTTTTGTTTCTTTTACAACGAAAATAGATCTTATTCTGCGAAAAATTCATTCCTTGGGGAAACAGGCGTTTTCCTTTACTGCGCATTAAATATCAAGAGAAGTAGAAGGCCTTAATATACAATACCATAAAGATAGAATTATCAAACAATATGGACAAACATCCATACTGTTTGGCCTGACAATAACAAGTATCAGAAATGTAGATCTCGAATTATCTTTAAAATCCTTTCAAACCAAATTTAGAGAATTGGGAGGTGAGTTACCTTTCACTTTGCTACTAAAGGAACAATGATTTTAGCTCATTTTACCTGTTTATAAAAGCCTGTTTTGCAACCTGCTTTTGTACCTCTTTTGAAAGACAATTTTTAGTCCATGTTTTCTTGTTTACGCTTGTGTAAAATATCAATTTCGACATATGGTGCTATTTTATACCAGAATTTTCAAAAACACGCTTTGTCTCTGTTAACTAAGATTTTTTTATGGCAAAATTTCCGAAGAAAGCTAAGCGATTTTATTTCCCTAAACCGTAGTCTCACAATAACTGTAAATCCTCATGCCATACACGAGTAAGGCAATATAATATAATTGTTTACGAAATTTGATGTAAGTTAAGTACACGACCTTTCATTTTCAGAGAATAATGCGTATATAAAGGGGCTTCTATATAATGCACTTTCAAAATTTTTTTCATGTTCCTTTAGAAAAGGTCGCGTAAACACATTTTGTGAATTGTTCCGCCTTCTCATCGAAGGTAACGAAAACAAATTCATTACATTTCCGACTTTCTTCGAAACGTTTCAAAGAAAAGAATAGAATATGATAGGAATTTAATATCAAGAAGCAAACTTGAATAAAACAGATGACGCAAGCAGGTTTTAAGACTAAAATACACTTTTAATGCGTATATTATATACAATATGCTTTTATTGCATAACGAGAATTTTTAAGAAACATTTCTTTCTTACTCATAACCTTTTAAGTATATGTATATATATATATATATATATATATATATATATATATATATATATATATATATATATATATATATATATATAAATGAAAAATGGTGGATGATGTAAGTATGGATGAAAAGAAGATATATATATATATATATCATCATCATCATATTCAACCATTATCTATCCACTGCTGGATGAAGGTCTCTCCAAATGCTTTCCACACAAGTCTATCCTGGGCCATTCGTTTCCACGTCACCCCAACCTCTTTTCTTATTTCATCCACCCATCTAGTTTGAGGACGTTTTCTAGGTCTTCGGTGGTCTCTTGGAATCCAGTTCAGAATTTCTGTTGTCCATCGTTGATCAGTTCTTCTTGCAATATGCCCAGCCCATCGCCATTTCAGCCCTTTTACTTTAACAATGATGTCCTCTACTCTAGTTTGCTCTCTCACCCAAGTGTTTCTTTTTCGATCTCTCCTAGTTATTCCAAGCATGCACCTCTCCATGCTCCTTTGCGTTGTCTGTAACTTTCGTATTGCTCCAACTGTTAGACTCCATGTCTCTGATCCATAAGAGAGGACTGGCAATACACACTGGTTGAAGACCTTTCTTTTTAGACACAAAGGCAATTTCCCCTTCAGGATAAAACTGTTTCTTCCAAATGCACTCCAGCCAAGTTTAATACGTCTGTTGAGTTCTTTCATAATGTTGCCATCCATTGAAATCAGCTGGCCAAGGTAAATATATGAATCAGCAATTTCTAGCTCAATGTTGTCAACTTGTATTTTTGTTTCCTCTACGAAATTATTGAACATGATCTTAGTTTTTTGTAGGTTCATCTTGAGTCCAACTTCTTTACTTCTAGTTGAGAGCTCCTGTACCATGTCTTGGAGTTCTGATGGGTTCGTTGAAAAAATAACAATGTCATCAGCAAACCGCAAATGATTTAAATATTCACCATTTATTTTTATTCCCTTGTTATTCCAATTTATCAGCTGAAAAATCATCTGTAAAGCTGAAGTAAAAAGTTTTGGAGAAATGGTATCTCCCTGCCTCACACCTTTACCAATTTTGATAGTTTTGGTATCTTTATGTAACCGAAATTTTGCACTTGCATTTTTATACACACGTTTCACCATGTCAATGTACACATCCTCAATGTCTGTTGATCTTAAAGAGTTGATGACTGCTGATGTTTTAATAGAGTCAAAGGCCTTCTCATAGTCAATAAATGCAACACACAATGGAAGTTCATATTCATGTGTTCTTTCAATTAATTCTCTTAATACTTGAATATGGTCCACTGTACTGAATCCACTTCGAAATCCAGCTTGTTCTCTTGGTTGAGCTGCATCTAATTTTTTCTGCAGGCGATGTGTTAGCACTTTTGTGAAGATTTTATAAATAGCAGGTAACAAGCTAATTGGTCGGTAATTTTTCAAATCCTCTTTATCACCTTTTTTATGCAAAAGAATTACTGTTGCAGAATCCCATTGGTTTGGTATGTTACCGCTGTTAAGACATTTGGTAAAGAATTTTGCAAGTATGTCTTCTACATATTCTCCAGCTTCTTTTAGGATATCTAATGTAATACCATCATCACCAGGGGCTCTTCCTTTCTTCATACTTTTTATTGCAAATGAAACTTCTTCTTTTAAGATTTTAGGAGCTGTTCCTTCGACTATCTCAGAGTCTTCGTTTAATCCACTGTTACTTTCGTATAGATTTTTGTAGAATTCTTCAACTCTTCTAAGTATTTCTTCCCTATTTCTTGTTACGGTGCCATCCTCTCCTTTTAATGCAATGATGTGTTTCTTCCCAACAGATAAACTTCCTTTAACAACCCTAAGGCTCTTGTTATTTTCAATGGCTTTCCTTACTAGCTCACAGTTGAATTTTCTTATGTCTTCTTTCATGCTTTTGCGCAGAGTTTTACAAAGTTCTATGTACTCAATCCTGGAACTGGTATTTCGATTGTCCACCTTCATATCTCTTCGCCTTTTCATGAGCTGTTTCGTCTTCTCAGATAATTTGCTATTGTGCTTTTTACAGGTTACACCACCAATTTCCCCAGCAGTTTCAACTATTGTCTTAACAATGTTTTCATTTGCTTCTGAGATATCACTTTCATCAATAAGTCCTTCCAGTGCAGAAAAGCGATTTTTTAATTCCAACTTGAATGCCTCGGTATTTACTTTCAGTTTCATTAGATCCACCCTCTTACTTACTTGTTTCCTAATGAGCTTCTGTCGTTCTAATTTAGTATTTAAGTGCACTTTACATCTCACCATTCGATGATCACTTCCAGTATTAAATCTGTTCAGTACACTGCAATCTTCAATAATTGATTTCTTGTTTGCCAGGATATAGTCAATTTCACTAGTTCCCCCATTTGGGTGTTTCCATGTCCATTTTCTTTGCGGTTTCTTCTTAAAAAATGAATTCATGATGCTAAGGTTTTCAGCTTCTGCAAATTCGATGAGTTGATCGCCACGTTCATTCCTTTCCCCATATCCGTATTTACCAACCGATGTCTCTCCTTGTTCCTGTTGTCCAATTCTTGCATTGAAATCCCCCATGATGAGCTTGATATGTTGTTTCCCTTTGGTGTGTAACTCTTTGATTTCTTCATAAAATTCTTCAACCTCTTCGTCGGTATGGCTTGATGTTGGTGCATATACCTGTACTATTTGAAGTTGGTATCGCTGGGTTAGTTGAACAACAAGCCTCGCTGCTCGATCTGATGTACTTTCAACTTCCAGAAGACAGTCTTTAATTCTTTTGTTGATTAAGAAGCCAACACCACTTGTTCTTCCAGTTTCCGTTCCTCTATAATAAAACAAATGTCCACTTTTAAGTTCCACCAACTCTTCACCTTTTCTTCTAACTTCACTGAGTCCTACAATGTCCCATTTGATCTTGTCAAGTTCTTCTTCCAATTCCTGAAGTTTTGCTTCAGAAGCAAGGGATCGTCCATTAAACGTAGCCAAGGTCAATAACAAACGGCAGCCTGGGCCATTCCAGTGATTCTTAGCACCCCCTGCTTTCATGCCACACTGACCGCTGCCTTGATCAGGAGCACTCCAGCACCTGGAGACTAGGGGCCATGGTTTCTGGTGTGTCAACATAATGGAGGAATTAGCCATAATTTCACCACGCTGGCTAGACGGGTTGGTGAATTAGCCCTCCCCTTCCGCCTTTCTATCCGTGTAGCAAATATTAATTTGCCACATAAATAGAAAGCTCAGCCTGCACCACTTGAAGGCGGGGTAGGACACTAGGTTACTGGCCTGGCCGGTTCCACACATCGTCACATACGTTCAGCGTGTGGGTCTCCTTCCAGTTAGATACCAGCAACCCTTTTGCAGGCCATATATATATATATATATATATATATATATATATACATATACCAATTACAACTTTTGAAAATGGTGAACAATTTTGTTCGTGAAAAAAATAATCATTTACAACCTGTAAAGAAACATAAATTCAATGTGGAAAATTTCAGGAAATCAGAAATTAATAGCAAGTCGGTTCTCCTTGCTTTTCAGTAATATGTATCATTCTGTCAGGCATTGTTTGAAGTAGTTTTCTTAAAACGTCAAAGTCTATGTTGCCCAGGTATTTGATATTGTTATTTGGAGATCATTCACACGATAATATTGCTTGTTGCGCCAATATGCAGCCTTTGCCATAAAACCCCACACATTTTCAACTGGATTCAGGTCTGGAGAACGCGAGGGCCATGGAATGACATCAACCTTTTCCCGTTCAAACCACTCCTTGGTGGACATTGATCCATGTACACTGTCATTGTCCTATTGATACTTATAATTCGGACCGTCTGAAAGAGGCCCAGATGGGATTAAGAGATCATACATTAATTCCTGATATATTTGGAGTTCATAGTGCCCTGAAGGAATACGATGTCTGCTTTTCCTCCTGCTTCGAATGCTTCCCACACCATTACTCCACCGCCTCCTTGCTGTCTACTCAGCCTTATCTTTGGCTGAGTGCATAGATCATGCCAATATAACAAATATCCATCAGGGCCATCCAGACAGAAACGTTTTTTATCAGAAAACGCTATTTAATTCCACTCATAGCGCCAGTTCACAGTTGTTTTACACCAATCGAGCCGATTTAAATTTTGACTGGTAATAAGTTTCGGTTTGCTTTTATTTTCCTGAACTTTACGTTCAAATTTACATTTAAAAATTTCCGCACAGTTCGGTGGTGACACAGTGTTGACACAGGTGGTGATACAGGTGTTGGCAGGACGCGTGAAATTTCACAAATGGACACCTGCTCATAAGTGGCAAGAGCTTGAACGTGCCTGTGGTTCCGGGGTAACAGTTTTGGTGGTCTACCTGATCTTTTTTGGGTTCCACAATTATCACCTTTTTCGATGACAGTTTGGACAGCAGTTTGTGAGCGTTCTATTTTACGGGCTATTTCTCTTGTTGACTATCCTTTGCCATGCAGCAAATATATTTTTCTGACATCCTTTTCATTTAGTTCTTTTCCTCAATGCATACTCACAAAACGCAATTTTCATCACAACATTGGATCCATATGATAGCCTGCACACAGCCAACTAGATTACTACAGGCCCGCTCACGTGAATTTTAAGGGTGTCCCCACTTTCTGTTGCAGTAATTAATAGGGTTGTTCATAGGGGACGCCAAGTGATATGGGTAAACATGCCACATACTTTCGTATGTTTACAGTTTACCGAACAAGTTTAAAACGTTTCAGAGTTTTCCGTAATTTTTACATGGTATTTTTTCGTGTTAACAATGGCATATTGTTGTGTTCCATTTCCTAAATCTCAATCAGGAAAATGTAATATATCGTTCCACGAGTTTCGAAGTAAAGAAAACCTTCGGATTACAAATATCTCACGTAAAGGTAATTTGTTTCCCTTCATAATTTTATTCTGTAGTAGCCAAGCTAAGGTGCATTAATTGTTTTAGGTTCATCCAACATCAAAGCTATATATGCACATTTAATGTTTTCATCTATTTGAAAAATATATGTTGGCTGTACATAGTTGAAGAAATAACTTTTCTTGGAGCTTTTGTTCTTTGGAAACATATGTTTTAAAATCTACTAATTTTATTATAATCTTGAAGGTGATGCCAACATTCTTGAAGATCGCAAATAGAGGCAACCATTTATCTTGAGTACTTAAAAAATTTTGAGCCCCATTCCAGTTTATGTTACTGTAAAACTTCGTTTAGCTTTCATTTTTTATCAAATAATTAATCAGTGTCTGCTAAATTAGAGGGGATGTCAAATTTCGGGTTCACACCGGGCACCATATGAGCGAGATACGTCTGTGAATTGCACAAATTTATTTTTAAAATTTCCTTTATTTTATAATTCAAAATATTTCATCAACACCTCTGTTGGG
This sequence comes from Dysdera silvatica, assembly GCA_006491805.2. Lineage (NCBI taxonomy): Eukaryota > Metazoa > Arthropoda > Arachnida > Araneae > Dysderidae > Dysdera > Dysdera silvatica. The sequence continues at coordinate 255,076,249 of QLNU02015360.1, forward strand.
AGTATGGGCAGTTTCCAATCCTAGCAAACATAACCCTTCTTGTTAGAGTCAGTAATTTAAAAAGTACTGGGAATAAATAAAAAAATAAAAACACGCTTTTATTGATAGTGTATTTTTTCGTTCGATCTTTTTTTATAAAATTTAGCCTATTTATATCTGCAGTATTAGGGACACAGTAAGTGTTTATTCTGTATTTTGTTTTTCTGTGACATGCTGTTCTATTATGTAGTTTGTGTTTCCAAGTAAAATTATTTTGGAAAGAATTGCTATTCATGAATACCTGATACTTTATTTTTATCATGCAGTGTATTAAAAATCTGACTTGTGTCAAAAGTTATTAGAAATTATGTATTATACATTGTGTAGTTATATCATCAGTTTATTGTAAATTCATGTGTTAATTTCATTAACATTCCATTAAAGTCTTTCCAAACAGGTGTCAAGCCTTCTAATTAATTCTTTATTTTATAATTAATTATAATAAAAATAATTAAATTATTAATTAGTTGATTTAAATTCTATATAATTCTATTTTATTAACCATTAAAATAAAGTCTGCTTTTATATGCATTTTGCAATTTAGCTTTCAGTGTAAACTATCAATTCATTATCAGTTATTAATCATGCCTGAGAAATCATTTCATCCAATAAACCGTCTTCAGTGTAAATAAAAGAGTAGAAAAAGGTATGTAAGATTTAAATTTTATTTTAAAATTTGTTATGAAAGGTTATCATATCACGGTAACATCAACGTCGTTGGAAAATAAAATACGATAACTTTTTGAGCAAAAAGCAATATATTTCTGTATGTAATCAGAAACTGGGCTATTAATTGGCATTTATAGTCTGTTAAATTGAGAATATTAACCCAGGTAGCAGGCGCCATCTGTCGGAGAAAAATGTGTGAGAAAATCGCCACACCGAAAATTAGGGGACAAGTTTTCTGTGGCGTTGAGCTAACGTGAGCGGGCCTGTAGAAATCTAGTTGGCTGTGACCTGCATGCAACAAATGATGTGTATAAAACTATACGCATGCAAATTATTTTACAGGTTCGCAACCCATAAATTTTCATGATGAGTTTATATTTTGTTTACAGGTGGTAAACGAATATTTTTTCCGACGAACAAAATTATTCACCATTTTCAGAAGTTGTAAGTGGTATATGTATGTAATCACCGTTGGTACATTATTTGCATAAATTTATATCAAACGCTTATTGTGATCATAATTTGTGTTTTATGGATGAGTTTATAATCTATTTACATTGTGTACATTACAATATATGTAAAATTGCAATTTATTTCAAATTATCGGGATAGGGAGGCTCGAGCCCATGGGTGTGTATGTATTTGTATACATATACAGTATTTAAAAAATAAAATAATTAATCAATTAAACAAATGAATATAACTAAACATAATTAAAATAATAATAATACACGTAAAACACCTAATAAATACACAATAATTATATAAAATTAAAAAATTAACGTAAGAATTGTAACCAAAGAATAAATTTAATGTGAGGGGGGGGAATAATTTATAATACTATATACCTAAGCTGAAGGGCTTTCGCAAGGAGATAACCCCAGCGTTGTCAAAAAATTGGTATGTTTCTGCAAACAGGCCAAGTAAATATACTAATAGCAGCCTATTTTACCCCGACATCCCAATTTAATAGACAGAAGAGAATAAAAACAAACACTAACCTGAAGAAAAACCAATAAATGAAATAAACAAAGACTTGGATTTAAAGCCTTGCCAAATTACCGAAGTGTAATAAATGATTTAAATAGATTTAAACAAACATAAAAACTAGTTAAAACAACCAGTTGAACATTTTACTATAAGCATCCAACTCAACACTTTAAAGTAAATAAAAACAATTGCGTATCAATTGCAGAGGCGGACAACCAGCCCCCGAGCCGGTGCGCCCTCATGGGCTATTGCACTCGAGCCCTTCGATAATTCAAGGTATGCGTCCTTTTAGAGAAGCCAATCCGCCCCTGCAGTCGCTCTGCAGACTCTCCCCTCCGTCTTTCTTTAAAAAGAAGTTGGCTGAAATAAAAACTAGATTCTTAGGAGGCAGAACAAAGTAAAAAATAAAGAAAAGGGTAGATTCCCCAGCTATCGAAAGATAGAGTTGGTCAACTTACTGGACAACACATTTTCGCCTTTGTCACTATGACCGCTAAAGGTTCTCGTCTCTGCATGTAGAACTAGAGACTAGACTTTCGTATTTTGTGTGAACCCAGACAAAACGAAAAATTTGCTTTTATAAAAGGTGCAGTGAACAGGGTATAAATAATGAAAATATTGAAGAATTGATGACGAAAAACTTCGTGCATGTATTTCCGTACGTGTATTTTCCCCACGAGCAAAAATATTATGGGTTCGAGGAACCCACAACAAAATTATTGAGGGTGCAAAAAGTGTCTCGAACCCATGAAGTCGGCGCCACTCTACATAGGGGTATTTTGTCCTCGATAATATTTATGACATTTATTTAATCACCATGTAGCAAAATATTGGTTAACTTTTGGCTGGTGCTGCCATCTCTTGGTATATAACTGAAACTAATAAAATAATACAAGACTGCGCATTATAATTATCTTACTTGACAGCTTCAAGGATTGGGGGGGGAGCGCAAAGGGAAAAATTCCCTGAAGTCCAGGATTCTAAGGGGCTGGTGTTAAAACTTTTTTCCCTTCTTTTCAAAAAATTATTTACCGGAATTATTAAAAAATTACTTGTCTTTTGACGAGAGAGACAAGATGTAGAAGACTGTTTTAAACGAAATTCTCACTGAAGCTGAGTATGATGACGGGTATTTAAAGTTCCGCAGTTCACATTTCTTGCTTTTAGGGATATAAGATATGCAGGTCGTGCCTGGGGTTTGGAAAAAAGAGACAATTGCCTTGGGTTAAAAGTTTAAGATACGCCAAACATTGGCGACGACGGCATAAAAATGTTTGTGGAGACAATATACCAGTAGAAGGCATTTTGTTTGAAATTGGAGGGGGATATGGAACCCTAATACCAACATTGGTGGACGTATCCCAATTAAGGCCCTGCTAACGGCGCCAGCTTTGTGGCGCCAGCCATGCACACATTATGGTTATTGTGGTTTCAAGGAGGTTAATATTTAAGAATTAAAACTATAATTGATATTATTGTATATAAAATAACAAACGTTATAACCTAACAGTATTATGTGAGTATTTTATATGTTTAAATCTCCAGGTCAGTGGTGACGAGTAAATTACGCCCCCGGTATTGCAGCCTGTACTACCGCCCCTCTCCCACCTTTTACAAAGGAAGGCCATTTGTAATATATATATCATACTCTTAACATTTGATATGTAAAGGAGATTTTTCATATAATTATTCAAACTAATAAGATACAACTCAAAATTATTGCTACCACAGTCTCCGACTTCGTGGATTCGAGACATTTTTTGAATCCACATTAGTTTTAGTATGGAATCCTGGAGCCTCTGATTTGATCTGGTTGGTAAAAGAAAAGAATCAAACACAATCACAAATATAAAATTGAATATGAAAGTGGGGTGTTACTAAAATAATAGGAGCCCGAAACCACACAGTAACTGTGATAGATATAACATGCGGCTCATATTGCGCAGAAAGCCCATTACCAACATCGACCATCATTTTGTTACCTTTAATGACGCCTGCAAAACGTTTTCGTTTTGACCTTTCTCGAAGTCAGAAAGTTAACATCAACAACTAATGGTAATTTCTACAGATAATGGTAATACCAGATACATCCGCTTCTGGTGGGAAGTATCGGATATTGTAATGTAAACAATATGATCATATGGTCATATCTCTTTGTCTTTCGATTCTGTAGTTTGCATTTGCCGGCAAGTTAAAGTAGTCGCCTGTATCATCGCTGTTGGGGGAAACAGGGCAATAATTAAAAAGAAACATTATTTTCAACATTGTCCAGTTTGGAAAATTTTATTTTCAAGCTTTTTGATGCCGCCCCACGAGAAGTGTCGCCCCTAGGCCTGTGCCTTGTATGCCTACTTGAAATCCGCCACTACCTCATGTACAAACAAACTCATTACGGCTCTGTGAAAAATAGCCTGAGATTTAATGATTGTCTCCGAAAGTCGAATATCGTCACAACATATAGCAGAGATGGGCACGCATGAGGTCAGTGAGAGCCACATTCCAATTTATCGTATATTATAAAGAGCCATGCCATAGTTACATAGTATTAAATACACAAATTTAATTAATATGGTTACCATTGGCGTACGCAGGGATTGTTGATGGGGGTTGTAACCCCCCATTGCAATGAAATTTTGTATATTTAACATAGGAATATGCGAGTTGTAGCTCTGTAACCCCTCCATTGAGCCGATAATCCCTCTTATGAAATTTCTGTGTACGCTTATGATGGTTACATATTGTACATAAGTCTTAAGTGCTATGTAAATTATACATATGAGAAAATATAATTAAGAGAAAGAAAATACAAAATAATTATTTAAAATTTTTATAATAACTCCTAGATGGACCTATCGATGCAACCGAAGGTCTACTTTTGAAGCGATTACGTACAACTTCTATTCTTCATTAACCGATTCACTTCCCTAGTTAGTCAATTTAACAAGATTCATAAAAAAACTTCTGGAAAAAAAAAGGATTTAAATTTTCGACGAGAGCCTCACTTAACTCAACGAAGAGCCGCATTTGCTCACCTCTGATATATGGTTTTGAGTTCTATCCTGCAAATGGTTTGCGCGTTCTCTTTTTCTTTATTTTTTTATTTTTTTCATTGAAAATCTTGCTTTTTCCCTAGAAAATGAAACAATATGCCATAGAAAAAAACAGATAATGTAAAACATTTAAGGAATTGTTGATTATCTCCGAAAATCGAGTTTCTTCAAAACATGTCGCACCCTTGCGACGAAAGTGTTACAACTCAAAAAATCCCAATTTTCAGGAAATGCAAAAAACTGTTTCTGGCTGAATTGAGGGATTTTTTGTTCATCTAATAACTTCAATCCTAAGATCAGTTTCTGGAAACATCAGATGAAACAAAATTTACTTTATTTATTAGACTAAAACCCTTATTATCACGACTTTTTGAGTTATAACGGTTTATGAGATTCTTCCAAGGTTAACATGATGTAATATTTTGAGTTATAACGTTTTTGTTGATCAGTTTTTTACACTTTACTGATGCCGAGCAAGAACTAAAAACGGGAAGTACTATTTTGAAAAGAAGAAAGCTAGACGTCATGCTTTCCATTTAAATACCAGTGTTCGATAGGCTTTTATTTTTTGCTAAAATTAAAATTTATTTCAATAAAATTGAATTTGATTTATTATATACCAAGAAGAAATAATACTTCAATATAAGTTAATATTGTTTAATATTTATGTTTCAATTTATGAGTTTGTTTTTCAACATATTTATTGTTAATATAAACTTTTGTAGCGTATATTGAATGTAACAATTTTTATGTTCCTTTCAGTGGTTGGGGGTGGGCGGACGGGTAGTAAGGGGGACAAAAGATGCTTTGAGGTCCCAGTCCGGTTCACAACTTCTTCAGTGATTGACCAGTTATGATCAGGGCCGGATTTAGGGTACGAGGCGCCCTGGGCACAACGATTTTTGGCGCCCCCTCCATTGGCGTAACTAGGGGGCTAACCCCCAAGAAAATTTCTTCTAAACATTGATATATGCGGTTTTTCACCCCTCCCCCAGAAAAAAGTTAGCCGCCTAGACTTCGAAGCTAGTTACGCCCATAACCCCGGTGCTTACAGAAATAAATAAAATTTTGTCGTTCCGCCCCCTCAAATTCGACGAAAAATCGCGGAGGATAGGGAAGGGGCGACATTTATGATTAGCCTACCTTATATGCATTATTATAAGATATAATAATGATATTTTTTAAAATAAATTTAGTTTATTTGACACAATTTTTTGGAATTTTTTTTTTTGATATTGGGGGAGGAAGCAAGGGCGGATGAAGAACAAAATTTCAGGAAGGGCGCGAAGCTTGAAAATTTCACTTGTAAGTTTTGTTTGAAGTATTTTGTACTTGAAAACAATCATTTTTAGTGTAAACTTATTCTCAAGGAGGCGTACGCCCCTGCTTGAATCCGGCCTTGGGTTGGGGAGAGGTTATTTCACACAGTTTTTCAGAATTAGAAAGAAAGAGTGGAGGGCTCCTTCTCGGGGAGAGCTGATCGACAGAATTCTACGGTAAATAAATTATAATTAAAAAAAAAATCCGCAGCCTCTTACGCCCTGGGCAAGTGCCCAACTTGCCCATTTATAAATCCGGCACTGGTTATGATCCTGTTATTGTGTTACAACCGGAGAGAAATAACACTGGGGAGAGTTCAAGTATTACGTAAGCACCTTTGTTGCTTATTTTCCTATCTAAGCCAATGTTAATTTTTGCTTACCAGGGGAGGGGGTATAAAATGGCCAAAATATTGCTTACGTAATACTCGAACGCTTCCCTGGGCACGGCTGGGAAATGTTTGGCTAGGTTCAGTACTCACTGCGGGATCCATAATAATAATATTATTATAAGCTCCGTCCACAGTGACGGTGAGTTCAGTAGTCAATGAGGAATCTGCTTCATCTGCGGGTTCCACAGGCAATGCTGTAAAGGCAAGCTTGACAAACTGTTAGTAGGAAAGTACGTCATCGTACTCTTTCTAGAAAGAAACCTGAGGCCGTAGAAATGATTTGGAAGGCGTTAAGACCCTATTCCCTTTACTAACTGTCAATGTTCCACACTAGTACTTCTACAAGTTTCTACATTGATGACTATTTTCTTTGAACATTCCCCTAAAGAGGGACATTTCGAATTGTAATTGAATCCTTTCCTTTGACCATTCATCGAAAGTGTGACAACTCGAAATAGTACATACTTTTCTGCCTCGTCCGATATCGTAAACAGTTACAACAGAAAATATAACGCTTTACAAATAAAGAACCTCACGGCCCCTCGTCCAAGGTCAATGAACAACTAAAGATGGAACACTTTCTATAAGAGGCGGATAACAGCGGTGAAATTTCAACACCGTTACATATACCAACTAACGGAAATCAGAATAACTTATAGCCTAACGTTTTACACGGTAGGATGCAGCACTGTTTTGGTGTGGGCACATATTAGATGTTTTTGGCCCTTTTACTGCCAACACATCTGATGACCAAATAATGTTACAACTGTTTACGGACGAGGCCCGTCCTCGTTCCTTTTTTAGAGAGGGCGATGTTTTCCTCGTTGATCGAGATTTTAGAGACGCCGTAACCCCGTTGGAAGAGTGGGGGTTTGATGTTCATATTCATGAGTCTGTTGAAGCAGACCTTCCACAATTAAGTTATTCTCAGGTAAATCGTTCGCGCCTTGTTACAAAATGCTGGTTTGTTGTTGAAGCCGTCAATGGAAGGCTGAAACAATGTTTCCGGTATTTTGACAAAGTGAGGCCAAATAAACCTATCCCCCACATGATGTTGGATCTCAAAATTGCAGCAGCAATTTTAAATGCGTTTTACGAAAATCTTAAATCTGATGTGGAGGATGGTGAGAGTATCGCAAGAGCAATGCTCTCTAAACTTGACGAACTAAACCGTTTGGCTTCGCTGGTCGAAAGCCAACGGCTAAACCAGAGGTCGGTTGTGTTTCAGTCCATGGATGGGGATTCTATTGCAGAATTCCCAACATTGACTTTTCAGAATCTCCGATTTTTAGCAATGGGAACGTATCAGCTGAAACAAGCGAAATCTTATTATGCTTAGCATATAAGTCCTGATGAGAGATATAAGATCCAGTTGTGTAGGCACACTGAGCCTCTTGCACTTTGCTCTCATGGACTTACAGCTGAGTCTCCAGTGTTCGTCCGCGGGCGAATTCAGTCCTGTCACAGGAATAACACGAAGTACTTCATTTACGTTTTAGTAGATGAATAAAAATCCGGTGGTGAATCAGTTATCGGGTACTGTTGTCAGTGCAAAAATGGCCAGAGGACTGTTGGGTGCTGTGCACATATTATGACAGTACTTTGGGACCTTGGGTATGGCAAGTTCCAGCCCAAGATCCATATACCTGCAAAATCCCTGAGTGACCTTTGCGTGGTATACGAAAGCAGTAATGAAGACACCACATGATTTTTTTTATTTTTCATTTTATATGGTTTGTTGATTTAGTATATTTTACTATTATTTTTATTATTGTTACTCATATAAAACATTTGATTGCTACTTAAACAGCACTTTATTTCTGTGGCACAATCGCACACCCAATCAAACGGTCACGAATGAGTGTTAATGCATGCTACAAGGCTTGCATCATTTACATCGAAATCAGAGGAAACCAGTTTTGGCCTTTATTACCGTTCGTCAGCAACTTTTAATCTACTTAGTAAGACGCTTTGACCGATGCCTGGTTTGTTACTGAACGCCTATATTCGTAGTGTGCAGATATTGTAATGGGAAATTTGGCCACCACATGTAGCGGCTCTGTTATCCTAGAGAGGAGTACTTTCAAGTATAGAGTGGAGGAGGAGTGAGTTCAGCTGAATAGAGGCGAGATTACCCTCAGAGAGGAGGAGTGAATTCAGATGAACAACACTGCTATTGAAGGTACGTCACAGAATAGCAGTAAACTAGTTACCTGAGACAAATTTTGGGTACAATACCTTCCTGGAGGATATTTTCTATGGAAACTAGTTCATATTTATGCGACTGAGAAAACCAGGAAAACTTAAGTTCAGCTAGCCCGTCAGAATCATGAGAAAACTCACTGATTACTCGTTTATTATAGTTTTCAAAATTATTTTTAATATAATATACTTCTTTGCTGTCAACTGTCTAAAGTCTGTCTTGTATGTGTATCAGGCAAACCCTGTAACGAGAAAAAATAAAACATCTGATTACATTTTTAAAAAACGCAGGATAAAAACTCTTGATCGCGAGATAAAACCTGTTTATGCGAGGAACGATAGAATAAATTTTCCCCTTTAAATTGCGTTTGTTGAGTCTGAGTTTTCGCCTTTTTTTTTTAAGAAAAAAGGGAGTCTTTTAAGTTATAACATCCGATATTTCTACTTTTGAAGTTATTGTCAATGAGATAAAAACTGCAAACAATCCTGAATCGGCCGATGATTACAATAAGGAGTTCCTTTGATCCATCATCAACTTGTATAATGGCATTAGAGCGTGACAAAAATATGTAAAATTTTAATATTTTAATATGTGATATATACTACTATATATAAATGAGGTATGTGTGATATTCATTTTCGTGTTTATGTCAGTTTATTATTTTAATGGTGTCCCCGTTTTAATAAAAATTCGGATATAACGAGTACATATTATTATCCCTTCGTGCCCGTAATAAGTGGGCTCGATTATAAAATTGTAGCCCTCATAAACATTCTACGTACGCTATTGTGTTTCTATCGTACTCTGTTAATATTAACTTAGAACTCCCATTTGTCTCGCTCTTCCCAGGGCAGTCGCGGTTTTTGATAAAATGTCCCGAATTTATTCCAAATATACGGTTTTTATTTTAAGTCTTCTTCCTGAAGTAAAATTGTTAAGTAACGAATTTTGTTTCTTTTTATAGGTATAACGATATAGCACTGCTGATGGCTAATCTATAAATTTTTGTTACGATATTGGCAAATTTCATGGCATATCGCAGTGGAATGCCACGGTTTGTATATTACAGTAGTTGTTAGTGTTTGCTGAATGTTACAAATTTTATCGTTTTCCATCATCCTTATACAGTCGAAACGTAAGCGCAGTTTAAATAATAATGCGGTATTTGAAGAAATTTTCTCTTTCCTTTCGTTAAAAGTGCAGATGAAAACATGGAATGTATTTTGTACAACATTTTCATTTCCCCTGAAGATCGGTCAAACGTAGTCAACCACGTGAAAACGAAGAACCATAAACGTGCTTTTGAAAATAAGGTTTCCAACGGCAGTGTGGGTAATTTTTTAAATACGAATACTCAAAGTGAAATGGAACCATTAACATCATAGGAAGAAACTTTTACCACAATTTGAAGGTCATGGACTGCACAATAGCCATCGTAGAAAAAACATTTGAACAATAAATCCAAATGTTCACAGAGCGTAAAGCAATGATCACAAATATTATATTGCACCATTTGTGACAAATCATATTTAAGGGCTTATCTAAAAAGATGGAACCTCATGCAATGAAATAGTTTCGGGCAGAAAAAAGGTGTTGGAGTTAATTATTTCGTAGGCGGTGAAACTTCAGAACAGTTATTGTGTCATGTTTTGGAAGTGTAACATAGAGCTCCATGGAAACGTTATTGCTCTATCAGCAAATTATATAAATACTAACTTTTCTGGAAAGAAAAGGAAAGTTTTTTTTTCCAACGCCCACTATTTTGGTTTTCTAATCATTTGGTGAATGACAAATTTTATCGATTGAGCATTTTTGTCATACAACACCATGACAGGTGACTGATACCACCACCACAATATGTTTACAAGCAAACAAGCTTACTTGGGAGTCGAAACCAAACCCAGCGGATTCGAAGCTAGCAGACATAACTTGGGGCACAGAGAGAGAATGATCTGTACTTCAGCATGGAAAAAAAAGCCACTTTAAATAATTAAATGCTTGTTCTGCATATGTGATACAGAATGCTGTGTAGACTGCTGCGGATTGCTAATCTATTCATCCTTACTTAATAAATAACAGCATTTTCACATTTATTTTATACCAGTTGAAGAACTCAAATCATTTTGCGAATTTATCAGCACAGAGTATAAAATTGTTTTGACTAAGAGCAGAACAAGATGGCTGTCTCTCTCTCTCTCGCATTCATTAGAGAATTATCGACATTTTTCTTGCAGTTAAATCAGCTTTCCTTTCCATTTAAAAATATTTTATCAATCTCACAAATTTATTTAAAAATCCACTTTATTCTCTTGCATTTCCTTGCCAGCTGGTTAAAAACCATTCTAATATCATCAAATGTGTTAAAAAGTATGAGATAATAGTAATTGAAGTAAACAAACTGGTGGAAATTTTTAATTGCGAAAAGGTAGAAAAGTTGCTTGTCACCACTGTGAGAAAACAGCTGCATGATCTAGAAAAAGTAAAACGTATTATATTTGAAAAGTTTCAAAGCTACGCAGTAGATTTCTGACACCTGCATTGAATATATTTAAGGATGGTGTACACTATTTTCAACGGCTTTTTAGTCTATGATTGGTCCAGTTTGAAGGAAAATGAGTTCGTAACTTGTAAGAACATGCAAGAAAGTCACGTTTTCATGAAGACAGTTTGACTACATTTTACTGTGAATGAAAACAACTTATTTGATAAGTTGGTATGTGCAAAAAATCATGAAAGCAAATTTGAAGTGTAGAATGAATCGGAAGATCAAAGTATCAATGAAGAATGTAACGAAATATTCTCTCGTTTCACAAAATACGATATAAATGCTGAGATATTAGTATTCAGTTTGTATGGACTTCTTGCCAAAATAAACAAGTTTCAAGATGAAAAGAAAGAAAGAAAGAAAGAAAGAGAGAGAGAGAGAGAGAGAGAGAGAGAGCAACAACAACAACAACAACAAAGAAACAAAACAAACTAGACGATTCACAGTCTTTGCATTACACAGTGGAATTCGGTTATAACGACCATGAAGTTCTTAAGTAAATTCGGTCTTAGTAAACGAAATTTTTTCAAATCATGGTACAGAAATACACTTTAGGGTTTTATACATTGTTTCGAAAGTAAAATGTATTGAACTTGTTGACTTTAAAATTAAATAAAGATAGGCATACTTAACTATAAAGAATTTAATTGCTGTATATGTCAAATTATAATTATAGCGATACTAAATACTACATAGTAACTTGTTGTCACATTAAAGCATTGCAGAAAATATCCGTATTCGTTTGTGTGCTGAAAAAATATCTAATTAAATTAAAAACGTACTTTCCTCATAACGGTAGTTTGGTAATTTCACTTTTTTCTATGCAACCTGTAAGCTACCAACAGCAAATTTGGCTCTATTTCCAATTTAAACTTCACAGAAAAATAGTAACCTTATGTCTACACCACCAGTTCGCCAACTTAACAGCAACCCCCATGCCAAACCAGTTCTTGTGCAATATTTGACTGAGTTACCTATCGCGTGGCTTACACGTTTACTGCTCATATAGTTCCAGCATAATTTTGTGAATTTATTAATTATAGAACGTAAAGTTTTGATTATCTCTACATCCAAACCATTAGGTAAATGTTTATTTAATTTATTTTTGGTCACAATTATTAATCATTTCATTTTGAGCAGTCGCTCAGGAATTGTGTATAATGGAGCCTCCCATCGTAATTTTCATAATTAAGTATGTTAAAGTACAATATTAATTTATTTTTGATTGTCTTAATTTTAAACAATGTCTCGATTTGGTTATTTTTACAAAATGTGTTAAGTTTTTTAAGTAAAATTATGCAAATGTCCCGATTTAAAAAAATATATATATATATATTTGAACTTAACTGTGTGATATCATAACCTATTAACAAATTATTTATAGAACAAAGCATAATATAAAAATTATTCAAACGCCGATAAAAAACGCAAAAAATTGATAATGTCAAGTATCGCTGACCAAAAAAGTCGATTATTAGTAATCGTACTCCAGCGATTAATCTTTAATTCTCACATTTGCGTTTCGGACTTCTGTAATCTAAGTTGGCAATTCTGGATCGTGGCGAGCTCTTCGTGTACAATGGCAGCAAGTGGAAGTGACAACGAAGTGGACAGTACAACTAATGAAGAAGATATTGACTTCTTTAAAGAAATTTCATTTAATACTGATGTGCAACCTAATGATCTTCCTGCCGCTCAACCTTATTTTCCCACGCCTGACCGTGAACCTAGAAGCCGGTCATCTTTTTCAGACAGAGTCCAGAACCTGCCATCAGGCCTAGCGTCCCATCGTCAAGCCGATAGGGTCACTCCGGCAGGGCATGTAAGTTTACTTGACCGGAGCAACGGCGATTTAGATAGAGGAGACCGTCGTTCATCGAGAAATCGAAGTACAACTCCTGTTTACATTATAAATGAGGACGACTTAAAAAAAATAAGTCCCGCTGGTGGAAAGACCGTTATGCAAAAAGTGATAACTGCAAATGTCGTTCTTCTGCCCAAGTGCATTCTGTATCCACGCATTTCTGGTGGCCTATCATTTGACGGGCAGCAAAGACCACCTGGCTGCAAAACAGTTTCCGCCAAGGGCTTTCCCGCTGATGTGAACAAAGCTGTTGTAGAAGAAGTATTTAGATTAGGTGGAGACTTGGATTCCGTTCAAATGCATGGTGAAAATGCTTGGCATATTAGGTATGTAGAAGGAATTGCGGCAGAAAATGCAATTGTATTGAACACGTGTCATGTGCAAATAGATAATTTCCGTGGTCCTCCGCATTCTTGTCAGTTGCAAGTGATTTACACAAGAACAAGGGTGGATCAGTACGAATATCAAGAGCGTGCATTTGAAAGGGAAGTTCGTGCACGTTTAGGAAATGAACTTCATTACCAAGCATCTTGCACATACAGTCATCGCGAAGCTGCAAATATCGTTGAAAAATTCAGGAATGGGGATTCCGTTTCTGAATCGCTAAGTATCATTCGTTCCTGGTTAGATGATGGAAAATTAATTGACCGAAATGCTTATCAGTTTTATGTGATGTTGCAGTCTATCAAATGTTACCTTCGTAATCTCTTAAATGAGAAAGAAAGAAGGAAGGGTGAAACATCGGAAGAAAACAGGAAAGTACAATTGCGTATGCACGAAGTGTTAGTGCGATCTAACATAATTCTGTTACTGTTTATAACTGTTTCTGACATCGGGAAAAATTTCTTCTCAAGGAGGCAATTGGACAATCTGACCCTTTGGAAGATGGAAATCATCAACATCCTAAACAACTTCATACGGCAAAGAAATTTCAACCAATGCAATAATTTGATCCGAGCAGGTAGAAACAATGCTGTGGTTGATACCAGCAACAAAGTTGATGAGGTCGACGATGCAACCCGTATTAACAATATGTTGAAGTGTGTTAACGGTTTGCTCAATCAAGCGCAAGCAGATCAGAATATCTATGAAAGAGTCCTTCTGACCCGCGATAGCGATGCAAGAAGCATCCAAGAGCATGAAGATATGCAAGATTTGATATGGTCTGTTCGAGCGTTCTATGAGAAAGTATCTCGCTTTCTGCGGCCAGCTGTTAATCCCCAAAATGACAACTAACATGCCTTCAGTATTTAAATGGAAACAAACTGAACTTACCATTTGGGGGTGGGGGGCGATAAATCACACTCATTTCTTGTTGGCGTATACCAATGTTTTTGTTTTGGTTTTTTTCAATATCTACCTTCAGTTTTACTTGCTGTTTTTGAAAGACTGGACATGGCAATGGTGACAATTCAGTGTAAGAAATTTTCAGATCTAAGAAATGTATATTCCAAGGACTTTAAAATGTTTGAATTTATTTTCTCAAAATAGGTTGAATTTGAGAAGCTCCTTGTTAATGAATTTGATGGTTAAAAATATAGTGAAACATTTGGAAGACACACATGTATACTAAGCATATCAGAATTTAGAAATCACTTTCAACCACATCACTCCCTGGCTCATAAGACTTAAAACAACAGTTGTATGTAATTTACCATCTTGTCTATAATTCCATGAACATTAATGATTTTAAAAGAGGAAGATAACATTTCAGCGAAGTTTTTGTCCAAATTGGATCTCTGTTTGTAATGTTCGTAAGTTTTTGTGTTTCAGTTTTAAATATTCCGTTAGATTTTTGTAGATGGGGAAGTGAAAAGGTTTTATATATATGCATAACTTTGATGTATTTACACTATTTTTGAAGCCTGGACATAGTTAATATAATTTGATACATTTTAAATTTGGAATGAAGTTCTAAGCTGAGGTAGGTGTAAAATGACCCCTTGCACTATAAAATAAACCATCTAAGCTGAGGTATTAAGTCTCGTTTTTCCGCAATTCTCGAAAACTTGCCAGGATGGTAACACTGGCCTGCAAAACTGCTTTTAGTCGTTCCTGTTTCATTTTTAGTTTTCAGTTATTGAATTGCATCCATTTTCAGTGGCAGAAATTAAAAGGAAGTAGCATTACTGAATGTGAACTCGATACTCTAAGTGAAACATCCTAAAAATTGCAGCTTTATTGGACCAATGCTGTCAACTTGGCAAATTTTCAGGAACTGACACCAGATTGGTTTTAAAAAACCGGAACTTAAGCTAAAAGCTTAGTCTTAGATCGTATAAACTAAATTTGATAATGAAGTTTGTTTTAAAGCAAACTGCTGTATTTTGCGTTGCACAAAATGTCCCCTTCCGTAACTTGGTTTGCGTTGGCTATTTTTAATGGAGTATGGACAAATTAACTGAATTCTGCATATTTGTTGATAAATTTGATCATGTTCTTAAAAGTCTTAAAACAACAAAGAGAACTTCTGGGTTTTGAGATTAGATATTTTTGTCATGTAAAAGGCTTATTTTGAATCTAATTTGGTTAATTTGATTTATTACGTATGTGGTTATGTAAAATAGAAACTCTATTTCTTAAGGAACTTAATACAAAAAATAATCATTTTGATGTGTGAAATGGAATATACGTAATGTTGAATTTTGTATACAAATTCTGTTTCTGTTTGAAAGAAGTGTTGCTTGCAGTTTTGATATATTGTCATGTTAATATAGGGGAAACTAAATGATGTATATATACATCATTCACCAGTGCATGCTTATAATTCGACTTAATTTCAGTTATATATATCAAAATACATCTTCATGGAAAACTGTGTGATTTTTAGTAAGAAATGTACTGTTTTAAAAAAGGTTAAACAGTTTTAACGATTTTAAAATATTAGGTGTTCTCTGTTTCCTCAATTTACATAGACTGCCATGTGACTTGGGCGTCATTTGCTGAAACATATAACTTCCAAGTTTGATTGAGATTCAAGTAATTAGAGGTGTTTTTCTTTAACTGTTTTATTTGAAAGTAAACATGCAAAAATTGTTAATTACAGCTTGTCTTTTTGAGGATTCTTGGATATGCATTTCATGATTTGCAATGTTCGTGAATTCTGCATTTGTGTTGATGTGCTTGTGTGTCTTAAATGTATTTGGTGTAGGACTTTTTGTTTTGGGATATGGGTTATTTTTATTTTTCTTGTTTTATATTTCATTTCATTTCTGGAAACAGGGTTCCCACATACCTGCAAAGTGGAAAATTAAGGAATTCGAAACTGTCCCTAAAGTGGGAGGGGGGAGAGAAACAAGGTTTTGTGCTCAAAGCTGGAAAAGCCGAGGAAAATAAAAGAACAGATGTAGTATAGGTCTGTTGGCGTCATTTTCCATGGCGACCAAAACAGTTGCCAAAGGTCAAAATACAGTGTTTCCACCATTGTGGTGATCTGCCATGATGGATTGTTAAATTTAAGACGTTTTTGGGCCCAATAATTTTTTCTAAGCAGGCAATTCCTTGTGAGAGCTATTCTGCCGTAACGCCAAGAACTGGGCTCTGAAAAACGCCTTAAAACCAACATTCCATCCAAAGAAAAGGGGATGAAAGTAGAGAGTAAGAAGTAAAGAAATTGGGAGAATTATCCTGGGAGGGGGGCAAACAGATAGAAGAGAGAGGGTTTTCAAAAATAGAAAGATTTTGAAACAAACTTGCCTATTCAAGACCACTTTCAGTGTGAGAAGTAAAGAAAGTTGGGGAGGGTAAAATGGGGTTTTCAAAAATAGAAATTTAAAACAAAATCGTCTATTTTTCTTTAAACAAGGACCCATTTTAGTGAGAGAAGTAACAAAAATGAGGAAACTGTGCCAGGGGATGAGGTGGTGGGGAGGCTATCAAAGAAAAGTCTAAAAGGGTTTTCAAAAATAACGAATGTATGGGTGTAGAGGCCAACAGAGGAAAGTTTGATTAGTCACACCAGGGTGACCAAAAGTCTGTCTATTGTTGAAAAATGTCGAAGAACTACTCCCAACCTCCTCCATTACACTCAAAACAGAAGGCATAATGAAAAAAAATACAAATTGCAATACAACCAGGATCCAAGGCAGCGTCTTGAGGACGACAAGTTCAGAGAACGAAAAGAATCGGATGAAAGCGGAAAGCTTTAACCCAGCCTCTAGGTTTGCCAGAACAGAACATTCTAGATCCACCATTTGTAGAGATGGAGGTTGCCGGAAACTGCCAAAAAGAACGACCTATACTACATCTGTACTGAAAAATATTCCTAGCTTTCCAGTTTTAATAGCTAAACTTCCTGTGAACATGAAGCAGTTTTCTCCACAAATGAAGTTCAGTTGAAAGTTTTGTTTACTATTGGTTGGGAGGATTTTTTTTCTCTGATGCGAGTGGGGACCCTGTAAATTTCTATATACTATTGTGCTACATAATTGTGTATTGATGTTATTGCAATATGATCCAGCATGGTTAGAAGTGAAATCAAATGAAAAAAAAACTTTTTTTTAAATTAAATTTAGGTATATTACTCCTTTTTCATAGCTTAACAAAATTAAATTCGGATGTTACTATGAAGAAAAAAATCAAAAATTTATATTGTAATCGGATGTTTTGATTTACTATAATTTTATGTTTTTGATATTAAGGTTAAGCCTTATAGTGGAATAGTATATCAGGAGGAGAGAAAACTAGGTAATGTACCATACACTTTAGCCAA
>QLNU02015360.1:255123288-255141486 GCA_006491805.2 Dysdera silvatica
ATTCCATTTCTTTTTTAAAGGGGAGCTTTCTCTGATACAGTTAGAAGGAAGAAGGACAAATACAATAATTATCTATTGTCTCGTAGCCACGAATATTTAATTCCAACTAAAGCCAAGATTTAATACATGAAAGTGTGAGAAGAAATGGACGTGACCGGTACTGGTTGGACTCGAATTAGCTGTCTGTGGGTCCATTGCTTTAACCACTGAGTTACTGAGACGGACGGTCGTCCTTTCGTATTTATGTTTGTCAGAGGGAGCTCTCCTTCATTGGAGAAAACTGTGAACTGATTAGTTGTACAAATTATTTTTTTTATCATCGACGGTTTTCTGGTTCAGACGTGACTTATAACAATTTTAATTCGATTCATTAATTAAATTAATTCGATTCATTAATTAAATTAATTCGATTCATTGATTAAATTAATTCGATTCATTAATTAAATTAATTCTATTCATTAATTAAATCAATTCCTTCATAATTTCAGTGCCGTATTTCCCAATATGTTATACTAGGCTATAGACTAGGGCGGCAAAATTTTGTGTATGAAGTCTGATATAACAAAATCAATACCAGACGATGATATAATCAGATGTTTTGCCGAGAAGAAAGCTAGACGTCATGCTTTCCATTTAAATTCCAGTGCTTGATAGGCCCTTTTATTTTTTGCTAAAATTAAAATTTATTTCAATAAAATTGAATTTGATTTATTATATACCAAAAAGAAATAATACTTCAATATAAGTTAATATTGTTTAATGTTTATGTTTCAATTTATGAGTTTGTTTTTCAACATATTTTTTTTAAATACGAAATTTTTTGGCGTATATTGAATGTAACAATTTTTATGTTCCTACCACTGATTGGGAGGTGGCGGCAAAAAAAGTAGCCTTAGGGTGGCAAAATGGTAAATCCGCTCATGCATAATCTCTTCTATTTGATTAGGAGAATTTTCTCGCTGCCCCTTTCTATAAAGTAGAAAACGTTAGGTAAAAAAAAAAAACTAATCCTATTTGTCTAGTATACCAGATCAACATTTTGAAGACTTTTTTCCCTAACAACATTAGGAGCTCATATCTTTTCCAAATAGTGCTCTCTTGACAGTTTATTTTGTATTGCAACTCCTAACAAAAAATATATGTGTGTATGTGGTTAGCACACACAATACATACATTAATATGTCTTCCAATAACGACGTTCCGGTTAACGACCATCATAGTTCAACGACGGAATTTTGCTGTCGTCAAACAGAAAAAGAGACGCTCATTCCGATTCGCGTCTCTTTTTCTGTTTTTAGTTTGTGGGGGACCGCTCTCTACAACCCCCCTTCTGGATACGGGCATGAGACTAGCTCAAGGAGCGGCGCGGCGTATTCATGGTCGGAGGCCGTCCCTCGAAATAGTACGTTAATTGCCTTATCGTTACTTGCCTAAATATAGCAGCATATGTCACAGAATGGGTTTAAATTCGTTTTCAAGAGTTGTGCCCTTCACCCACCCTCGAAAAAATTTCCTGGATCCGCCCTTAGGCTAGTTATGGCAATGGCGATAAACTGAAAAAATTTCATTCCTTCATTTTGGTACAATAATCAATGAATTTTTCATTAACCATTTTTTAAATATCTATCTAGTTTCATCATCAGGTCCTGGAAAATTCTGGGATTCATCATTAAAAATTTAAGAATTTTATGGGCCCTGGGTTGGAAGGTGAAAACGAGCCCTAAAGAATGTGGCCTCCGTGATATTCGGTTAATACTGAATTTTTCTTTGAAGTTCATTATCCATAATATTCAGGTTTATCAATAATAAGACTCAGGCATTTGTAAATAAACAAGATTAAAATAGCTGTTGACTTAAATAATATCAAGTGCCATCAAGGTCCCTGATGAAGACCCCAAAATGGCGGGGTCCTAGACCCTGGCCTATTTGGCCTACACGTAAATCCGGAACTGTCCGCAATGCTTTTTCAAAAACGGCCATGATTGAATGCTTTCTACCAGCGATCGTAATTATTAACCTTAAAACGTTTTTACAGAGCTTGAATCCATAAAATTCGTTACGTTTTACCGTAACGTTTTTCCACCACTTGTTATGTTATTTTTCTCGCCAAACTTCGCCAAAATTTAGGAACGTGAAAAATACCGTTTTCAAAGTTAATTTGTTTTAAATTTAATTAAACATCAATGTCTTTTTTAATTGTTTGTGAAATTTTAATATTAAACGCTGTTAAATTAAAGCATCTTAACTGATGTGTCATATTTAAAAACATATTTAAAACGAAAATTACATTAGTGACAATTAATCAGTTTGGAAAAAGTTCTGAAGAAGATAGTTGTGGTGTAGCTAGATATTTTGCCGCCCGGGGCGAGTGACTGTCATTGCCGTAGTTGTTGTGCCTGTCATTGTTTTTTACAGGGTAGTTGCCGCCTCTCGAGGTTGTGAGGGCGACCGTCCTGCCCTGGCTACGCTGCGCCATTAGATCGTGATTTATCCCTATCGAAACAATCGTAAACGTCGTTCCAACTCACAACAAACTGCGTTTGTGAAATTTTCGTTTTAAATATGTTTTTAAATATAATTTTGCTCAGTATACCGCTCAACTTTTGGTGTGTCATAATTATTAACTTTTATAGTATCAAATGATTTGAGGAAGCAAATGTAACATGTATATATATATTAAATATATATATGTATAAAATAATTAAAAGATAAGATGATAAGATAAGGCTCTATTGTTTTGCTACACTTTTAGCGGGTAGAAAAGTGGGGGGGGGGCTTTCGGGCTCAAGCCAGAACCGTAGCCAGGATGGGGCTGGAGGCTGAGCCCCCCCTGGAAAATAATGTTTTCAAAATAAATTATTTTAGAATTTTATTTAAAATCTGTTGTTTTGTATAACATTGTACATGACAATGAAAATTGTTCTTTGACGTTAAAAATATATTCAGAAGATATTTCTACGGTAGGTCTTGTGTACATTATGTTTTTTTTTACAGCAGTTTGAGTCTTCATGTACTCTATAATAAAGATAAGGGAAATTAAAAATTTTAGTATACCTCTATAAATTTTCAATGCAAAATTTAGGTTAAGAAATTTTATTCGGTAATGCTAAATATATTATTAAACTTAGATATTTAATATCATTAAATTTATTTATAAATGCATCAAAGATTAATGAATTTTTAAGCCCCTGGCAACTTTCTACCGCCCCTCTGGCCGAAAGCTTTTCCAGAATGGCCCTGTAAAAAGCGTCTATCTACTGGACTAAACAAAGGCCCTTTATTTATCAAAACTCATTATTTTTATAAGGCCACGTCACATGATCATCTGTGAAACTGGCGGGCTCGCCATAATTTTGAATTACTGCGTTACTGCTACACTTGTTCCCTTTTTGTATACGAGAAATAGACCATGCACAGCTGCACTCAGTAACACAGCGGTCAAAGCATAATACAGGAATACGAAGCTCGCTGGTTCGAATCCACTACCCTGGGGTGGCACAGTGATAACGTATTCACCTAGTGTGCCGTTAATCCGGGCTCGACTCCTAATGGTGAGGGGGGAAAAGGGAACACTTTCCCGACTAACTGCTCATTGTACTCCGAGGGATGGCTCCATACATAAGCGTTCGCGGAAATTTCGTAACAGGGGGGTTATAGACTCAATGAGGGGGGTTACAGAGCTGCTGCAACTCACATATTCCTATGTTAAATATACAAAATTTCATTGCAATGGGGGTTACAACCCCCATCAACACCCCCCCTGCGTACGCCAATGGTTCCATAGGCCTTTAGAGATTCGGATTCCTCATGGGGAAATGTAGGTTCACTGCCCTACGGTGACGTATTGGTAACGCATTTGTCTGTTGTACAACTAACCCGGGTTGACTACCAATGGTAGACTACCGTTTTTCGACCGTTTTTCTGCCCCACCGCAGTCTAAGGTTTAGTTTCCTTGGCAGCAGAAATTCAAATTCCTCGGAAAACATCATGACCTTTGCTGTCCTTGCGCCGTAAAACCAAAAACACTCAATTCTGAATTTCAGCCTGAGTGCACAACAAATTAATAGGGGTCTTCTCAGACTCCAATGAACAAAAAGATTCTAATTTAAAAAAATAACAATAAAAAGATATTAATTTATGTTATACTGTCCACCTAGCTTCAGTATAAAATATATATATATATATACAGGGTGGTCCTAAACTATATGTCAAAAATGTAAAGGCAGGTAGAGGGGACCTAAATAAGCAGATTTCGTATAGGAATGTGTGTGCGGTAATGACACATTAAAGCGCTAGCTTGTAAAGCAGTATGAATCACAGGAAACTGAAAAGACAAGTAAAGACAAAAGAAAACAAAAATTTATTAATAGTTTACAAGAGGTGCTCGAAAGAGCGGCCACCAACAGCGATACAAGATTCACAGCGACGGCGCATGGATCGGCGTACATTAGAAAAGACGTCAGGCATGTCGATCACATGTCCAGCAGCAACAGACAAGCGGGCAACAAGATCTTCTTCAGAAGTGACGGGACTCTCGTACACCAGGCTTTTAATATGACCCCAAAACAAAAAATCCAAGCAGGTTAAATCAGGAGGACGCGGTGGCCAGGGACCTGGACCGCCCCGTCCTATAAAATGCTGGCCGTAGACAGCGTCCAGGTGATTCCTGACGTTTCGACTGAAGTGAGCTGGGGCTCCATCGTGCTGGAACCACATTCGTCTGCGAACAGCTGGAGGAACATCGACGATCCGGCTGATTCCTATCCGGGAATCGCTCCCTGTACATCCTTTGAGCAGCTAATCCATTTCCTTGTGCAGCCCCATACATGAAATGCATGTCGGCCAGCTCCGCATTGGTGAAACGATGCATGCTGCTCGAGATCCGTGCGGGAAATGATGAATCCAGCTAGCGAAGCGCTTTTATACGCCGCAGTCATCAGCGCTCTCTACCGGCTCAAGGCGACATTACCGCACACACAATCCTATACGAAATCTGCTTATTTAGGTCCCCTCTACCTGCCTTTACATTTTTGACATATAGTTTAGGACCACCCTGTATAGGGTTAAGTTCGCTATTCTCTGAATTAATTTTTTTAAAAAGTTTATAAAGTTTTTTGTTTCTTGAACTTCATTAGCACTAATAAGCAAATTAGTGAAGATGCGATATTGTGGAAATGTAGTATACATATACATTTTTTTTAATCTGTTGTACAATTTTTCTTACCGTGTTTACATATTTACGCAGTAAATTTGGTTTTTATATCTCTGTATTTTTTAATTACGTTTTTATAATACATGCTTTATGGGTAATATTTATTAGATGCGAAATGAAATTATTTCGTTATTTATTAAGCCTCAGAATATTTCTTCCAGCTTTCTTTGGAGAACATTGCCTTTGTGGAGTTATCGAGATGAATCTTACCCATCCAAGCAGAAGGGAGTGTGAAAGCTACTTCCAAGCCGCAAAGCAAAGCTATCAGCCAAGTTACGCGCCAATCACGCCAATGGCAGAACCTTTGAATCTCAGCCTCAAGTATGGCACCTTCGGTGGAACACGTGGTTTGGAAACTGTAAATCCTGGATTGCCATTCTATATGGGTATTGTTGGGAATGATGATGCTTCAAACGGCCAAAAACGTAGTTTTGCAGATATGGATTTGACTTCGCAGATGGACGTAAGCTACGCCCAAAATGTCGTTGTAGAGCCTCAGGTAGACCCAAATGCGTATGAGAACCAGCAGCAATTACTTGAAACAGAGCGAACAATTTTTGTTGATATTTACTCCCAAACTGCTGATGCAACTAACGCGTTAGAAATTGAAAAATTGAAACAGCAACACGAAGCTATGAGCCGCCAGTTGAATAACCTTCAAACACAGGTGAGGAATTTTGCATTAGATGTGCTAAACACGCGAGAAGCAGATAGGCGCAATCTTCGATCCGTAATGCAGGCCGTTCAAATTACATTGCAAATACTGTTTTCGCACGTCAAAACCTTTGGTACCACACAACCTCGATGATTTACATTTGCGTGTTTGAATATGTGCAACCGTTAAGTATCAGTAATTTACGTTCGTTTTTGTAGTTTTGTGTTGTAATTTCGCTCACCTGACTATATATTTGCATGTATATCTGTACGATGCGTTGGTCTTGGGATAATAACTTTATATATTAGGGCTCATGTTATGGTTTTCAAACTATTCTTCTCCGTTCGTCATCCGTGCCTTAGGTGTGAAAATTCGCGCATCATAAAATGTGCTGTGTATATTGTATGTATGGTTTACGTTTTCTGCTCTTTTTGGGATGTGCACATTATCCGTTTCATTCGAATGTTTTAATAAAGTGCATAAAAATATATCTGATCTGGTTCTTGCATTTACTTTTCTCTTTGCCATTTTTAAAATCTGGAATAATTTTATTCTCCATTATTTACTTGTGAAATCTACATTTTATATTTTCCTCCATGTTAAATACAAAAATAGAAATAGTTTCCTCTGCAACGCTGTAATGAAGGAATGGCAAATATTTAAGGCCTATATTTGAGGTTTTACGACTCAATAATTTTAGAGAAATAAAGATAATCAGGTTTATTTGTGTTTTACTGCGCGAAGATAACCGAGATCGTGCTGCGCCAAGACCACCAGTTTTTCAAGGAATCTGAACTACTCTCGCCTAAGGAATTAAACCCCGGACTGCAGATAGGGAAAAAATAGTAAGAGCCTTAGGTACCTCTTGGAGCCAAACGCGATACCACTACACCACCGCAAGTCTTGGCGAATATAGAACGATTGTAGCAGATGCATATCTTTAATTGACAAGATAGATAAAATCGGGGGGGAATCATAATAATTCATTTCATAAATAGATATACACAGTGTTCAAAAAACACCGTATAAACTGTATATTTCGTAATCCTTACGCCATACTTTGCAACCTTGCAAATGGTCACCATAGTCGGAAATCAATATTTAATAATATATTTCAAATAATATGTTGACCAATGGATGTTCACGCGTGGCTCTTCGAAACCAAATGAAGTCTTAAGGTGGATGTACCTGAAATCAGATAGCTAAAAGTTGTTTCATTGGTTTGTCAACGTTTGGTCACTTTTTTCGGAATTCCTACTTGGCGCTTTTGCAAAAACGAAAAGGCTATGTTCGCACATTTTCGTAACCGAAACAGTAAAATATGAAATAAAATAAAAATAAATTAGAATTTTTATCAATATTTTTCTCTGTTTTATCAACCACAATATTATTAAACGTCTTTATTATTAAATAACATAATTATCATTAATGAAGTTATTTTTATTATTACAAATGAAGAACAATTATTATTAGTAGTAGTAGTATTTAACATTATTTTTTATTGCCTTACGACGAATAATAATATTATAGACATTTCAAACATAAATTGCATATAAAAGTATTATTAGATGTATGGAAAGCACCAAAAAACAAAAGTCAATGGATTTCGCCTTATACATTTCACTCACTGGACGGATGGTGGTTTTTAAGATCTTTTTTTCCACAATAGTTTATTGAAAGATAAAGGAAAAAAAACTCACAAATATACATATTTTGGTCAATGCAGTCTATTTTATTTACCCCTTGTGTATAACTGTGAGCTTGAGTTAAGCTTAGCTTTATCTTGTTGAAGTTTTAACTATTCTACGTGTACGATATACACTGTGCATTCTACTTGATTTCTTTTTTAGGCTGTTTTAAAATCGTCTTATAAGTGCGAGTAGCAGCAATTACAAAAGAACCATTCGGGACTGCAAAGTTATTTTTCCTTATACTTTTTTTTTGAGCGTTGAGAATAATTTTTGAACTAATTATTATATTCAACAACGAAAAAATTTATATTTGTAGGCTGAAAAGGAAATGCTAAAAAAGTTGTAGATTTCATAAATGGAATTTTTTAAATAATACCCTATGCTCACTGCAAAAAAAAAAAAAATATTCAGCAAACTTAATATCCGTGTATAAAAACTGGGCCAATCTTAGTGAGGACGTTTTTTATAGCTTTTTCCCCAACTCTTTTTATAGAAAGATTTATAAAAGAATTGAAGATTATAATCTTTAGAAGCAAAGAAATATGTTCACCCTTATTTAATAATACATGAATTCAACATAAATCGGGGGCCAGGCGAAAGTTTGAATACGGGAGTTTTAGATATGAATTTACAAATACGGGATTTTAAAAAAGTAAACATCATGTCAGAAATAATCAAAAATTTCTTTGCTTTGGACAGAGTTATATTGCATTATTTAAACTTCAAAAAATGAAAACTACCTCAATGTTGTTGTTTTTTCAATCATCTTTAAATAAAATCTGTTATAATTTGCAATTAGTGTTATAAATTGATAATGCAACAAGAAAAACACTTTCAAACAAATGCCTTTACAAAAAATGGGATATTCCGTTTAAGAAGCGAAAATACATATAAAATTAAATATATTTCTCTGAGATTTGGTCTCTAAACAACAGAAAAGATTGTTATTTTATTTTTCGAAAGAACGATTGTTTGTTTGTTTTCTAATTTTTAAACATTCACAAAGTGATTTTTAAAAATTATTACATTTCTGATATCTTTAAAGTTAAACTAAAACAAGACGCATAGAATTTAAAACACGTACACGCTGTTATACGAGCATTCTGAAAATTTTACCACCCTGAAATGGCCTTTCAGTTTACCGGACATGAATCCTAGGAAGCATCTTTAGGATGCTGTTGAAAGGTCAGTACGAGTCTTGAATTCTCGATCCAACATTGCGACAAAGTTATAAATAAACGGTACAGGAAACAGTTGGAGGAAATATCTATGGAATGCTTTCATGAACTAGTGAACTCAATGCCACGCCATGTGACTGCTCTTATTTGGGCAAACGTAGGATGAACCGTTACTTGGTAGGTACCTCTTCAGATCGGTGCATTCAGCACATATATGTATGTGTGTGGAATTTTAAATACAACTTTTAAATCGAATGATCTTTTATTGATTTCCAAACAGTGAAGATGAGTAGTAACTAGATACAAGTTTGAGACTAATAGTGCTAATATCTTCACAGTGAAACTAATCTGTCATGATATTTTAGCAAAACAATGCAAAATAAAAGACAACATAAAGAAAATTAATAAATTAAGTATAAAAGTGATAAATACATGTTATTAATATTTCAATTTCGAAGCATCTATGCTTCATCAAAAACCATTTAGAATCGCCCTTGCTGGAGCTGCTTTTTCTGATTACAAATACAAAAACTGAAAATTTTTATTATCTCACGAACTCAAAATTGCCAGGTTGGCTGAATAACAACTGTGGTCTAAACTCTTTTAAGACACTATTAAAAAGAAATGCAGTCCTTCAGGGTAACCTTGAGGCATACGGGTAACTGTGTGCCACCTCCGAATTTTCGATATGTTTGATTTGAAAGAACTGCACACAGGGTCCGATTAACCAATAGGCTAATTAGTCTATAACCTGTGGTTTGAAGGGGGCAAAATTTTGAAAAATAGGCATAAACCAAAAACTTAATATGTAAGAAAATAAGATTTTTTTTCCCAGAGTTAAAAAAAAATGCTATCTTAAGTAACCATCCACTCAATAAGGGTTATTATTTAATTATTAATTATTCTAAAATAAATTAAAACTTTTGTGTGTTTAATGCAGGGCCGTTAGAGGGTGTGCATTTGCCTCCCTCTGACGGCCCTGCATTCTACTGAAGTATTTCCTGAAAAGTGCGTTTGTTTAGCCGCATTTTTGAAAGACAACTAGCAGCCAAAAGCCAACTAATCGATCTGAAGACAAAAATCTTTTGACGCTGTTAAAAACTTGTAACATGGAATCAATTTTCACAAATGTAGAAATTGCTCTGCGCATTTTTTTAACTATGGCGGTCACCAATTGCAGCGGTGAAAGGCCTTTTTCTGTTTCAAAGAGAGTGAAAAATTATTTGCGGTCATGCCCGTATCCAGAGGTAGGTGAGAGATCTTAGGGATAGGTCCCCCAGACACCTTGATGGGACTTGGCTACGGCCTTGCATGCTGTGATTGTATCAATACATGCTGTAAAAATTTTTGAACCTCCCGAAATTAAATCCTGGCTACGGTCTTGTTTGCAGTCAACTCTGATCCAAGAAAAATACAGTGGAACCTCGATTATCCGTCTTTCTCGCTTAACCATCGGCGTCAAATTCAAGTTAGGGCCACTCCGTTAACATCGACAATGAGACAATTTTACACACTTGTGAGGCTCTACCCGCAGGAGAAAACATTGAAATTAATGACGTTGGTGAAGGGATGGACATTGATAAACTTGAAGCAGGTTTCGAGTTCCTAAGTGACGACGAGCTCAATCAGCAAGTGTTAAACCCTAATGATCCTAAAGAAAACGATGGAAGTGTACAGGAGACTGGAGAACCTACAAAAACCATCACCCATGCTGAAGCAAAATGCATGCTTTCCAAGTGCGTTGATTGGTTTGAACAGCAGACTGAAGATGCTGCTACTCAGCTATTACTACTTCGAAGAGTACGGGACATGGCAGCCAAAAAAGCACGCAGTGCGCTTGGGAAAAAAAAAATCGTTTTCCGACAAACAAAAATAGTAATAATGATAATAATAAAAAATAATTTTACACACATACATGTAATGTTTTATATTCGTGTTTCATTAGATGCAAATTCTCTTGATTCAAATAAACTTAATTTGTGCCTGTTAAGTCTTATAAAACAGTTCTACCATTTTCATGCTCCGTACCGCCACCTTGCGGAAAATTGTTGTATAAACCAGTTGTAATTCAGGCGCCGACTGCGTCGACCGCATTGCAATTCTTTAAAGCGATGATTTCATCAGCCAACACCATTCTCCCAGTAAAGCGGAGAAAATTAGAAATAAACATATATAATTTTATTATATTCTGGTCCGTCGTCATGAATACTTTATTCAGCGCCACCAGTGCCTTCAGCAAATTTCACAACGTATTTTTTTTTAATTGTATAATTTTAATAAAAATGTACTATATTGTACTGTAAATTTCCCCGTTTCCGCTTAACCGTCTTTTCAATTATCCGTCAAGGCTCTGGTCCCGTACCTGAGGGATAATCGAGGTTTTTCTGTACATTACTCTTGCACTTTCGTTCATTGAGAGCGACTTGCTGCACAGTTTTATTTTTGATGAAATAGTGGAAACAGTAGCGGCCCTAGACGTTGCTGGGGCCCTGGGCCATTTACTTTTGCGGGGCCCTAATATTTTGGAAAGGGACCTTACCGGGGAGACTGGGAGTATGAAATAGACCCCGGAGAAAAGGGGGGAAATTTGAAAAATGAACTCCTTAAAATAAGGTTTTTAAGCCATTTGATGGGAGATGGTAAATAGTTTTGTCTTCTTCTGATCCGTTGTTAATAACAATAATCTTAATTTGATAAAAGTATAACAAATGAATTGTAAGAACAATAAATATCATTTTAGCGTTATTGAAATTCGAATAAATTACGTTTACGTTTTATAATGAATAGGGGTCTACAATTTAATGACAAACATTTTACATTGCAAGTGCGTCGGCAATAAAAGGGCCAGCACGGGACCCTGGGCTGTTGCCCGGATTACCGGAGCCGCCTCTGAGTTTAAAAGTTTGATGATTCTAAGGCAAAAAAACAAAATTGATATAAATTATAATGTCGATACTAAGCACGTTATTCACGATTTGGAATGAAGAAGAAATTTAATGAAAAGTTGTTATTTTTTTCAGAAGCCTATGTGTTACTACTTTATAACAAGTTACTAAACGAAGTTTTACGTGTGGTATACAAATAAAAGAAACTACTAAATAGAAAATTTGCTTAATTCATTTATCAAATTATATTTTTATTTATGAAGAGTATTTGAATAAAACGTGCTTATACAGGAACGTAGCCAGGATTTTATTTCGAAAGAGGGGCTGAACTTAATTCTATAACGAACGAATTTGAGCAATTCCTCAGAAGTCGTTATAAACTATTTCCACTATAATGCCAATAGTCTATATTTAAAACATGAAAATAGATTACGTGTATTTTTCAGTAGTTTATCAAAATCCTTGAAAATCCAAATTCATATAACCTGCAACTGAAAATATAAAAGCTGTAATAATCAACAAAAATCAAAATAGAAGTAAGTTTCTGTATTTCTCCTATTGTCTTATATGTTCTATTTATGTATTGCCCAACATTGCAAAACAATAGGCGTAGAGCAGGGGTCGGCAACCTGCGGCTCGCGAGCCACATGCGGCTCTTTGGATGTGAAGCTGCGGCTCTTTAGTTCCATACGCAAATATTATTTATTTTATCAAAAAAAAAAAACATTTAAAAATCGTTCTGAATCGATTAACGAGGATTAGGCACCGATTCTATCTCTCAGCCACTTGTACTCGCTTTTCACCGCACCCCTCCCCCGTGACACGCGTCGTCACTGTCGTCAGTCCGTCGGAAGCTCTCGAATGACGCCGTCGTCGGATGTTTCTATGTAGGTTTTAATTCGCTTTCGACGCAAGACAATTTGGCGTCTTCACCAGTGCTTTGGCTGTGACGTATAGTTTGTTGTTTCAAGTAAAAGAGTTAGAAGCGAATTATCTTCTCAAAGTTATGTATGTACATATATATAATAATAATAAAAAAACCGAAGTAAAGGTAGGTAACATTTTAAGTATTATATTTTTAAAATACATATTATACATATTTTTTTCCAAATAAGATACCTAACTACTTTTTTGAAGTCAATAAGAATTGTCAAAAAAGAAACAAAGTACTACTGTTGGATATTACCGCGAAAGTGTTTTTATTAAAATATATATTTAATAAATTACCTATTTTATTATTTATCTATTTTATAGCTTTTATTATTTAAAAATTAGCGTTAAAATAATAATTATAAGTGTAAGTACCTATAAATTGTTATTTAATAAACCTATTTTCGAACTCTGAGGATCAAAGTAGGTAGGTATTTGCAGTTTTAGATTGTTTATATGTTTGGCAATTTTCATTGATTTCGGCATAGCTGGGCATAACACCTTTACTCGTAAACTAAGTATCTAATATTTGCCAAAATTAAAAAAAAAAAACTAAAATGTGCAGACTGCGCCGTGATAAACACGTTCTGACAAGTCCGTTCGTGCCAGTCGGCGATCACCGCACACGGGAGGCGACCACAGATGCGACGAAACTATGTACTTATAGTCAATCAGTACGTGAGAGAGTGAGACAAACAGTGTTTCGTGTCTAAATTATTTATTTTAATAATTAAATTATTAGAGAATTATTTATTTTATTTAGGTAAGTATTTTTAATTGGGAAATATCGTTGTAAAATGTTTTTTGATAAATTATATTTCATTATGCCCAGCTTCTCGTATGTATTTACTTAGGTATACGTTGACATAGTAAATAATTGCAAAACTTGTCATCTGCTGTTTTGGATACCTAAATAATAATTTTAAAAATTCTTTATTACAGCTTCACCGCAAGCATGGCATCTACAAAACAAAAAGAGAAGAACTGAAGAAGAGCATCGAGAATTCAATCGGGATTGGACGGAGTCGTTCGCTTTCATATGCAACTCAGATGGCCTTCCGACTTGTCTCATTTGCCACGAAAAACTCGCACACAATAAGAAATCAAATTTAGAGAGACACTTCACTAAAAAACATACTCAGTTTGCTAGTAAATATCCAGCCGGCGAAGAACGAAAAAAAGCTGTCGACGAGCTCCAAAAACAAAAACAGCAATCAAGTTCCATGTTAAGTAACTGGACGCAATCTACAAGTAATGTTAATCTGGCAAGCTTCGCGGTATCACTAGAAATTGCAAAAAAAGGCAAACCATTCACAGATGGTGAGTATGTCAAAGATTGCTTCATACGTGCATCTGAAGAACTGTTTCGTGATTTCAAAAACAAACCAGAAATCTTGAAAAAAATCAAAGATTTGCCACTATCCGCTAAAACAGTACAAGATAGAATAGCTAAAATGTCTTCAAATGTAACATATTTGCAGGTGGAAGATATTCAACTTTCTTCTGCCTTATCACTTGCTATAGATGAGTCTTGCGACATAAAAGACACGGCACAAGTTGCCCTTTTTGTCAGGTATATGTCTTCCCAAGGTCCAAAAGAAGAACTTCTAGGATTGCTACCGCTCTCGGGACAAACTAGAGGGGAAGATATAGCGAATGCCGTGCAAAAATGCCTTGAAGACAATAAGATCGATTTAAATAAAATCGTTTCAATAGCAACTGATGGAGCCAGAAGTATGACAGGAAAAAATAAAGGGGCAACAACGATTCTTCAGAGCAAAATAAACCACGAAATTCTTACGTTTCACTGCATAATACACCAAGAAGCGCTTTGTGCCCAAACATTTCCGGCCGAAATAGTTGAGGTCATGAATTTGGTAATCAAGATTGTTAACAGCATCTTGTCAAAAGCACTCTACCATCGTCAGTTTAAAGAATTCTTAAACGAAATGGAGACTCAGTATTCCGACCTCCTTCTTCACAATAAAGTGCGATGGCTTTCCAAAGGTAAGGTGTTGAAACGTTTTGCTTTGTGCTTGAATGAAATAAATACATTCCTAAATGAAAAAGGCATTAATCACCCTGAATTAGAGAACGACAAATGGTTGCAAAAATTTTACTTTATGGTGGATATCACAGAGAAATTAAATGAGCTGAATCTAAAACTGCAAGGAAAGGGAAACCCAGCCTATGTTTTGGTAGAAGAATTGGTTTGTTTTGAAGAAAAATAAATTATTTTTGCAGAAGATATTCAGAGCGGTAAATTACTTCATTTTCAATTTCTAAAGCAATATCGCGATAAAACCAGTGCAACTGTTGACACGAATTACTTCAGCACAGTTATAAAAAAAAATTAAAGATAAATTTGCTGACAGATTTGAGCAATTCAAAACCAACAAAACCACTCTAGCATTCATAGTAAATCCTCTCAACACAAATAGTAACGAAATCCACATTGAGCCATTTGGAATTGATACTGGATCTCTAGAAATGCAATTGATCGATTTAAAAAGTAAAGCTTTGTGGAGTGGAAAATTTACAGATTTGAAAAGAAAGTTGGAAGAGTTGGAGGTCCAGAAATGTATGTACGTAACGCAACAAAAGTGGACAGCTTTAAAAGAAATGCCGCGAGTTGAGGCACTTATATTCGACGCATGGAATAGTCTTCCAGATTGCTACAGTGAGGTGAAGAAGTTGGCATTTGGAGTGCTGACTATCTTCGGATCGACATATTCGTGCGAGCAAGCGTTCTCTTGCATGAATATAATTAAAAGTAAAGTAAGAAGCCAACTAACAAATGAAAATTTAGAGTCGTGTTTGAAACTTAAAACAACAAGTTATGAGCCAAATTTATCCAAACTTTCTAAAACCATGCAAAGCCAACGCTCCCATTGAATTTGTTTGCTCAAATGTATGTTATTGTTTTTTTTATTTTAAGTACAAGTTACATTGTTTAGTAAAGTTTAAATTTTCTACTTGAATAACCATGCAAAGCCATCGCTCCCATTGAATTTGTTTGCTCAATTGTTTGTTATTGAAGTACAAGTTAGTGTTGTAAGTAAATGTTTAATTGTTTTAATTTTTTACTTAAATAATAAGTAATTATCTAATAATGCCATATATATATTATCTAATTTGTTGTGAAAAACACTACTTATATATGAATAAATAGATATTTTTTCTTATGAATAAATAGATTAGTTTTTTTTTATCAAAAAACTTTATTTATGCGAGTACTATTTATTGTTGGCAAGAAAAAATTTTGTGGCTCTTTAAAAACTTTGAAATTTTGTAAATTGTAATTTTTGACTCTTCCGACTCAAAAGGTTGCCGACCCATGGCGTAGAGTTATATGGACCCGTGGGCATTGGTGTAAGCAGAAAGTTGATAAGGGGAGTTGTTATAGGCTAAATGGGGAGGTTAAAGAATTACCTCATATTCCTATGTTAAATATACAAAATTTCATTGCAATGGAGGGATTACAAACCCCCTGCGTACGCCAGTGCCCGTTGGGTCGAGCTCTCCTCCCATAATTTAAAACAAATTGCAATTTTACATATATTGTAATGTATAGATGCATAAAATAAGTGTCCCCACGCCCCAATAATTTCGAAAACTCTACGTTGTTGCCTGCAGTCTCTTAATACTAAATCTTTTCCAATTACCCGAGAGTATTTCTTTCTAGTTTAAAAAATACTCAATAGATGACGCCTCTGTATTAATGTACATAAACTCATAACTGGTATAAAAAATGATTTATCTTATAAATTCGTATTGATACAAAAGGTTTGCCAACTGTAGGAATAACTAAGTTTCTTCGCCGCCATCCCCCCCCCCTCCGGGAATGTCTGTAGGGTTCGGACTTCCCAAAATTAATTGACTGTAAATAAATAAAGAAATGCAGACTATTGCCGAGGGCAGGGCCGTGCTTATGGTGTTAGCGGCCCTAGGCGAAACAAATTTTAGCGGCCCTCGAAAATGTTTTAACATAATACAACGATAAAAAGACTGATTAAGGTTACCTTCGTCCGCATATAGACGGGTGTGAGCATTTACAATCTAGAATTGATTTACGTTTTATTTCATTCATAAAATATGTGATAAGATAGTACACAACACAGGTACTATCTGTGTCTCTGCTTTTACACTCCAACGAGAATCATGTGGAACTGTGTGAACACCTACAAACTCGGGAACGAGTTCCCCAGTTTGTAGGTTTTTTCCCTGACATCTGAAAGAGGGGGGCGTGTCGCGCCCTGAGACAGTGCCTCCAATGTGACTCTCTTAACTGCACTCACGCTTCTTTATCAGTCAGTTTCAATACAGTCCTCATCTGGGACTACAGTGCTGCCTTGGGCGACCAACAGTCCCAAATCAGTCATCAGCACAAGCAACAACATTCCCGGATTTAATTCATAATTAGTTTGATTGGTTTAATCCCTTATGTTGAGTTTTTCAATCTTTAATTTATGGTATGTAATTAAGAAATTAGATATTGTGTTTTCAGTAGTTCTGTAGGCGTACGCAGAAAGTTCGTAAGGGGGTTATAGGCTCAATGGGGGGTTACAGAGCTACAACTCGCATATTCCTATGTTAAATATACAAAATTTCATTGCAATGGGGGGGTTACAACTCCCATCAACACCCCCTGCGTACGCCAGTGGGCAGTTCCCTTGTAAGTCT
This sequence comes from Dysdera silvatica, assembly GCA_006491805.2. Taxonomy (NCBI): domain Eukaryota; kingdom Metazoa; phylum Arthropoda; class Arachnida; order Araneae; family Dysderidae; genus Dysdera; species Dysdera silvatica. The sequence continues at coordinate 255,140,523 of QLNU02015360.1, forward strand.
AATAATTATATTTATGCACGTATTTCCTAGTTTCATGTAAAATTTTAGTAGAAACTACCGAATCCTGGTTTCTAAAATAATGTAGTCATCAAATTTGTTGAGCTTTTCTGGAATCAGAAAAGTTTGCCTACGTTAAGGAGCGTTTTCCTAGAGGGGCATATTTTGCGGCGCAACAATAAAAACCGTCGAAACCCGGCTCAAATAACAGAAACCCAATGAAAATGTTTTCCTACAATGCGCAAAACCATTCCATCGATTCTTATTGCTTGAATTTCATCTCGGCGTTTCACATTGTTCGCCGCAAAATTTGCGCATCTAGGAAAACTTACTTTACGGAAAGTAGCCATCCCTATATCAAAAGTATTATTACCTAGCTATAAGAAAGACACATATAATTTCAATTTTGTGTAATCTCCTTTATATGTATTTATCCTTCACTAAATTATGGCAGAAAATTATAAACACTGTCAATAAATTAAAGTTGTAGCAGAGAATGTCGTGGATACTTCACACAAAAATCTTCAAGTTATCCAGGTATTTTTAAAATTCGCGTTTAATTTTAAACCATAACCATAAAAAAACGTTTTGGAGACTATATGCCAAATTCATGAGTAGCTGCCTTCTCTGGTAAACTCTTATTCTCATCACCGGTCCACAGCGCGTTTTATATTGGTCAGCCCAGTTTCAACGTCGCTAGAGATTAAACCAGTCACGGGAATTACAAGGTCACACAAAGCCTCCGTCGCTAGAGGCCATCCGAAATCAAAAAAATATTTTGGACGCGGTTTCTGTTTCTGATTTTGTCCGCTTGGAATGCTCGCGACCCGCTCAAAACAAACCTGTTTTGATCATTTTTTGTGCATGAGCTGCTTTATCTAGAGAAGGTCAGTATATTTCTTTTCCTGCTCAAACTTACATATATTACATGTATACCTATATGGGGATCCACCTACACACACACACA
>QLNU02015360.1:255141586-255186310 GCA_006491805.2 Dysdera silvatica
TATTTGAAGTTGGTATCGCTGGGTTAGTTGAACAACGAGCCTCGCTGCTCGATCTGACGTGCTTTCGACTTCAAGAAGGTAGTCTTTAATTCTTTTGTTGATTAAGAAGCCAACACCACTTGTTCTTCCAGTTTCCGTTCCTCTATAATAAAACAAATGTCCACTTTTAAGTTCCACCAACTCTTCACCTTTTCTTCTAACTTCACTGAGTCCTACAATGTCCCATTTGATCTTGTCAAGTTCTTCTTCCAATTCCTGAAGTTTTGCTTCAGAAGCAAGGGATCGTCCATTATACGTTGCCAAGGTCAATAACAAACGGCAGCCTGGGCCATTCCAGTGATTCTTAGCACCCCCTGCTTTCATGCCACGCTGACCGCTGCCTTGATCAGGAGCACTCCAGCACCTGGAGACTAGGGGCCATGGTTTCTGGTGTGTCAACATAATGGAGGAATTAGCCATAATTTCACCACGCTGGCTAGACGGGTTGGTGAATTAGCCCTCCCCTTCCGCCTTTCTATCCGTGTAGCAAATATTAATTTGCCACATAAATAGAAAGCTCAGCCTGCACCACTTGAAGGCGGGGTAGGACACTAGGTTACTGGCCTGGCCGGTTCCACACATCGTCACATACGTTCAGCGTGTGGGTCTCCTTCCAGTTAGATACCAGCAACCCTTTTGCAGGCCATATATATATATAGCAGCTTTCTGGAGACTTTGATAAAACAAAAGTATGAGCGGGTGGCAGCGACACCTCCAACGGCAGAAGTAGTATCGCACGCCGGAATTCGCGACAATGCGGTGTTTTTACGCTGAGACTGGTTGGCCTCGCGACGGAGGCTTTGGGTCTCCTTTTTTGTCAGAAGATTTTCTGAGATATATGTCGCGCCCCACACGTTTACTGCTGATATAATTCCAACTTACTTCTGTAAATTTAATAATTATAAAATTTCCGCATTCAAGTGATTGGGTAAGTAATTATTTAATTTGGTTTCGGTTACAATTATTAAGTATTTCATTTTCAGCGGTAGTCCAGGGCTTGAGTATAATGGACTCCCACCAAACTTTGTACAGTAGAATTAACGCATCACAAATTTTTCGAAAAATCGTGATTCTTCTCTTTCCCTAATGAAGAGGAACTAATTGAGCAAAATATGCTTCACCTTGGAAGAATGCGTCGAATGCGTCGTGCCATCTCCATGTTTTCTTACCTCCGTTACAGCGGCTAAAAGGGATAGTGTGTCGTTTGGCATAGGAAGAGAATAATTATTTGGTTCCAAAATTTCATGACACCGTATGAAGGCGCTACCCCTACGGAGCACGTTTATTTATCATCACTTTACATTTCGTATTGGCAAGTTTAATTTGTTTTGCGATTTTATTTTATTTTTCATCGTATTTTTTTGTACTAAATTTAAGTGAAATTTCCTTTTTAAGACCATTAAGTCATTAGGATTTTTTTAATTATTCAGAACGAATAGTAAAGGAAAATGCCGAAAATGTAGTCACTGCTTTGTGCTTAGTTGTACGAATGGTTATAAACTGAATAAAAACAAATTATCGTTATTTATGATTCCTAAAGAACAAGAAATTCTTGTTAAAAATTGAAAATCAGATTTTCGCCAATAAAAATTATTAAACAATAAAATAATAAGTATAAAAATTACCATCGTGCATTAGGATTTTATCATGATTTTCAATTATTAAATAGGTCATGTCTATTTCGTTGTTAATTTATACTAAGTTCAATTTGATATGCTACACAATTATTTACTGAGAAAAGCATAAAATTAATAATTATGTGTAAGTGACTTTCTTTCTTTCTTTTTGGTTTTACGGCTCAAAGACTACAGTGGTCATGCTGCGCCGGGACCTACTGTTTTCCGAGGAATCCGAACCTCTTAAGGCCTAGGGAACCAAACCCCGGACTACAGTGAGCAGTGCGATCTTTATGAGATCTCTGAGTAAGCGTTCTTTTTGCACTGCTGGGAGTCGAACCCGGATTAGCCGCGCAATAGGAGAACGCGTTACCACACTGCGCCACCGCAGGGCATGTGTAAGTAAATAAATATGACGTGACCAAACTTAGGTGCATAACAGTTGTCTCAAATTTATGAATCACAGATTTCTTTTAGTACTTTTTGAAAAATTTGGGATTTATGTAATTTAGTTTAGCTACTACTCATTTTATAACTTTCATAATGTGCATTACGTTATGCACCAGAACAATGAAATTCGTTTATAACTTACAAATATATGGTATGCCATCATAGGCGTAGAGTTATATGGGTCGCAAACCCTCCCCCAATAATTTGAAATAAATTGCAATTTTACATATATTATAATGTATAAATGTACAAAATATGTATTTGGCGGCCCGTCAATAATTTTGCGAACTCTACGTTGATGTGTACCATTATAAATTATAATTCATGATAAGTAATTAATTACAAATCTCTGAAATTACCTATTTGTATTTATTTCGGTGTGTATAAGTTCATAATTTGTGTTACTTATCTTATGTTTGTTGTTTAATACTTAAACAAATTAAGGTTCATCGGGATTACTTACAGAAAGTTTTATCTTTTCCCTTGATATGTAATCAGAGTCAACAATATACTAACGTGGCAAAAACGGAAAATCATTGCTAAACTTGATCATCACGAAAACAAAAATTGTAAAATCACAGAATAAATGATATTATGTATTAAAAAAAATATTTATAACATGTTTATAAAAAAATATTTATATGAGAAATATGAACGAAAAATTATCTATTTTATGTAAATATCTCATCGCTTAATGTCTCATCGTCAAATGTTATGAAAAAATTCCCTATTTATGCATAATATGTGATAATAATGGATACATTTATGGGGGCAAGCAGCATATTTTAGGGGAAAATTTCTTTAAATTTGCTCTTAATCCACTCAGGACTGAATTATCAAAAAAACTCCCCCGCCCAAAAAAAAAAAGAAACATATTTCTTTCTTGCTAGAGGAAAATGCGCTAAGAAATATGAAAATAATAAAAATATAAATGCAGTGAAACGTGGTTAAGATGAACACCAGCAGGAACATAAAATCAGTTCGTATTAACAGTAATTCGTTTCGTCCGGAAAGGATAATATGTTATACAATCTGACGGGACTTCAGAAAACGGTTCGTATTAAAAGTAATTCGTCTTAAGCGTGTTCGTCTTATAGAATTTCAACTGTAAAAACAAAAATAAATATAGCCATTATACTTCACGTTGGTCTCGACAGGGTTTAGATATAAAAAGGAAATAAATAATAAATAAAAAAATTGAAAGCGGACAATTTTTATAAGTTCTAAAAAAAATAAGAAAAAATTATTTCATTAATAAATTTTGTTTTGAAAACGCAGCTACTCTAACATAACTGAAACTGAGAATGTGTTATTCCGACGTGCTTCACTACTGAAGCGCCATCTAGTGATGGAATGAATTTTTGAACGAATTTCTGACCTGTGAACGACACATTATCTCTTATAGCCACTGTACCTCCGTGAACGCTTTGTTTCAGAATGATGTCATATTATCATTTGGCGCTAAGGATTTGTTGCTGATGGTCTGTAGAAGTTTGAGGTGAGGTACCGCTAAGAGTTTATGGACAAAGATGTGGAGTGTTAGAGATACAAGCAATGGTATGAAAGACTTCTTATTTATTTTTTGTGAATATTCAAGAAAAAATTTAAAAAAAAATCCACTAATGTTCTTCCTAGTATCGCATTTTAAAGTTTCGGCGTTGCAACGTGCCTTCATGTAAACTGAAACTTCTTTAAACGAAGTAGTTATGGCAGGGTTTGTTTTGTTAACAACTCATTATTAGTAGAATTCGAGTTGCTTTTTTTTTTTGCGTGAGAGCAGGTCATCGCACGCTTATTTCTATTATTATTAAGGGAAAAATACAAAGAGACATATTTTTGCTAACGTCTATTTTCCCGCCGTTTTGGAATTCACATTTCGATAGGTAACAACGTTTACATAATCAAATTAAAAGTTTCGTGTTGACTTGCTAACTCTTGAAGATTTTTGCAATGAAATTATTGTACTTTGTTTGCCGGAATCTGTATTTCTATTTTGCTGACATGAACGTCATAGATTAAGCATATTTAACGACGGCCTCGCGTTGACGCGCTATAGCACTTAAAATACGCGGAATAGAGGGAAAGGACTCAATATTACAAAAATAGCGCGTCCCAGTGACCGGCTATTTAGTAAAGAAAAAAGGTGACATTGCACAGTCCGTCCCCGTACTAAATTTTTTTTAAGTTTTTCCAAAACGTATGATAACAGGGCAGCTGACCTGCCGCCATGTTGTTTACTGTGTTTTTAAGCCATGTTAATTTTCCTGAATGGGGGGGAGATACCATGCCCCCCATTCAAGCTGCATCCTCGCTGCCAATTTTGATTACATTAGAATTATGCCTGAATCTTTAAAATGTTGAATGCAAGGAAAAAAAACCATCAGAACAGCCTGATCACCGCAAAGGCATCCAAAGCCCAGGCTTTGAGACCAGATTCTATTCTGCACAAGTGCGTGGACAATGCACTTGCACAGAAGGATTATTCACTGTGCAGTTCCCATTCCTGCTAGTCCCAAAGCCCAGACTTTGGATGCCTTTGCGGTGATCTGGTCCTGCTAATATTCGTAACTGCCTTGATTCAGCGAAGTTAAAAACAGTAAGTACCAACCTTTATTGGGGTGTAACTGCACGAAACACAACCCACTTCTTCCTATATTCTCTTGAAGTCATATTAAATTGCACTAGATCACGTTTTGACGTGACATCTGTATGATGTGGTAAGAACTGGTGTGAGATGCCATTTTCTTTTTACTTCACTTTTGTAGTGAATGCCTGAATTTTTTCTTTTTTTTTTTACGGATTGAGTGGGCTGTGAAAAAAGGTCTTATGTGCATCATGAGTGTCCGAAGAGGAAGAAACTAGTGATTCTGTGTGTGAGACGTGGTGTAGAAGATGTATTTCAGTGGCGTTGTAGGAAACGTGGAAGTGGGAGAGGAAGAATAACGAAAATGGGGGGAGGATGAGGATGCACGAAAAGTATGGAAGGGAGAGGAAGAAATTTCGCAAACAGTTGGGGTGGCGGAAGATTAACGAAAATTACAGGAGGAGGATTCATGAAAATTATGGAAAGGAAGGACGATGATTACCAAAAATGCCGTAAACAATATGGTGGCTAGTCACTTTGCCGATATCAGAAACATCTGATTCCACGGAATAAGTAATTGTTTTTTATTTTTTTAGAATTGGGAGGAGGGGGGGAAGAGGAAGAAGATAGATGCCAATTGCCAGATTTGGCAACACTGACTAAAATCCAGTGGATTACGTGTCATGCATTAGCGCCCTTTCTTGGTCGAAAGTGTGTAAGACTAGTTTTTTTTTTTTTAATTTATGTTGCCGGTAACAGTGCAGAACATGTTCTTTAGTGGTTTTTCCTCTTGAAAATAGTAAAAAATAATTGTGGATCGGCTCGTGATGTCATACAGTCTGTGACGTCATGCCTACGTTCTCTTCCGAGGTGAAGGAGCATTTTCACATGATTCGCTGTTTTTTTTACTGTGTTTTGTTTTTTGCAGTGAATTATGTCTGAATGATCAACATTTCCTTCTTTTTTTTTGTGTGTGTGTGGAATTACGGTTGAAAGAGAAAAAATGTGCTGGATTGAGTTATGAAAGAAGGATTAAATTTCACCCGGATATATATGAGTGAGAGATGAGATTGTGAGCTAGGCCTCGTTCGAATGATGCTTTTCAGTGCCATTACTAGAAAGTGAGAATGTTCATGATAGTGGAAGAACAAAGGAAAGAGGAAGGGAGGGGGGAAGGAAGGGAAAACCATAGTCGCTAATGAAAGAGTATTCGACTCCTACTTCGCATAGTTTATATGGCGGCGCCGGCAAAAAACTAGATCAGAAAATTTGCTTCCCGCATCTTTAAATGCTATAAAAACTACACACATCCAACGAAGAAGAGCAATAAAGGTTAGTGCCTTCTTTTTTTTAAAACTTCGCTGAAACCAGACATCCATATTGTTTAGATGACATATACAACATGGCGGCAGGTCAGTGTCACAATTGCCATGTGTTTCGGAAACACTTTCCACTAAAAAGCGCTGGGGGACGTGTTGTGCACTATAGCCACGTTGCCTTTCATATGTCACTAGTGAAAGGCATCCTCCACGTTAGGCCTAGTCTGCAATCTTGCCTGTTTCCTACATACCCCGATACAATTAAACCCTCATTCACAGCACTGAAAAATAGTAAACAACATACTACATAAAATTTAAGATAAGGAATTAATATTTAGCTTTTTTTGGTACTTACGTATTATCCCATCGACCATTTACGATTTTTTTTTTTTTATCGTAACTTTACGACGTTTCGTTGTCTAAAAAATCGTAAGTTTACGATCCTTGATTATTTGCGAGACGCCATTTTGTTTGTTTGTTGACATTTTGCAGAATGAGTGCTGTTTCATGCCTGAACCCTGTTTTTTTTTGTTTTTAATAATTTTAGATGGATTATACTCTTCGGTAATTACCAAATTATGAGCATTCTGCGATTTTGTTTTTACAGGAAAAATGAATTCTCCTTTCATCGTTTACTAATTCAGGCAGCGCACATCGAATGTGATCAGAATGGTTGCGAAGCGGGGAGAGGTCTGGGGGTCTCCCCAGTTCAGTCCCTGTGATTCAGGTAAATGTACTAATTGCAACATAATATTGATTCAGCCGTTTACTCATTCAAGCAGCGTACATCGAATGTGATCGGAATGGTTGCGAAGCGATGAGAAGGGGATCTCCTATTATCATTTTTCTTATGGAAAATTTTGAAGATACGTAATTAAAAAAAATTTTTTTTTAACGATAACTCAGAAAACATCTGTCACTAACATTAACTAACGATTCTGCAAAATGTCAACAAGCAAACAAAATGGCGTCTCGCAAATAATCAAAGATCGTAAACTTACGATTTTTTAGACAACAAAAACAGTGTATTTGAAGTTGATATTAAATGACGGTGACGCATTTGTAATGCAAACAGAACAGGATAAATTTGTCAAAAAATTTTAGTCATAGTTTACAATTGAGGTGTTTTCAAGGCAAGTCAACCACAATGGAGGATAATTAATGCATTCTGCCCACACTTCATAAGAACAGGGCCACAGTAAGGAAATATTGTATGCTTTTTAAAACCAATACATTATTCACTGGGGCAAGGAGGTGTTTGCTGTTACTAAAAAAACATCAGATAAGCCCGAAATTTGAAACTGTTGAGTCAGTAAAGAGTGCAGCAGTGAGGGAAAAAAAGCGAATATTCACTTAGTTACCGCGATCGGTCATGTGGGGCAGAAAATTAAAACTTCTTTCATGTCCACTCAATTACACATCTCTTACCTCTCAAACGCACTTTAAACAAAACACAAGGTCAATCGTTACGACATAATTCAGTTCATTACAGTGAACAAAGCATAGCCTACGGAAGCACGAAGCAAACACAAAATGGCATTAGAAGCATAGAAGAGACATCGAGGTATGATATCATAAGCTGATCACCTGCGATTTCAGAAGGAGAAAGAATGTGGTGATGAACTGTGCATACAGTGGTGCTCATTTTTTAATAATCAGATAATTCGGGTCACTAGTGTAGAAAGTTGTGTCTCGCTCTCTCACATTAGATGTCAAGACAGTCTTCTCTTTAAGGTAGCATCATATGATCTTCTTTAACCCTAATTGACCTTTCCTATATTTTTTAAATTGTTATGTCACTGATTCAGGCAATTATGAAAAAAAAATTTCCTTTCATATAACATTAGAACAAGGTGCCCCCTATTGCCAGAAAAATGTAGTTTCAAAATCCGAGACACCCACCCTAAATGAGAAAATCATTTAGCAACCATATTTATTTTTTGATGAATATTCGTTATTGGTAATATTCGACTTGAGATTTAAGGTCATATGCCTTCTAAAGAAGTAATCATAAAATATAGTATCTGTCGCAGGGTGACCAATTTCATCAATATTGAATACATTCTTCTTAAAGATTAGAGTCCTTTTACATCTTTAAAAATTGTCCTCTACCTCTAATTCCATGTTTCTGTGATCATGAGACTAAAGGTTTTATCTTGGAATGTAAGAACGTGTAATTTAGTATATGAACGTTAGTGACAAATTACCCCTACTTTAGTTAAGTGGCAGCTGGTAAGTCCTAAAAAACGAGAGGCTAAGGCACACAACAGTATTAGTCACTTGACTGGACGTTGAGTCATAGCCCTCTACATACACATTATTAAGGATAATCAAACTTTTGATTTTTTAGTTTGAGGAGTGTTAAAAAAAATTATGAACGCGACAATCCTTTAACTTTTATCTCTTGATAAATAAGCTTAGTTTTCTGCTGTGAGGTTTCAGTAATTTTGTTTTGCTTAATGGTTAACAGTTTCTTTTCAGTTACTGCATCAGTCTTATTGTCTTTGCTGTTTGATTTATCGTTTTCATCATTCTTCTCCTCTTTGTCAATATCATAATTGTCATCTTCCCTGCCAATCGCATCATTTGTGTCAATAAATAAATCATCAGTAGTTGAGTCATCAACATCCAAATCTAGATCAATCTTAAAACATTTGTTGCCTTTATGGTAGCTTCCTCGGTTTTGTATTAGATATATCATCTTGTATAAATGGTGGAATAGTTTTTTATCCTCTTTAACATTGCTTAAATCCACATCACTATATTTCACTATATTTGTCAGCTGTATTAACAAATTATCAGTAGTGTTATATCCATCCACTAATTTGTCTCAGTCCATCTTATTGATTGATCCTGTTCCATGAATTATGTATGTTGAACATTAGATTTTCATAACTAAATTCATGTCAAAACACTTTTGATTTTTGTTGGGCACAGTTTGCTTATTGACATTGTTTACGTCTTTAGTTTCAGTACACAACTTTGCCTTACGTTCAAAACAGTTGCATTTTATTTGTAAACCTTTTTTTCTTTGACATTTCTTTCGACATGCCAGTGATATGTGACTACCTTCCCACCACCATTATCAATTTTCTACAATTCAAACATTGCATATCAGTACTTTTCTTCACAATGTATTTTAGTTTATGATAGAAGCTTGTACCCGGTTTAAATTTTGATCTTATAAAGTGTCCCCTCTAATTTTTTCACACACTTCTCCGAGTTCTTTTAAATCATTGACACCATGTAGTACGTATTTATTAACCGCAAAGTTAATACTGCAAACATGATCAATTAAGAGTGGTTTTCTAAGAGAGGGGGGTACACTTCCTGTGTGGTTATGATTATGCTAATTTTTGATTTTCCTGAAATTTTCAACAGGTGTGCTGTGTTTTATCCTGATTACAAATTTGAAACCCATTTTTAAAAAATTCCACTCCATTGCCGTGTTTCAGCTAGTTTTGTGGAAGTGGGTAAGGGCATTTTGTAACATTTCCAGTGAAAACCATTTATTTATTGGAATTTAATGTGTTACAAAACTCCCTGCGTATGCCAAATTTTTGGTTTCAAAAATGTATAACAGGCTACTAGTATTAATTGTTATTGATGCTACTTTCTTGGCACATCACTGCAGCTATCGTACAGGTGGTGGCTAAAAAAACCATTTTGGACTACTTTACAGCTAAAATTTAACTAACTACACCCATGTGCCAAACATTTAGCATTGTTGTGTGATTGTACACCACAAACATACTTTAGTATAAAAAAAAACTTCGGCACCTATCAGGAGTTTTCAGTCAAGCCAGTCCGAAATCTGATTTTTTCATCGTGCACTAAAAATTAATAGAGGGAGCGTAAGTCTCAAAATATATAGCCAGTTTTCTGCCATGTTGCTGCTCTTCCTGAATATCATTACATGGAATGAAGCAATGATTTTATTTTGCAATTTATGACAGAATAGTTAGCATTTATTAGCTGGTTTTGATATTGAACCTGTTATTATTTTTGGTTTGTCCTTTGTGCATTATGTTGTCCGTCGACAATTAAAAGAGTAAGGTGAAGGTTTTCCAGGAATGCCATAGTGATAGCTATTGTTAATGTTGAAAATCTACTGAAGTGAATTACTCAGTATAACACTACTTATTAATGTGGTTATTCAATAAACCCCATAATGAAATCCTGTCATGGTGCTGTTTCCTGCATTCGTTAGCAATCTTTACATGGACTTGGGGAAGCAGCAACATGGCAGAAAACTGTCAACACTTTTTTCATGCGTTAGGAATACGTTATTCCCCCTCTGTTGTTTTTCAATGCTCCCTTGATTTTTTTAAAAAAAAATAGGCTTATTTTATGGGTAAAAACCTTGAAACTTTAGAATGTGAAAAATAAGGTGATGATGCTAACAGAGAGCGACTTAAGTATACTCAACACTGCTATTTTCTGTTTCCTGGTATCTCTGCTCATTTTTATTGGAGAAAGATGTAAATGTAGTCAAAATATTCGAAAATGGCAAAATTGAATGATTATTTTCCTCAGATGAAATAAACTGCAGACTTATGCCAAGGGTTTTCTTCCATTTGCTGATTCACAAAACTATTCTAAGTTAAGAACAGGTTTCATATCTTTGGTACCTGCTTAAAGTTACTCTATTTTTTTTTTAAATTAATGTTATTAATATTCGAAAACAGAGAAATTGCAGTAATTATAGTAGCATAACTATCATGTTGCTGTAATTACTGTTTTACATGTATTCAGAAGGTGCTTACACATATTTATCACGACTTTGATAGCATAAATAACATACATACAATAAAAAATTGTCTTCTAATGTCTTCTATCTGATAGCCATGTCTTTGAACTATCATATTGCATTTATATTTCCACGACAGTAGGGCATTTTGTAAAATCACAAGCGGAATTTTGTCCCATTTCTTCTCCACAGCTTCTCATAGTTAACTGGAGGATTGTATTCATGTGTTGAATTCATCATAATGTTTTACTGAACTGCCAGAGTATTCATAGTACCTTGAAAATGATTTTCTTCTACAGCAGTTTCTAAATTCCAGTTCTCTTCATCTTCATACTGTACTTTGTCCTTCTTTTCAACTTCTAGACCTTCATCTTCCTGTTGAGCTGTGTTTCTTTTTAACTTCAGATATGTGTGAAGGGTTTTGGGGGGTGTTAACACAGAAAACTAGGGCATCACCTGTTCTTTTGCACAATATTCAGAAACACTAGTTCCCATTCACGTCTAAAGCTGTTTTTCATTGTGCACCGCAAGAAACTTCGGACTAACTTTTCCTGTTTTGTTTTCTTCTACTCCTTTCATAGTGTCATCTATATAGGACTTTTGCTCAAGCGTTAACTTCTGCTGTTTCTTCTTTCAGTGCCCTAATAGTGGGTATAATATGTATATATATACACTATATATAAGATATTATCACCTTTCGCAAGTTTTTTTTCCCTCCAAATATAAAAAAAAGCTCTAGTTTGAGCTACTTAAACGTGGGTGGCAAAAAAAATTATTGTATAATACAATGTACTTAAAATTTCGGACAGTTTGAATTTTTTTTTTTCGAATTTCTAAAAAACCACTCGGCCAATTGTTCTCTAACTTTGGAGATATATAGAACATGCTTGAATGCACACTTTGCAATACAGTTTCGGTGACTTGTGCATTTAGGGGACCACCCACATATTGACAAAACAAAAAAATGTATTTGATCACCCTGTATCATAAACAGCTGGAAATTATTTGTAACTTTCAGAAAATATTTAACCAGCTATGCTTAATGTCTGTGTGCATTTTCGTAAAACAAACCTTTATATTTACGAAGATAGAAACATTTCTGTAAGAAAACCCAAATTTTGTCACATGTTTTTTGCATATAATATCCACAATTTTCAGTCAAATTTCACGAAACTTACAGAACATTTGTCAACGTACAAGAAAAATATTATACTTAAATTAGAAATTAATATATTGAATACACGATGAGATATGAGCATTTGAAGAAAATAATTTTTTACTGCGCATGCGCGAAAGATATGAATAACTTTCTTTCATAATTTTGTAGTCAATAGTATAGGGCAACTTAAAAAAAATACCAGTGGGATATCTTGAAAATTCAGAAAGTTATCGATGATATAGTGAGCCGTATTTCTCTAATTCTCTGAAAGTAGCTAGATGATAAGGGTTTTTTCCACAAATTGTCATATTCCAAATTACCAAACACCCCTGTTCTGAAAATGAAATATTCCAGATTTATGCAAATAAGGATCAAAAGTATCCGGACACCCCTCTACGTGGTGGATTCTGTTAGTGACGTCAAATTTCTAGCTCTCAGACAAGTATAAAAGAAGTCTGACGAGTTAACAATTATAATTTCAAAGCTAGAAAAGTAAAATGGGAGGAAAGGGCGAGCTAAATGATTTTGAACGTGGTGAAGTCATTGGTTGTCACTGCTGTGGAAAATCTGCTCGTGAGATTTCTGTGATGTTACGAGTGCCCCGTTCCACCGTTAATGTTGTTATCGTAAAGTGGGAACATACGGGGACTACAACGGTGCATCCACGACCTGGTCGACCACAGAGTGCTGAAGAGAGTTGTGAAAGTGAACTACAGGAAATCATCAGAAAAAGCTTGTGTGAATTTTCAAGAAGCTTCAACGTCAGCACAAAGACAGTTCGTCGGGAGCTGCATAGTCTTGATTTTCATGGCCGAGCAGCTGCATATAAACCAAGCATTACCGCAACCAATGCCAAGCGTCGCTTACAATGGTGCAAAGCGTGCAAAACATGGAGCCTGCAGCAGTAGCATCGATTATTATGGAGCTGCGAATCATGGTGCACTATTTGGCAATCAGGTGGTAGAGTCTGGGTGAACGCTTTTTACTTGACTGTATTGTGTCTCAAGTTAAATTTGGTTGTGGAAGCATAATGGTTTGGGGCTGTTTATCATGGTTCGGGCTGAGCCCTCTGCTTCCTATGAAGGGAATTCTGAAGATGGAAGGCTATCTCGACATTTTAGGCAGTTCCATGTTGTCTACATTGTGACAACAGTTTGGAGTGGGTTCATTCTTGTTTCAACAAGATCGTGCTCCTATCCACACAGCACAGGCTGTACAGAGCTGGTTTGCTGACATGGATGTTGAGGAATTGGACTGGCATGCTCAGAGCCCAGACCTAAATCCCATAGAACACCTATGGGATGAATTAGAACGTCGACTGTGAACTAGGCCAGAATGCCCCACATTGGCGAAAGAGCTGACTAATATTCTTTTGCAAGAATGGCATGCAATTCCCACTGAAAAATTCCAGAAACTAGTAGATAGCCTCCCAGATAGAGTGGTAGCCGTCATTGCAGCAAAATATGGCCCCACTTCATACTAATTTTTGACTTCTTGTTGGTTTGTTGTATTTTTATGGCGCAAGGATAACAATGGTCATTCTGCACCAAGCAAGGTTTTTGACTTCTGTAAAGGAGAAGCAAAACAATCAGGTGTGCGGATACTTTTGATCCTTATTTGCATAAATCTGGAATATTTCATTTTTAGAACAGGAATGTCTGGTAATTTGGAATATGACAATTTGTGGAAAACCCCCTTATCATCTAGATACTTTTAGAGAATTAGAGAAATACGGCTCACTATATCGTCAATAACTATCTGGATTTTCAAGGTATCCCACTGGTGTTTTTTTTTTAAGTTGCCCTATACTATTGACTACAAAATTATGACAGAAAATTATCTTTCGCGCATGCGCAGTAAAAATTTTCTTCAAATGCTCATATCTCATCGTAAATTCTAATTTAAGTATAATATTTTTATTATACGTTGAAAAATGTTTTGTAAGTTTCGTGAAATTTGACTGAAAATTGTGGATATTATAAGCAAAAAATATGTGACAAAATTTGGGTTTTCTTAAAGAAACGTTTCTATCTTCATGAATATACATGTTTGGTTTACGAAAATGCACACAGGCATTAAGCATAGCTGGTTAAATATTTTCTGAAAGTTACAAATAATTTCCAGCTTTTTATGATACAGGGTGATCAAATATATTTTTTCATTCTGTCAATATGTGGGTAACCCCCTAAATGCATAAATCACCGAAACTTTATTGGAAAGTGTGCATATAAGCATTTTCTATATATCTCTCCAAAGAGAATAATTAGCTAAATAGTTTTTTAGAAATTGGAAAAAAATTAAAAAATCCAAAGTGTCCGGATACTTTTGGGCATATAGTGTATGCAGTGAAACCTCTCTAAAGCTCACGGGACCGGAAAAAAATTCCGTAGTATGCAGGTTTCCGTCTTATGTAGGTTACATGCAAAACAAATACATACATAGTTAAATTCAGTGGTAAGAGATGACTGCATATGCTAATTGTTTTTATTTGTCTTATCTTGCGAACTTTAAGACTATATTTATTTTCCTTTTGATAAAAATATTTATTTTATCACTGCATTTTATTTTTATTAATTTTAATTTTTGCACTATTTTGTGGTTTTAGTAGTTACGATCAATATGGTGCAAAATTTCATTCTAACTGTACATGCTTATTCTATACAAAAAGTCTATTATGTAAGCTTAAATTGTAACGATAAAGTACCCCCCTTGTAAAGATGATAATTCCCTTGTATAAAGATACTCTTCCTTGCGGTGGGTTTATCCATGAATTGATAAAGTGGATATGAGGATAGTCCATGAATTAAACCTAGTTTTTAGTAAGTGGGAGGGTGCCCCCTTCTCATTTACTGAAAACATCATTAAGTCATAACACACAATATCTTGAGTTCGCAAAGCTTACAGTAGTAAAAAAAAACCTTAACTATGTTATATGTACACAACGATCATGACATCGATGAAACAAAAGCAGGACGTAGTTATTCAACGGAGTGTACCTCCAACGGCCGTATTCTGGTGCTAGCAAACTTTCAACTGACAAACAACTGAAATATTGTAGAGTCCATTTTAATACATTTATAAAAATTCAGGGCTCACAAAATGTTAACACATCTTGGCGGCTTTCGGGAAGGAAGTTGGTGACAGCGACATGGGATTAATATGCATTAATACCTATGTATATATATTTCTTTTAATTTTTAGGTCAGCGGTATCATTTTTTAGTTGGCGGAAAATACACTATTGGAAGAAAACAAAATACCATAGTAATTATCGCCGATCCATCAATTAGCAGACGGCATGCGATTTTTGAAGTTGATTTCAATGTTTTCGAAATGGTAAGTTTTGCAATCAAAAATAAGTAATTTAAAATAACGAAGAATTTTATCTATGATTTTAATATACAATTGTCTAGTTTGCAAAATTGAAATATCCTCCATAATTTTTTTTACATTCAATATCTAACATGTAATAATGCTAATTGTCATGATTTGTTCTAGGAAAACAAATTTTCTTTTATACAGTGAAATCTGTCTATAACTATACTTTAGGGTAGTGTTTCTCAACCTTTTTCTGATCAGGGGTCCCCTTTTAAGCTTCATTTACAAGTGTCCCCCTGACATATTTTTTAATTTTAATAAATATAACAAACCAGAATGTATTTTATCGATGACACTTTATATTTTTTAATCAAATGTTACAATATTGTCCCTTCATTTAATGAAATCCTTGTGATTGATGAGAACAAGCAAGTTTTTGTATAATCTGACTACAGTTTTGTTAGAGACAATCAAAGACTGTCACTCCTCACAATATCAAAATGGTTACTAATGAAGCAACCAATAACTAATTATTAAATAATTTAATATTGCCTTGATGTTCCTCTCATTTTATGTTAATAATAATTTTATTTTGTTAGTCAACTACTCGTCACTCCCCCAATTTCATGATTTCAACTGGTGGCTCCCCACCCCCCAAAAAAAATGTTGCCGTGGTCCACAAGGGTGTCATATTACTCTAGGGCATAGTGTTTTCAAAATTGTGCATGGGGGCAAGCACATGTTTACATTTATACATTACAATATATGTAAAATTGCAATTTATTTCAAATTATTGGGAATCTTAGGCTCATATAACTGCAAGCCCATGTTCTAGGTACCAAAAAAGTCATAAACAAGGTTGAACCTAATACCCTTTGTATTTATCAGGACTGCAGAAAATATAGTTATAGACAGGTTTATCATTATAATCAGTATTGTTTTAGACAGATTTCACTGTATATATGCAATTGGTCCTGGTTAATTAATAGCTGAAAAGGCCATAAGCTTTGAATCCCCAAGGCCGAATATTTTGCAATGTTCTGCAACAAGCCTTCAGCTGATCAAAAATGTTCTTCAGGAAATGCATGTGTATATTTATATACGTATTATATACATTTTTAAATTCTATAAAATGTAAATTCCTTTTTGAAAAAAATTCAGAAAATATTTTTGTGTATGTATGTGTCTCCGAAGAAGTTGTGGGGGGATATTCAGAAATATATGTCGCAAAACCTGGGTGCAAATCGCATGTTATTTTCTGAATAGGGTTTGTACAGTCCTTAAAAGTCCTTATTTTTACCTAAAATCTACAAAAGTCCTTAAATTTTGTTCTCTTATTTCGAAAGATTTCTCTGAAGTACGTTTTATTTCAAGTTTTATTAATCCCATTCTTCTTACAGTATGAATCAACAACAACAAAACCATGTGGAATTTACACTCGTGTTTATTATATATGCTTTTGCTAATATTAGGAATATGTGGTAGAGGAGAACTACCTTCTCATAGAAATGTGCATTGGAGAGAACTAACTTCCTCCCTGAAACTTGCTTTGAGCATTTTTCCTAACTAGGAATGACCGTGCAACTGGATCAGAGATTTAAACTTTAATCTAGGTATGGACTTTAGCACAGTGGCAATCTTGGCATCCCACCCACATTATTGTACATTTCAGATTGATATATTTTCATTAGTGAGAAGTTTTTACTTTGTACTACTGTGTGTGTATATATATAATGTTCTTCCCAGCCGTTTTTGGAAGAGCGAATGGTTCTACCTGTTTTTCAAAGTTAAGCTAGCCACCAAGAAAATATTTTGTGACAGAAAATCAGAAAGGAAGGGGAGTAGGTGGGAGTCATTCATGATTACTTTATATTCATTATTATAAAATATTTTCTGAATTATTTGTTTGATTTTTTTTTTTTTTCCGCTGTTAGGGGAAGATAGCTGCATTTCACGGATTTTATTCATAATTTTTAAAGGCAAAGTAGGGGTGCTTTTCTGTGGAGGGCAGATTGGTGGAATTCTGCTGTAGAACCATAGCTTGAGATTAGCAGTTGTTAGTTGTATTTTGCACTTATAAATTTAATTTTGATGACTAAGGTTTTAGATCCTGTCGCCATTTTTTGCACAACTTCGTAAATTTTTATTGTCTATATGACATAAATTTCGATTGCTTAATTCTTTGTTTTTCCCTTTACCAATCTGACTGACGCGCGACGCAAGATCAGAATAATTGTTGCTTTCATTAGGGGGAAACAAACAGTTTGCAATTGGGTGGCTCTGGCCCACACTATACCTCGATTTCCTCCCCTAGTGTTCCACTAGCATCTTAACGTAGCTTTTTTTTGCCTGTAAGGAAATTCTATAGGAATAGTTTGTTTAGCATATTCCTTAGCTTTATGCTCATTTTTTATTTTTAACTTTGCTATAAATTTTCGATCATGAAGACTACACAAAATGGAATTGGTAGTAAAGTTTCTTTAGTGAAGTGTCCACATATGCATAATATTTTAAATTGTGATCATGTGTGATCGAATCCAAACTTGTAAATAGGCATGTTAGGCTATATCCAATGCACTGAATTTTAGGAGGGCAAGTTTTCAAAAGACTGTGGAGGTTTTTTTATTACAGTTTATCGTTGAATTCCGTCGATTAGCTTTCACCGGAAAAGTGTTCGTCTCCTCCCCCCACCCAATAATCAGGATTTTTTTTTTGTCATATAAAATAAATTTATGCATAAAAATATCACCTTTTTATAATGCACATAAGGTAATTTCAGGGGTGTATCTCCCTGCATATTCCGCTATTTTCTGTTGCAGTCGCATTTGAAGACGGATCAACAGAATTCTTATTTCTTCTAGCAGAAAATTCCTAATTTGCAATAAAACAATCACCTTATACAGGGTAACAGCAATAGGTTTTCACAGCTGCAACATGTTTGTTACACCTAGATTAATCATCTGATTATTTAAGAATTGAGCAACTCCTTTATCATCCATATAGTCTTCATGATCTGTAAGTAATGTGTTCTTTACGAATGATTTCAAGCAATTTACCTAATCGTTCTGCCTTGTATTGCCAAGTATCTATAGCTTCATGGTGTTTGGTTATTCCTTCAGTCAAGCACTTTGCCATAATTTCTGAACTATTTCTGAATAGATACTCTATGCTTCGCAACAGACTTCGGTGTAATACGTTGTCCAAAAGTATGAATGTGGGCTGAGCACCCATAAGTTGTAATTGATGGATTCTCTTCATAAACCTTCTGTCTTATAGACTCCATTTTATTCTTATTTTCTGTTGTAGCTTCCTTGGCTAAATCAGCATAGTACCTTGTTCTTCTTTTCTCATACCCTGCATTCATAGATTTGAAGATACATTCAGTACCAGTATGAATACAATTAACAAGAAGTTAATTATTTTTTAGTTTAAGTTTAATTATTGAGATTGCATTATAAATATATTCTGTTTTGAGTAAAATTAACACTGTTTACTTTGTTTTCGTACATTTTGCTTATTAGGTCTACTTTTTCGGGGGCGGGAATGTAGCATAAAATTTAGCTTTTGGGTCATTCCACTAAATTTCGACAAATAGGGGTCGCTTGACCATTTTTTATTTCTTTCATACTTTGTATGCTGAAACATATATGCAAAGAAAATCAAAAACCAATTGAAATTTTTTTTTTTTATTTTGGCAACAGGCATCGGAAAAACAAGATTTCGTGCGGTTTTGCGAAAATCAAGTACTTACAAAATCGCATGTATTTTATTAACTAATAAAGATAAATCAAATATTCAAAAAGATTTAAAATCTACGTAGTTTGTTTACTTACATCGCGTAAGTTTTACAGCTTTAGATTATTTTTTAAAAAGATTCCGAGTAATGTGATAATGACCGAAATATCGCTGAAATCGTCATTTTTTGAAAACGATTTCCTCCTGAAGGGCAACAGATATCAATGTCGCGTTTTTTATATGTTAGTTCTCTGTCTCAGGGCCAAAAAACTGGAGTTAGTCAAAATTCTGTGGAATGACCCTTTTTGTAGTTGCTGTCTATGAGAAATGACTAATATTTTAAAAAATTCTGAAAATAAAGATGTTGAAGAATTCTGTTTAAATTAAAAGAAACAATTATTTTTTTTTTAAAGCAAATGTATACAAAACACTGTCTTAGGTCCTTATTGGTTCCTTTAAAAAAAACTTATTGGTCCTTTTTTAATAGCCCTTGTTTTCCTGGTTTCTTGCAAAAAGTGTGCTGAGAGCCATATAAATATGTGATTTATTGTAATTCGTTAGCATATTTAATAGCAGTATGAAATTTGATGTTTTGTGTAATTACTTGTATTAAGACATGCATTATTGTTTTTTGTTGTTTTTTTTAGGATAATATTTCAAAATCATCTCTTTTGAGAGTGAAAGATGTGGATTCAAAGTATGGAACGTTTGTAAATGGATTGCCAATATCTACTGGTGAAGACAGAAAGTTAAACCCTGGTGATGCTGTTAAGTTTGGATTATTTGATGCAGAGTTTGTGTAAGTTCATATTTCCTTATTTCTATCTGTGCATGTATGTTTCAGGCCCCTGACCTTATTTGGATTTGTTTTGGGTTGCAGGTAAATACCAAACCTCCTAAAGATAAAAATTAGGCCACCAATACAATATTATGCACGTTTTCCATGTCAATCACCACCTGACATGCCAGTAAATATAACGAAATTGGTGATATTTATAAAAAGGAACTAGTTACCCATTTTTTCAGTGATCTTGTCATGTTTTAGTTCATGAATACATAGTTCATGCAAATAGCCTTTATTTATGATCTTGTGTTGTAAGTAATGCAACTTAATAAGTGCTTGTCTGGATGATATCCCTAGCATAATATAAGAATGATGGTTGTGTGCTGTGTAATGGAGCTGCTTATTGCCAATCTATTGGTGTATTGTCTACTGTCCGTTAGTCAACATGATTAAACTATCCGGCTTCGAGTGACCATGTTTTATGTTCTTTAAGTTAGATATGTGAATACTGTTATTTGCACTTTAGGTTATTATGATCCCCAAAGCAGAATGTGCTAAAAAGTGTGACACACATCGTCAAAAAACAGCTTCATTACAGAACAATCGCAGGGTGAAACAAGTTTTTTTCCTCCTAAAATAAAAAATTCACTCCAACAAATGTTTTCTGCATTTCTGTTCAAAAAGGAATATACTTTTTATAGAGTTTAAAAATGTATATAATATATATATGTGTGTGTGTGTGTGTGTAAGGTGTTGCAGAACTCCACATCCAAAATTTAATGGTAGGTAGGGGACACCAAATAAGGCATGTTTTCCCATATCCCCTGTGTCCGCATGGGGGCCGGTTTGGCTGTAGAGCCTAGCTACTGTTTATGTCCATGTCTTTTCTACGTAGCCAATTACATGAATTAAATACAATTTTTGATGCATAATTTAAGTGAATAGGCTAATAATACAGTAGAAACAAAGAAATCAGTTTCCTGATTTTGATCTGTGTTACTGTGTGGTGACAATAAGTTTGAAACTGCTTTTTTTAACATACTGGAAAAGAGTTGGGATCTTCCAAGTATGTGTAACAGATGAAAAACATCAAAAGAAATATTTTTTGTTCAGTGAAGTTTTGTTAAGAAATTAAACGTTGGGGCATTACAGTGAATTTGGTGTTTGCATCCACCACATTCAAGGCTTCCACAAATGGTTACAATGCGCCATTTCAAGGATTTTTAAAAATATTTAATGTCAACGGTTGTCAGGCTCTCTCTGGCGACTTTTTAAAATCAGTTAAATTCACTGGATTTGTATGTGCAGAATTCATACAATCGTACCTAAAGCGGTGAGTTTAACTGATGTTAAAAAGTCGCCAGATAGAGCCTGATGTCCCCTACCTCCCATTAAATTTTGGACATGGAGTTCTAAAACACCTTGTGTATGTGTGTGTATATATATATAGATATATATCAGTGTGTTTACACATATTTATGACTTTGACAGCATAAATAAAATACATACATACAATAAAAAAAATCTAATGTATTCTGATAGCCCTGTTTTTGAACTATCATATTACATCTAGATTTCT
Source organism: Dysdera silvatica (assembly GCA_006491805.2). Lineage (NCBI taxonomy): Eukaryota > Metazoa > Arthropoda > Arachnida > Araneae > Dysderidae > Dysdera > Dysdera silvatica. The sequence goes on from QLNU02015360.1 coordinate 255,162,919, forward strand.
ATGATCGTAGGGATTTTTGTAAAGTCACAAGCGGAATTTTTTCCCATTCCTCCTCCACAGTCCATCCAGGGTAGTTGGTCGGCATTTTAGAAGAACTTGTTTTAAAAGTCCAGATGCATAGTAATTCATCGGTGCTGCATCTTGAGACTTCTTAGGAATATGGCTAACTGGTATTGACTTGATTCCAGTTCCTTAAATTTCATGTAAGAAACTGTGTCGTTCCTTAGACTGTACACAGAATTCCAATATAGGTGGGCATGTACTAAATTCAGTATATGGGTGTGATGCGATACTTTTATGAGAACGCAAACGTGATTACTTGAAAACTTCTTTGTGTATTTATCAAGTTAAAATTCCATTATGAAGCACCAGTTTGACTAAAAAAATAAAAGCATGGTTGGATGATAACGTTGAAAAAATGGAAAAATATTTTAGCCTTATTATATTATGCACTTTATGTAGGTTTGACTATATGACATCAATCAGATTTTGAACATGGGTACATGAATTGAAGATTGGTTAATTTTATTGAATAATAATAATAATAAAAAGTGATTTTTGTTTATTTCTTAATAACCGTAACTTCTTTTTTAGGTTTTAACTGAGTGTGGTGTTTGTCAAGGAATTTGAAATTGTCCCTAAAAGTTGGGGGGCGAGTGTGTTTTTTTTTTTTAAAAAGTCAGGGGAAACTTTCCTAACTTCTGTTCTTAATAGTTAAATTTCTCATGAATCTAAAGCTATTTTCCCCAAAACCAAATGCAAAGTTTCATTTACGATTAGTCAGGGAATTTTTTTCTTTAAGGTGAGTGGGAACTCTGAGAGTGAATGGGACAGGTCTGATTGAAGCAAGGTCGGTTGAGAAATCTACTGTATGTGTATTTACTTTTACTCTTTTACATGAATTTCCAGTGTGCTGGGTTTTTTTTTTTTTTTTAGTTTAGTAAAGTTTTAAAGAATTTCGCTTGTTTTTACATTATTTTATTAGAAATTGTAATGATAAACTTTGAGCTGTGATATTATACTGGGTGATCGTAATTAAAGAAAGGGTGTTTAGGGCTCAATTATCATGGAACTATTGGACCAAACACAGCCGCCACATTTGGTGTACATACTGTGCACACTGTGGGATTTTGATATTGATAAAATAAATAGTTCTAAAAGTCATCACCAGGTGGTGACGTTTTATGTGATGTTCACATGCATATTTCTCCACTGAAAACATGCCAAGAATTTTCAAAATGCTAAATATTAAACAAAACCAACCATAAAATGCTGATTTATGCAAATTTCAATCAGGTGACCTCAAAAATGACGTATTTGCGGATAGGTAATAAAAGTAGGGGAAAAAATTTAAAATGTTTCCATTCTTCCGCCTTTTAAGGACATTACCCTTACTATCTTACCCTATAACTTTAGTTTTGTTAAATCTATGTATGTATAAATATAAATCTTCTTTGGTTCAGCTTAACCATAGCTGTTGTTCCATAAAAATTAGTAAATTTTTACAGCACCTATCTATTTGAACTGGCCTAGTTTGGTTGCAGTATCACATATTAAAACATTATGGCATTCTCCAACTGACCCACATTAAAAATCTGCAAGTTCACTTTCATGCGCCATAAAATACGGTAATGCTGTTATCCAGACTTTGTAATTCTGAACTCCCAAATCATGCAAATTTAGTGTTTGCATGCATTTAATAAAATAGTGTATATATATTGAACTGAATTATCAGAATGCCCAAGGTTGGCATTGCTGAAATCACATTGAAGGGCCTTTATCCTGCATTGAATCAACAATAGCTGAAATGATATACGGCAATTTCTCCCCTTAAACACTCTCAAGAGATGGAAAAAAGTTGTTAACCGGCATGTGTTATTCTGTGAAGCAGTTGCTAGAACTTCAAAATACCATTGTTAAATGGAAATAGTCTTCAATTTAAATGACATGAGAGAGATCACTGAATATATAATTAAGGTGGAGTTGTTCTTGTACCATAAAAACACAATACGTATAAGTTTTCCATTAAATGTTGATAACAAAAAAGTTTGTCATCAGTATTGTGTAATGAATACCTGTTGCATAGTAAATGTTGATCTCAATATGAATAAAAATTTAATTTCTTAAATTTTAGTTTCAATGAATTTTTAATAAAATTTGTAATTAAAAACATTTTCCACCTTTTCTTTCATTATTTATTGTAGTGTTTGCCATGAACCTCTGATCGTCTGTATTTCATGCATTGAGAAGGGGAAAAAATTGGACTTGAAATTTATGTTGCACAGGTTGGGTGGCCATCTGGTGGAAGACTGGCAGTCGTCTTGTACTCATTTAGTGATGCCTAGAGTAAAATTCACAGTTAAAGTAAGAAAAATTGTAGTGCTAGAATAATAATTATGCATATACACAGTAAAACCCTGGTTTTATGTTTTTGCAGGGACTATCTAAGAAGTGAAATGGGGAGATTTTGGGGGTTATCATTTAATTAGTAATTCATTTCATATTTGGGATTTTGGAAATAAACGATTTGAAGTTATAAAAATGTATTATACTAAAATGTAATGCAGTGAAATCTGTCTACAACGATACTTTCCTTCAGCCCTGACAGATATGGAATATATAGGTTCAACTTTGCCTATAACGATATGTTTATGATCCTAGATTATCATTATAGACAGATTTCACTGTATCAGAGTTTCACTGAAGTTGATGCAGTTGATTTTTTACTAATCTTAATATTTTAAAATACCATATTTTTATTAATACTCCTTATGAGCTGCTAAGGTATGTTTCGAGCTTAACCATTTGCTGATATGCTTTTTGGTGGTGCAAAGAACGCTTACTCAGAGATCTCATAAAGATCGCACTGCTCACCGTAGTCCTGAGTTTGGTTTCCTAGGCCTTAAGAAATTCGGATTCCTCGAAAAACAGCAGGTCCCGACCCAGCATTACCATTGTAGTCCTTAAGTCGTAAATCCACGAACAAATAAAATCATTTGCTATGTGAATGAATATTTCCAAGGAACATTTTAACCTATCCTTATGAGATTTTGTCTTATTTCTCAAAATTTGACATTGTGACCAATGATTATTACTCCTGCTTTTAGGCACAATTCGAACTTCCAATGAGCCTTGTTGTAGATAAATGCAACATTGTAGATTTATGTTAAACTTTCTACCAGGGCTGCGGAGCTCTTATTTTTCCCATTATTTTATCATCCTTTTCCTGTTTTTCTACTCATCCCCCCCCCTTTTCCCATGATCTGATCTCCGATGCTGATCACTTTTCTTTCCAAATATTTTCCCCCTCCACTTAATGTTAGGATTTAAGGTTTTGTTCTTTATTTTCAAGACAATATGGTTGGAAAAAAGAATGACGGGCAAAGTGTTACTTATTAGTGATGGGAATAAAAATGCCAAACTATTTTTAACAAACAACGAATGGACTTTTTTTATTTTATTTTTTTTTTAAGTGGGCCAAAACTGTTGGATCCTAAGCTGGAAGGATAAAATGGAGCCCTAAGGAGTTTGGTCCTCACAATATATTCAGTCAATAAATCATGAGTTTCTCTTGGAATCAGGACCGTGCTCCTTTCAAATAGCTTCTAGCCAACTCATGCTCTTTCCAACGTTTGTCACAAATTGCTTTTTCAAACAGCATTTCAGTAGCTGCTGTTTTTAAAGCGTTTTTTCAAAAACTTATTTTTTAGCCAGAGTGAGAAAATTTTTCTTTCCATAAAAATGTTTCTGTTAGTCAGCCAACTTGCCATCATACCATTTTACTTCTTTTCTTTTCTTTTTTCCAAAAAGATCGTGGGAAGTTTATGAAGTATAAATTCTAAGATAAATACTGATCTATACTTATTTAAGTATTTTTTTTTTCTTTTTTTCCCTAATTTCAGACACTTCTCAGTATTTTTTTTTTTTTTCACAAGTAATAATATTTCTTCAGATAAAAAGTTTACTTTTTTTATTTGCTGTTCAAATGCCGAATGTTGATTGATCATTTCTGATTAAATCTTCATTGTTCATTCCCAGTTTCAAAAAATTGGGTTGATGATTCTTCAACCAAAATTAATCTTATATGATTTTGAAACATTACAATCATGCATTTTATGATGTATAAATTGCGTTATAATGGTGTCTCTTAATATTTTATATATTAATGATGTTTGTGATCAAAAATATCAGGGTTCGCACACTCCTTAAGAAGTCCATAAAAATTCCTTAAAATGCACGTACATGCGCTACTTCCTTTATCCTGGAAGCCATAAAATTCCCTGACAGATCTACGAACAAAGGCTACTGAGGGGTGTGGAGGGGAAATTTTCTCCTCAGATTTTGTCCCCTTGCGCCAGAAGGCTCAAGGTCAAAGCCAACCCCCAGCTTGATTTTGTACTGACGGCGATTTAGGCATGTGCATACCTGTCAACTTGCACGGATTTTGGGTGAATTGTAAGACTACGGACAATTGGTGAAATTGTACTTTTTTTTTTTTTTTTTTTTTAAGAAATAAAAACTGAAGAACTCCACAGATTCACGATGCATGCATTTTTATGATGGGAGGGAAGGGCATACCCGCTAACTCTCCTGTTTTTAGAGAATGTCTTTTGATTTTCCGTTTTTATGTATTTTTCCTCTTTTTTTCCTGTTAAGAGTAAATCCCTAAATTTTTAATTTTCGGCTAGCATCAGACAAGGGCCACCTAGAAGGCACCACCTCGTTCGCTGGACCCATTAATTAAGAACATTTTAGTTGCTGCTGTTACACAGGGTGTCGCATCCTTCTGTCATACCTGCCAGCTCGTACGATTTGGCTGTACAATGTGAATTTTGGCTGAATTGTAAGATTGTAGGGGTGATTGGTAAAATTGTATGATTTTTTTAAAGGAAACAAGAAAAAGAAAACTCATTCATTATTCATGCAGTTTTACGGTGCGTACTTGCCAATTCTTTAGTATTTTACAGGAAATTCCTGTTTTTGGCGATGTCTCCGAATTTTCTGTTTTTATGTATTCTCTGCCTTTTTATTTTTTTTTAATAATAAATTCCTGAATTTTCGGCCAGCATCAGGTAGCTGCTACCTGTGAAGTGCCACCCAGTTCACTAGACCCATTGTTTAAGAATATTTTAAATGCTGCTGTTATACGGGATGATCCAGCGCTGTATGAATAGCACGATTAAACCGTTATTACCCACTGGGTGGGTGCAATCCTGTGTAATTAGAGTCATTAAAGTGTTCTTACCCACTTCGATTATCCAGATTCGTGGCCTGGGTGGCACCTACTAGCTGGTTCCATCTGACGCCGGCCTTCATTCCTCAATCAGTTCTTCCAAAGTTCTGTAGACGACGTGATTTCAAGGTGTCAGAAAAGATATGTGATCCACAAATTTCCAATTCGGGATGACGTTTATCTCATGCTGAAGTATGCAATTAAGTTGCATACTTCAGCAATTTTTTGTATTCTTGGAAGCAAATTTTTTGTAATATTGAAAGGAAATGGTTTGAATGTAGAAACTTATCAGCTGCAGTCAGGATTCTATGGACTTCAAATAACTGAAATACCAACGAGTATAAAAAAGAAAGAGTTGACACTTCGTAGTTTACCTGATGAAGTAATTAAAGGAGACAGGATGGATCGAAAGTGGGCTATTCTTCGCCAATTGATATCAGCTGATAGCACATTAAACGGGGTGTCTACTCATCTGGAAAAGTCAGGGAAATTTGAAATACAAAGGCCCAAGTCAGGAAAATTGGAAATTCATTGTTATAATAAATAACTTATTAAAATAATTTTCCTGAACTGTGCTTTTTGTACCACATTGCCTACTGAAAATTTTGAAAAACTTGTACTTTTGACTAAACTTCTTACAAAACTTACCATTTTTCACCAAAACTAATATAATTTATATAAAATTATTAAGCCTAGATATTTCTCAGGAGAAAATGTTCCCTAAATATATATAACTAAAATTTGAAGGAAAAGGGGTGTTTATTGGCTAACTTACCTAATCCGTGGGTGATTTTGATCATACCAATCTCCTTTGCCTTATATACAGTCATACACACTTTAAATAGAATAAAAGATGAAGCATAGACTTTTCAATTATACAGTTACTCTTTTATAATGAACTCAAAAAGGGCCAAATGAAAATGTTGCTGTAAATATTTAATTAATGCAAGTTTTTAGTTAAGAAACACATTTTCAATAGTTTTCTTTTTTATTTGTATTTGTAAATTCACTGTAATTGAGTTACAAATGTTTTTGGGGTTTGTGTTGGTGGATTTTATGGTCTTGAAGCTTGTTTTAATTATGCAAATTTTAATGCATTGTGTGTTGTTTACTATAATTAGCGACTGGAAATCGATTAAGATTTGGTCTGGAAAACCTGGAAAAGTCAGGGAAGTTTGAAACAGAATTTGAGTAGACACCCTGATTAAAATATAGCAGAATTTCTAGTGGCATGCTGCATATTTTAATAATACCTCACAGTAATGCATAATGTGGAAGAATAGTTATCGGTGTATGAAAAACCAGAACAGAATTTCTGATCTCTTTACCCATTGAAAACCTGGCAGACATTTTGATAACTAAAAATATGCAAAAAAAGGAATTCCTAGGAGTAGAAATTTGATAACAAATTTTTGGCGACGAAATCGGCTACTTACAAACACATAATATATAATAAAGTAGAATAATCATAATGTAAGATATTATTACCCTTCACAGGGATAACACAATTGCCAAATAATGGTCAACACAGAAAAGCCTCCGGGGCGAGATTTTTGTGAGTTTTTCGTGGGGGAATTTATTATACAATAATCATAATATAGCAATACTTTTGGTTTTGTGTGTGTCTTGGTGTTTATCGTAGTTTCTCATAGGGTGAAGTATATATTGCTGTTTTAATCGTTTAATTAAATAATGTATTATAGTTTTGGGGAATTATCTTGGATTTTATTTTATTTTTAATATAGTCTACATTATCAGTAACTTGTGCATAATAAGGAAAGAATATAGTACCTCTTTCAATTCTGGACATGTTACACTGCATGTATTTCACTTGCCGGCTGATGATGTGCACGCTGATGACGTACATGCATGGCATCAATTCTGAAATCCTTTGCACCGATATTAATTCTATTATTCAAATTGCATCATTAGAGCTCATTGACACATAAGTTTTCCAAAGTAGTGTTGGATTGCCTCCAAAACATATTTAATTTTTCATAAAAAGTAATCATAAAAAATTGCATATACTGCAAAATGAAAATTTGCAGAGACGCTGAGGGTTTGAGACCCCCGGGGGATTCAAGCCCCTAATTTGAGGTATCCACATGCAATGATTATTGATGCAAAATGACTGGTGACAGTTATATGGCACATGGTAGCATATAGAAACAACTGACAACCGAATTCAATGCAGTGGTCGAAGGGGTGGTCTAAGTGTCATATTTTTTATAAGGAAAAATGTGTATTAATTTGTTTTGGAAGAATAATTTGGTTTATAAAGACATGCAGAGTAAAAGTATAATAATTAAAAAAATTATAATAAAAAAAAACGCTTTTTTTTTTTTAATATGGAAATTCTGATGTATAAAGGTTCTTTCATTAAATAATGATATTGTATTGTGAAACAAACTTTTTGAATCTGCTGTTATTGGTAGATGCCATGAAAAAGTTTGGAGACAGATTTTTCTTTCCAGTTACAATAAAATTATTAGGAAGTGATAGTCATGCACCATGTTGCTTCTAAAGAAGCTGCAAATAAAAAAAAATCTTTGAAGTTAATGTAATATTTGTCCTTTAATCTTATTGACTTCATTACACTTCGCTTGTATGCTTGTTTTTCTTTCACATGATATACCTTTGGTTAAAATATGTACATCTTCACTTCAAATCATATTTTGAAACTGCAAAGAACCGCTTACTCAGAGATCCCATAAAGATTGCATTGCTCACTATAGTCCGGGGTTTGGTTCCCTAGGCCATAAGAGGTTCTGATTCCTAGGAAAACAGTAGGTCCCGATGCAGCATGACCATTGTAGTCCTTGAGCCATAAAACCACAAACAAATATTTCAAAGCTTATGAGAAACTTTAAAATAATATGGAAATATGATAAAAACTGTCTTTAACATAACCTTTATTACAATAAATGTGAAGTAGGAGGAGCTGTTCAACCACAGCCACATGTTTTAATTTTAAAAGGACATTAATCGTTGGCTTGACACCCCTTTTTAAAAGACGGTCATAATCTTTGATCTTCACCATATGTACTTGGTCTTGTTGGTCCACATTCTTTTAAGATGATAGTTTTTCATATGCAGGCTCATTTATGCATAATTCTACTAGTTTCTTTTGTTAATGTTAGTATATTGAACTACAATTGTTACAAAAGTACATTGAACAACAATGTGTTTATAGAATTTATTGTATTTACATGTCTTTTAAATAAAACTTTATGCTTCCACACATTTTCAGGCAATCTGCTGTCTTGTGTCCTTAAAGCCAATCGTCACATATGAATATTTTGCAGATTTAATTGAATGCTGGACGTGTCGATCAGTTGAGAGAAAGCTTGAAGAAAAGTGGTTAGTTTTTTTTTTTAACTGAAATTTATACCTTAGCATAAGAATAAAGAAGGTTGTCTCTTATTAATGTTGAGTGAAGAGAAGAATTATTATCTGGAAAGCATATTGAAGCAAATATTTTGATAAGGAATATTTCCTCTTGTTTTTTTTTTTATTATAGTGTCCATGATCCTTAATTACCAATTTTTATGCCTACATTTGAACAATTAAAATCAAACAATACTGTTTCAAGACTTGAAATAATTAATGGAATTGATAGAAGCCCATTAATATTGCATCCTCAGAAGAATGGGTAAAAGGTTTTAGAAACTGGGTATTTAGAAGCAAAAACAGGAAAATGGAACAAACTTGTCTATTGCAATAAGCTAAGAACTTTGTCACTAATATTACAAGGCAAATCAATAGAAATTACAGGCGTTCCGTCACAATTGAATATGCTGTACACAATCATGTGAAAAATGTTACCGAAATTAGTGAATTTTTATAATTATAGGATTCATCACATTCAATTCTTTGTTGCCTAGCAAAACATGAACTTGAATGGCTTTTACGCTAATATTCCTTACTTGAATAAATATGAATTCAGTTCCAAGTACATGTAGTTGTATGCATAAATATATATCATGACTTGAGTCACCTGAAGCCATCAGTCCTATCCCAGATGACCCCCAGCATTGTCTTGGGACACAAAATATGCAAATATTTGGGTGGAAATGTGGTGTGTGTAGTGTCATTTACAACCTTATATAAGAGTTTGACTTATTATTTCTGAGTAAAATTTTTGCATTTGGGTTAAGAAAGATCATATAATTTTACCCAAATCCCCCTTTGCACTTGCTAAAAGTCACCATGTAATGCAAATTTATGATAATTTTGTCATCAGTTATTCAAAGAAAATTGCCAAACTGCGTCAGATTTAATCCATCCTTTTGAAATAGAAAACAGGTTTCCCACGCAACCTGGAGAACCTGTCAAGGAATTTGAAATCATCCCTAAAAGTCAGGGGGAAAACAAAATTTTTAATCAAGTCTGGAAAAGTCAGATGAAAATCTACGTGACCTGTTCTGAATAACTAAATTTCACGTAAACATAAGGATATTTTCTCCAGAACCGAAGTTCAATTTAAAGTGATCAGTCAGGGAATTTTATCCGAATATTCAGGAGGAAAACGTACAAAAGTCTAGGAATTTTTTCTCCACGGCAAGTGGGAACCTTGAGGAAATATTCTCTAATTAGAACATAAGTAAAGAGGGTGTTTACACATATTTATAAAGACTTTGATTTTAAATTAAAAAAAAGTAATAAATAACAGCAACCCGGAAAAAAAATTTAGCAACACACTATTTTATTACCTGAAAAGTGAAAAATTGTTTGAGACTAAAAAATAAGTTTGCGCTGTGAAATGGCATATCGAAGGAACGTGTGGCTTGAAGGCCATATATTTGCCCTTTCCGAAGAGAAATATTCACATCCAATAATTAAAAAACAACGTGAGAAGCATGGTTTTCAAGTTTCGAATTTTAAAATAAGTGATACCATTAATCAGAGATGTGAAGTCTTTGGCAAACACTCCAAAACTACTACAAAATCACTATTTTAGACAATTCTGCACTAAAAACTTGTTTTATGGTATTGGATCTTTCCACGTCAAGTGAACTAATGGAAAAACCTCACACTCTTGCATTTTTTCCAAATTTGGCTCGTTTGATGTACCACCAGAGATGGTAAAAAAGTCAAAGTTTTTAGATTTTTAACTGGGCCCTGCGGTGGCGCAGTGTGGTAACGCGTTCTCCTAGTGCCCCGCCAATCAGGGTTCGACTCCCGGCAGTGAAAAAGAACGCTTACTCAGAGATCTAATAAAGATCGTACTGCTCACTGTAGTCAGGGGTTTTGTTTCCTAAGCCGTAAGAGGTTTGGATTCCTCGGAAAACAGTAGGTCCCGGTGCAGCATGACCATTGTAGTTTTTTTAGCTGTAAAACCAAAAAGAGAGCGAAAGATTTTTAACTGCAGTATTTTTTAAATTATAGGCCTCTGAAATCCGGAAAAAAGCACGATTTTCTGTTTACGTGCAGTTACAAAAACTATTACTAATCAAGCTAGAAATGAGATAGATGAAATAAAAATAATGTTGTAGATTATAAGCTTTCATATGATATCCAACATGAGTAGTTTTAGGTAGCTTGGGATTTCAAGTTCGTGCCATGAACTCTTTGACCTTGAATTTCTCAAAAAGTGCTATTTTTAAAATTATGAAAAAATCATACATAAACTTGCCTATCTTAGCATCATTTCTGAGAAGTTTCATCTTGGGGCGGGAATGGAGTCATATTTTGGTCATTTAAAAAAAAAACTATGCCAAGGAAAGACCATCTGCATAAATGGAAATTTTTAATTTTAATCCACACTTATTATTTTTGCAAAAATAACTATTTTTAAAAGAAGCAGAATTATCATACTAAAACAGATGAAAAAATTTACCCAGTTGAGGGGGTAGGCAGGGGGGAAAAGGGGGGATGGATGAAGCCAAGTAAGTATATCTCAAGAAAATTACATATTCAAATAAACATTAACTCGTGAGTTTATGAAAAATTGCACCTTTTTACAAGTTGGTGCTGTCACATTCCCATTTTTTGTATGCTATTAACTTCAACAATTCCCTGCAAGGTAACTCCTAAGAGATGTGGTTGCCAAGTCCATTTCTTCTTTACGAATGTAATAAGTGCGGCCAGTAGGACACCAGGCTTCCACCAGAGTCAGAATTTGGAAAACACACACTTCAAATTTATCTTCAAAGTCAAGTGGGTATGTAAAGGATGAAGTAGGATCTTTCGAATGCCGAAACTTCACGTTTATCTCAGTTTTATCCTTTTCCAAAATTATACTAAGCCAACCATTGTCATACTTACATGTTACATATCCTTTCACATCTGCTATTGTAAGAGACTTCTTTAAAATTTCTCCTATCAAAGAGAGCTTGTAGGACTGCTTACCTTTTGAGTATACTTTTGTCAGTACGTCTTGAGGTGACATAGGGTGGAAACTGGAATTTCCGGGTGCTAAGTATTGGCTTTGCAACCAGAAATCGTTTTTCTAGAACTTTTTCTTCATCTTCAACGTTGTTGTTTATTAAAAAATATTCGTAGAGTCAATGGTAGCTTGACACCATTTAAATAACTGTAATGGTGTCCTAATTTGCTCATCATAAGGTTATTATAAAGTTTGCTTTGCTGCAAGTCTTTTCTGAGTCCCTCCGAGACCATAACATACACCTTTCTCATGTGACATGGTATAAAAATGTCACTCAGCCTCGATGCCGAACTCACTCTCATGGTGACATAAGTTTAAAAAGTTTTTTCAATTTTTGAATTTAGCAGCAGAACCATCTGAGAAGTAGAATATTTTTTCAAGTCTGGTATTAATTCTGATTTTAGATATGAGCCAAATTTTATTTGAAATAAATTTATGGCCATCGTGTTATGCTTATGATGTTCAGAGATACAAATAATTCTTTTAATTTTAAAGCATCAGAAACTTTGTAGTGGACTGTTATTGGGAAAATTGTAGCCTGGTCATTGTTCCAACAAAAAAACTGGACCTCATCTTGCAAAACGAAGGCATAATTTTCAAAAAAGTCAAAGGGTATCACAGCCTCATTTTCTCTAACGTTCTCCTTGAAATAATTGTAGTACTTGGACTATCTTTGTGCTAAAAAAGAATGTCTCTTCAGAAGCAGCAGCTGTTCACACAATGACTCCAAAAAACTCATCGGTGGTTTTTGGTGAAAGTTTCAAAATTATATCTCTCAACGGATACCCATTGCTTGTATGTTATACAATCTATCATCTCTTCTTCCAACTTTACACCTAATTCTTGTTTCAGATGTTCAACACCAGGACACAAAGGACATTCATCAAGGTGGCAAGCTGTACTGGAATCATGGCACATTGTCTTCATTAAACAGGACATATAATCACTTGGTGCTGTACCATCACTAAGTGTTACATTTTTCAGTTTAGCCCCTTGTACAACAAGTTTCACATTTTGATGTATTGTTCAAACAAACACTGAGTGAGTACCACTTCCTCCAGCTAACTCACAGTACTTGGGTTGCAGTTCAGCGAATTTAAAAAATCCTATCTTTACAGTAGAATGTTTTTTCTTAAATAACTCGTACAATTCCTTTAAATTTCCTAAAACTGGCCTTTTTTTAAAAAATGACCAAAATGTGATCCCATCCCAAGATAAAACTTTCCAGAAATGATGCCCAGATATGTAAGTTTATGTGTGATTTTTTTTTTCAAAATTTTAAAGGTACCACTTTCTTTTCGAGAAATTCAGGGTCAAAGAGTTCATGGCATGGCCTTGAAATTCCAAACTACCGACAACTAGTCAGGTTGGATATCGTACGAAAGCTTATAAAGTAATCTATAATTTGGTTTTTATTTCATTCCTCTATCTCATTTTTAGCTTGAGTAATAATAGTTTTTGTAAATGCATGTAAGCAGCAAATCATGCTGCTTTCCAAATTTCAGAGGCCTATAATTTAAAATATACTGCAGTTAAAAATATAAAAATTTGGATTTTTTTACGCTCTGTGGTAGTACATCAAATGAGCCAAATTTGGAAAAGATCCAAAAGGGTGAAGTTCAAAAGTACTAGAATTTTGATTCACTTGACATGAAATGACCTTATTTTTTAACCAAAATTAGTTTTATGCCAGTTTTGCTATAAAATAGCTATTTTTAACCACTACTTATCTATATCCAGGGTGTTTGGAAATGTAGCGAAACTTTAAGGGGTGGTAGGAAACACCAAATAAGGCATGTTTGACCATATCCTGTCCGGGGCGATTGGCTGTAGAGCGTAACTACTGTTTACGTCCATCACGTTGCTACGTAGCCAATTGCATGAATTAAATACAATTTTTGATACATAATTTAAGTGAATGAGCTAATAATACAGCAGAGACAAAGAAATCCGGAATTCTGTTTTCTGATTTTGATCTGTGTTACTGTGTAGTGAAAATAAGCCTAAAAATGCCCTTTTTAACACACTGGAAAAGAGTTGGGAACTGCCAAGTACATGCAACAGGTGAAGAACATCGAAATAAGAAATTTTTTGTACAGTGAATTTTTTCCAAAAATTAGCCGTTCGGGCACTACAGTGAATTTAGTATTTGCATCCACCACATTCAAGGTTTTCACAAATGGCTACAATGCACCATTTTAAAAATTTTTCAAATTATTTAATGTCAACAGACATCGGGCTCTCTCCGGCGATTTTTTAAAATCAGTTAAATTCACCGGAATTGTATGTGTAGAATTCATACAATCGCACCTGAAGCGGCGAATTCTACACATACAATTCCGGTGAATTTAATTGATTATAAAAAATCACCGGACAGAGCCCGACGTCTGTTGACATTAAATAATTTTAAAAATTCTTGAAATGGTGCATTGTAGCCATTTGTGAAACCTTGAATGTGGTGGATGCAAATACTAAATTCACTGTAGTGCCCGAACGGCTAATTTTTGGAAAAAAATTCACTGAACAAAAAATGTTTATTTTGATGTTCTTCACCTGTTACACATACTTGGGAGTTCCCAACTCTTTTCTAGTGTGTTAAAAAAGGCATTTTTAGGCTTATTTTCACTAAACAGTAACACAGATCAAAATCAGAAAACGGAATTCCGAATTTTTTTGTCTCTGCTATATTATTAGCTCATGCAATTGGCTACGTAGCAACGTGATAGACGTAAACAGTGGTTACGCTCTACAGCCAAACCGGACCCTTTGCGGACACGGGGATATGGACAAACATGCCTTATTTGGTGTCCCCTATCATCCCTTAAAGTTTTGCCAGATATTTTCCAAACACCCTGTATATAACTAAATGTGACTACTTTTGTCGGACACAAAAACCTATTCGCTGCCAGTTAAGAATTTGTTTTCCTGAGAACTAACGTCTACCAGTAGGAGGTACACTCGCTCTGTGCATATGCGTGGACTTCGTGAATGTAAGTACCTCGTTTAGGTAATAGTAATTCCAAAACATGCTATAAATTAGCTTGATCTGGCTTTTAAGTTTTATCGGGTGAAGTAAGGTTGTCTTTTGCAAATACAGTGATAAGCAGAGCCATAGCCAGGTTCTGAGCCCTTCCCCCAGGATGTCCACAGATGGAAAATAGCCTTGAATTTGCGTTCAGGAAATAATAGTGAATTCATCAAGAGTGAAAATTAAGCAAATTTTAACATTTTAATTCATGAAAGCTTGGGTGATCTTTTTCATTGCTATTTTACCAGTGTTTAACCTTTTGTATGTAAATTTCCTCCCTGGTACCCTGTATTTTATTTCTATGTAGTAAATGTTATATATTCTGTAGAAAGATAATATATACACTATTGGTGGTTCTTGGAACTACCTTTTTTTGCACTAGAAAAAATTCCCATCATCTTCTTACGACACTTCCCAAATTCCATGACTTTCTGATGAGCAGTTTTTGTTGTAGCTTCCCAAAGCAGAACGTTTTGCAACAAACTCTCAGCTGATCAAAAATGTTCTGCAGCTGTAATTTATTAATGTAGCTTTCATTCACGAAAAGAAATCTGATAGAACAGTTAGAAAAATGGGAGGTGATGTTACAAACAGGCTATCCTATTACAGCAGAGGAGGACTTCAATTTCAGAAATTGATTTTGGCACCAACAAACGTTCATCAAAAACAAGTTTTGGAATTGGCATCTTCTGCTATAATCAACTAGCCCGTTTGTGATCTCACCTCCCGTTATTTCTAACTGTTCCATCAGACTTCTTTCCGTGAGCAAACAGTATATATATACATGTTTAAATTCTATAAAACGTAAATTCCTTTTTTAATAGAAATGCAGAAAATATTTGTCGGACTGATTTTTTTCATTAATCTCTTTATTTAAAAAAGAAGGGATTCCCCCGCGATTGTTCTGCAACATACTTCAAACTTTTTAGCACATTCTGCTTTGGGGCTGTAACCCTCTTGGAAATACGTAGTTTAATTTGGGATACCCTATACAATATACATTCTGAATCACTCTATGTATAAATAAAATTGTTTCAACATATCAAAAATGTAACAAAACATTTACTTGTTTCTTATTAATATCTGGATACACAAAGTAAAATTAACATTACTGGTTTAGTCAGATGCAAATTGACATGCAGAATGGCTACTATTATTTTAGCACAACACTCTTAAATAGTTACTTAACACTGCTGTTTGGCATAAATCATCAATGGTTCGATTTTTTTTTTTCTCTTCTAGTTACATTCCTCCTGCTTGTGAGGAACAAATGGACGAGGATGCAAATGTGTTCAATATATGTGAAGGACGAAGGACCGTCTTCGATGATATGCTTTTCTTTTTCTTCAATGAGAATCAGGTACTGTTTCTGCAGCTAGTTGTGTGTGTGTAAAATCAGACTGTTTTAAGTCAAATCACCCTAACTTTGATGAATTTGGTTCTTTGACTCATGGTGTCCAGAAAGAAACTGATCAAACTAAGAGGGTAGAAATTGTCGATTATTTTATCAACGAAGATCCCTAATAGCCATTGTTGGAATGTCTTCATTTCCAACTGGGGACACTTCATTTGTCATGTCATCTCTTTAATTTCACTCTCACTATTAGTTGCATCTATCTCAAGAACTATTACGGATACTGACATTTTTCCCCCATAAAGCCACACTAATAGGTTCCACGCTTTTTTTAACAAAAAGAGGGTCTAATTTAAGCGTGTAAGTATAATAAAATAAGACAAACTTATGGATATTAGGTGGTTGCATTGAAGGCATTTTTTTATAACAAAATGTGTACTATATTAGCCAAAGTATTTGCCCTTGGAATCTGTCTCATTTTTCTGGCAAAAGTTGAATGTCACAGCGATAGAATACTTCGTTTTTTGAAGCTATCCACTTGGCAACCCATTTTTTGATGTCTTCATAATTAATGAAGTGGGTATCCTCCAGGGCAGGGTAGCCAACCTTTCGGACCTCATGGACCACTAAATCCATAATTTTAAATCCCGCAGACCACATTTCGTGAATTTAGTGCAATATAAAGGTGGAAATTGTCATTCAGAATATGAGAATTTCTTAGAATATTATTTTTGTTTTATTATTAATAAAACATTAAAAATGCAAATAATGTCCAGATTTTGCTGCGGACCACCAAAATTTTCTCGCGGACCACCGGTTGGCGACCGCTGCTCCAGAGCATGCTGCATCAAGTGGTAATCGTGTGGGGTCAGATTTGGTTAATATACTGGGAGCGAGGGAATCTCCAATTTAAGCTCTATCAGTTTCTATTTAACAGCTAACGCCACCTGAGACCTAGTGTTATGCCAAAGAATTACTTTTTGATATAATGATGGTCGTTTTTGCATCAAATTGTTATTCAAACACTTCAATTGTTTATAACATTCGGTAGTAACTATTTCCTTAAGTTTTAGCAGCTCATAACCATGTCCTCCATATCCCACCAAATGCACAGCAACGCTTCATTTTCTTAAATATTTCGCTTTGAAGTAAATGTCGATGTTTGGGCAGAATCAACCCATGATTTTCTGTGTTTCTGATTGTCAAAATGAGTCCATTTTTTTATCACCCATCAAAATACGCCACAAGAAACTTTCCTTTCTTTGTCTTATGAGCAAAAAAATGCCAATGTTTAATGGATTGGTAATGGCATTTTTGGTCAAAATATGTGGCAGCCATTTTCATTCTTTTTGTATCTTTTACATGACTTGCAAGCATTGTAAAATATTTAATTTATCAACCCTGAGTTGTGCAGCCAATTCTTTAAGTGTTTGGGTAGTTTTCCTCCAGTAGCACATGCAGTTGTTCACCCTAGCATTTTTTCTATTTGCCAGGCCGCTGTTTGTTGTGAATGTCATAATCAGCGCCTTTGAATCATTAAAACCAATCTTAGCATAGTATAACTCCAATTCAAATTTTGGAATAATGAAAAATAAAGCACATAGTGGTTTGAGATTTGCATTTATTTCAGTAAAAATGACTGCTTGAGAATTTAAAACGTACTACCACATTCCACATATTTGTAGAGAGCATAACATAACAAAATTAGTATGATATTACAAAGTATTTTATAATAATTTTTTCTAAAAATTCAAAAAATTAGAATAATTTTCGCAGCGGTTCAAAAAATTAGAATAACATACAAAAAAAAAAGCGCAATTTATTTAAATGAAAAAATATTGTGAATAATTAGTGGCATCTCTCTTGTCCATAATAATGTCATGTAGATGATTTGGCATACTATACACCAATTTTTTGCAGTCATCTTTGCTGATAGTTGCCCAAACAGATTTCACACTTTCCTTTGTTCATTTTTGTCCTTTGGAGCTAAAGCTTGAAGGTGTTTCTTCATTAAACTTAACACATTCTCGATGGAGTTTAAATCAGGCGAATTGGTCGGCCAAAGGAAGTACTTTGATTTTATTGATATTAAGCCAAGCAGTGATGACCTTTGAGGTATGGCTGGATGCAGAGTCTTGTTGGAAGATAAAGTCATCCTCAAATAGATCTTCCGATGATGGAATCATAAAATGTTCAAGTACCTCCTTGCATACTTTGGAATTTACCCTTCCTGTCAAAATACACAGCATTCCCAAGCCCTCAAGTATTCATACACCCCGAAATCATGATAGATGTACTAAACTTCACTGAGCGTTTCAAGCAATCTGTAGTAAAAGCTTCTTGCTTGCAAAGCCAAACACGGATACCCTGATGACAGCAGGAAACGCAAAACATCGATTCATCGCTAAAAAGTACATTATTCCAATCTTGAATGCCCTATTGCAATCTGTCTTTGCATCACCGCACTCTGGCCCTTTTTGCTTTCAAGTAAGTAGCGGCTGTGTCTTGAGCAGACGTTATGGAAAATAAAGTTGATGGAATCGTCTCATTGTGCTAGATGTTGAGGCACCCACTCCTTGTTCTCACCACTTTCTACTTATGAATCTCTGACTCCTGAAACTGTTCTTAATCACAATACATTTCAGCATTCTGTCTTGTCTTAGTATGGTTATTCGCTTACGACCACTATTTGCACGATTATTTTTAAAATTTTGATTTCTAGAATAATCTTTTAAAATTTTACTCACAGTTTCTTGAAAGCATTTCATTTTTTCGGCAATCATCTTTTGATTAAGTCCCTCATTGCACAGAGTCACAATCGCAGTCTTAGTAGCGTCCAATATATCATTTGTGTGGGTCATTTTTAACTCCCGACTAACCAAAGTTGACTTTCAAACGCGTCTTTATATGCGTACTAGCTCTACAGTGGCCCCATTTATGCAAATTTCATCATCAATGCTGACTAATCACATCATTTTACAGATATTCTAATATTTTGAATCGGCGCTGGGAATATTTTAATTCTTTGAAAAATTTCAATAATTTTTCATAAAATCTCTATCAATTCTTTAGACACATGTGAACAATATATAATACGCCAGCTTATGGTGAATGCTTAGTAATTTTATTGTTCATCCCCGTTTATTTTTACAGATATCATGCATTTTATAAGAAAATGCAATGCCTTTCTTGGTTATTCTAATATTTTGAATTGGGGCTGTATTTCCAATGGAGCCTATTGACCATAAGTTTATACAAGCAGTTTATGAGGTTCTGCTGCTCTTCTCTTCGAATCAAAGTAGTGTAGAAGTACACACCAGAAAAACAACTTATCACATTTCATTTTTATTTGGTTGTAAAGAAACCCCATTATAAAAAGTGGATGATGTCTGTTCACTGAATTTTGGTGGAAAATGTTCGAACTTCCAGATGGCATAACTAAACTATTGTAACAGCCCACAGAATGTGCAGCCAGAGCCATCTACACGTAAACAGCGGGTTTCAATGCAACCACTTAATATAAAGGTGTTTACAAATGGCAGAAAAAGTTCACTACACGATTCCTTGTGAAAAAAGGAATAAAAAATGTCCTATACAATTTTTGCGTAAAATCCTTATTTAATAAGTTATTTCAAATCATAGTTGAACCAATAATAAGGCAAAGCCAACCCATTTAGCATCGCTTTAATGCAATGTCACATATATTCACACATGGGTGCCCTTGCCACGAAGAGAGATAAGAAGCGAAGATTTCACTGGTTTTTAAAAACTTGCTTAGGTTGCATGTTACTTGAAGTTCAAGATATAACTCCATCCGGAGTTAGCTTGGTTATGTCATAATCGACAGCAAACACCAGATCTTGTGATTTCTCGTGCAAAACCACTCATACCACGCATGGGGATGTGCTGTTTGCCACTAGATTCAACCTTTTTTCTTCTTTGTTGTGGGAAAAATATTATAATTAATAGTATTTTTCTCTTATTTTGTAAGTAGCCGCGTCCCAGCGACATTTTATCAGTTGCCAATCTGGCAAGCTTGCTATGTATGTTCTATCAATGGTATAGTACTGTGAACCAGACTCAACAGCCTCAGCCCCCTTCAATGCATAATCCACCACTGCCAGCGATGAGCACATTTTATGCAGAACATAGTATACCCATATTTCCCACAGGAAAATCCAACAGCAGGGCCCTAGCACAAATCGCATATTGTCATATAAGGGACCGTTCTAGTATTGCATAAGCACTTTGGGGGAGGGGGATTGCCATTGGTCTTATTTTCCTATGTTAGCCAATGTTAATTTTTGCTTATTGGGTTGGGGGGGGTTGGAATCGCCAAAATATTGCTTACGTAATACTTGAACTCTCCGTAACTTCGAAATTAGTTCATAATTTAATTAATTGATGACAATTAATGAAAACATGAGTACATTGGCCGCTGTCTATCGGTCGATCCCTGCCTACTGGGGTAGAAGGTTGCTATTCGTGGTACCTATTTTTCTCTAGATCGAAAATTGTCTGAGCAGTGATGAATTCGGTTTCGGCCGTCGCTCTTCGACGTGTGAGGAACGTCGAATTTCGCCTTTTCTTTGTCTCGCGCCTTTGTGATTCTTACTGCTTAATTTCTATCCTTCGAGTTTTTGTTTATCTTAAGACTTCATGTGCCGTATGTCAGTGATGGTTCTAGGCTAGGGCCGGGGAAGGCCATGGCCCCCCAGATGTAACCGGATTTTACTATCTTGCCTATGTGCACGAGTCCTGCTGCGGCATCCATACACATAGGCAGGAATTTGTGCCCCTCAAATTTTTTTTTGTCCGAAATCGCCACTGCTTACGTGTGATGAAGTTTAATTTTGAATACATTTCTAGAGTACTCTGAAGGGAATGTGCCGTTTCCCGCCTTCATTTTCCTAGTAGCTCTTTCGTCGGTTCGTTGAATACGATTGTGGTTTCTTGGTTGTTTCATTTTCATTAGATTTTATATTCTGCATGACATACTAAACGTGAAATTTGATTTTATACTTCCAGCAGATACTGAACCTAAATTATTTTTTTTTCTATACCTACGCAAAAACCCACACTGTGAAGCTTTTTGAGTTATCGTATAGCGAGAAATCGAGAAGAAAAAACAATCTAAAGTGGACATTCAGTGAATTACAGACTAGGCCTGGGCGATGTTACATTTTTGACATCATGTTACATCATCATTCCAAGATCGCGATATGACGATACATCACGATGTTAACTATGGACGCGGTAAGCAGAAGGAAACGTACCTCCCTAACAAAAATAACTTAGATTCATACAGAAAAATGGGAACAAGTTGGTGTCCTAAAAAGTATTAAGCATTCATGTTATTTTAACATTCATAAAATATTGTTAATGCGGAAAAATAGACAAAAATTCACCCACAATCAAATATCCGTTTCTTTGCCCTGCCCTTCCATGTAATATTTTGTTTTTAAACAGATAAAATATTTTATTACTTGGAATTTTTAATAATCTTTGGTTAGATCAGGGTGGTCACAGCCGGGAAATTCACAAGCAAGTAAATATCAGGGAAAATTTTAGGAAAATAGCCGGATTTGGCTATAAATAGCGTAATTTGGCTATAAAAAAGCTAAACTAGCAATATTTTGACAATAAATTATCAGCTTAACTGGCTCGTGAATTTGTAAAACTACATATGCACGCAGACAACTTTTCATATCGTCTGATCCGAACGCCATCATTTTTACCCTGAAGGCGCCAGGACTTCCTGTTTATTTCCGAACTTTGGAAAACAAAGAAAAGTGAAGTGAGTTTATATTTTATTCTTTTATTTTTACTTGTTTTAATTTATATACCTTTAACGACAGACAGGGACCTTGGAGGGAGTTCTTAACGCATTTGTGTGTCGTGGATTCGTATGAGATGTTTGTTTTTGAAAAAAATTCTGAAAAAGGAATAAACGTAAATTTTAGTAAATAAAATCTTCAGTACACCACTAAACGAAATAGCTTCTTATTTTTTAATAATAAGTGTACATTTTTATTCAAATGTTTTTCAAAGGTGCTTAAACTGTAATGGAAATCTGTTTGTGAATTTGTTTCCATCCTTCATTTGAATAATTATTTTTCATTAATAGTACTTTATTAAAATTTTCAGTGCATCACTAAACGAAATAACTTCTTATTTTTTAATAATACTTGAAAATTTTAAAAAAAAAAATTGTAATTTTTTTTTTTTTAAAGGTGCTGAAGGATCTTCAAAGTATATGTTGGCAAATTTCTTTCTCCATCCTCCATTTTAATGGTTATTTCTTCATTAAGGGATGATAATTCTGTGCCTATTGCGCCGAACTGCTCCAACTGACCATGCTATCTGTATCTAAACATGCTTTTGCCAGAAGTACACCCCTCAATTTTTTCAGTTTCTTCATTCGAAACAAATTTTCTGAATTTTCCTAAAGCAAAATAATCAAAAGTTTATTTTTTTAAACTTTGTGACTTTTTTGAGACATGATTTTTCACATTGTTTGTCAAAATACCTGTGAATTTTCCAATGATATAACATTAACTATTTTTTTTTCAAGTTAAGAAACTTTAATTGAACAAAACTATACCATTTTCAAAATTAATTTCTGTTATTAAAACTAAAAATTAAATTTTTAATGGTGTGACACTGCAACATTCTGTATATCAAGACCATTATGCAGTGAAATTTAAAATGTAAAATTAATATAAGCATCAGTATTTTATATCAAACAGTTTTATTACTAATTATCAATGAATATGCAAAGGTTTTTAAAATTTATAACAGTATCCCCCATTACTTGCAAGTGATGGTGGAGGAACCTATTTTACATGACCGCGTTGACTTTCGTATGAAATATATAATCCTTTTCTTGCCAAATCCATGGAATAAGTGTCCCTTTCATGTATCTATTTCAAAGTAATTTCTTCTTTTTGACTATCCATAGCCAAAACAGTAATATAATGGGCTATAATTTGTGGCTAGATTGTGTTTTACTATGGCTGCAACAGCTAAAGAAACTAGCACCAAGTCCCCAACTCTGAAATCATTTGGTTTAATTAGAAGACTTTGAAATTACTTGCAATAAGTTTACTGATTATAAAATAAAATATTCAACCTTAATACTTGAATGTCCGGTCAAATCACTGTCGATTGCATCTGTTGGGAACCAAGTTGAGATGTCGCCATAAAAACTGACACAACCTTGATGTTAAATTAAAATATATTAAAAATTAAAGCATTTTTAAATTCTGACATTTTTAATAATTTTTAAGTGGCTGTGTATTTTTAAAAATTCTATGAAATTTTAAGGTATGAAAATGGTTAAGCATGTGATATTTTTTTCAGATATCCATTACATAAAACCATGGCTGC
>QLNU02015360.1:255186410-255197938 GCA_006491805.2 Dysdera silvatica
TTTATTCTGTTATTTTTACTTGTTATAATTTATATACCTTTAACAATGAACTGGGACCTTGGAGGGAGTTCTTAACCTATTTGTGGGTCATGGATTCATATGAGATGTGTTTGTTCGTGTTTGTTTTTGAAAAAATTTCTGAAAAGGAAATTAATGTAAATTTTAGTAAGTAAAATCTCTAGTACACCACTAAACAAAATAGCTTCTTATTTTTTAATAATAATTGTAAATTTTTAGTCAAACTTTTTTTTAAAAGGTGCTTAATCTGTAATGAAAATCTGTTTGCAAATTTGTTTCCATCCTTCATTTGAATAATTATTTTTTCATTAATAATACTTTATTAAAATTTTCAGTATATCACTAAATGAAATAGCTTATTTTTTAGTACTTGAAAATTAAAATGTATGGTGCTGAAGGATCTCAAAAGTATAGCAAATTTCCATCCTTCATTTCTCTGTCGGTTATTTTCCTATTATGGATGACATTATTTATTATACCAATCCGTTCCAGTAACTGTTTCTAAATGTGCTTTTACATAATTGAAGGTCTTACGAGAGAGAGAGAGAGAGAGAGAGAATATAGAGAGAAAGAAGATATTTTTGTTCTTCTGTTAAAAGTAAAATAATCACAAAAGCGCATCTAAACTGATTCAAGACACGATTTTTCACATTCATGTTTGTCGAAATATCTGAGTTTTCTGTTGATATAACATTAAACTTTTTTTTTTTATTGAGTTAAGAACCTTTAGTTGAGCAAAACTATACCATTTTCAAAATTAATTTGTTATTAAAATGAAAAATTCATTTTTTAATGGTGTGACACTGCAGCTTTCTGTATATCAAGACCATTATGCAGTGAAATTTAAAATGCAAAATTAATATAAGCAACAATATTTTATATCAGTTTTATTACTAATTATCAATGAATATGCAAAGGTTTTTAAAACTTATAGTAACCCCTATCACCTGGAAGTGTTGGTGGAGGAACCTATTTTACAAGAACGCATTGACTTTTACATGAAATATATCATCATTTACTTGCCAAATCCATGGAATAAGTGTCCCTTTCTTGTATATATTTCAAAGTAATTTCTTTTTGACTATCTATAGCCAAAACAGTACTATAATGCGATACAATTTGTGGCTAAATTGTGTTTTACTGCAGCAGCTAAAGAAACTAGTACAAAGTCCCCAACTCTGAGATCATTTGGTTTAATTAGAAGACTTTGAGAATGCATTTATAAGTTTTACTGATTATAAAATAAAATATCCGGTGGCCTAATAGCCGAATATTCGGCTTTAGAATCAGTCGAATATTCAGTCAAATCACTATTCGTTGCACCTCTGTTGGGAACCAAGTTTAGGAGATATCGCCATAAAAACTCACCCCGACCTTGAAGTTAGATTAAAATATTGTATTAAAAATTAAAGCGTTTCCAAATTCTAAGAAAATAGTTTCGACATTTTTAATAATTTTTAAGTGGCTTTGCATTTTTAAAAAAATCTATGAAATTTTAAGGTATGAAAATGGTTAAGCATGTGATATATTTTTTTTCAGATATCCATTACATAAAACCATGGCTGCACGTTTTTGGATTAAATGGCTTGACAATCCAGAATTTAAGGATTGGCTTGAAGAAGTGCCTTCAGATAATAACAAAGCTAAGTGTAAATTATGCCATGTTTCTTTTTCTTTGAGCAATATGGGTCACAGAGCTGTCAACAGTCATGCAAAAGGAAAAGAGCATAAACTTAGAATGGATTCAACTTCACAGATAATGTCAATTAAATGTTTCACCACAGTGGGAGATGTACAAAAAGCTAATCGTTTTCCCTCTTCGTCTGATGCATCTAAAATTGATCTTCGTACTTTTAGTTCAGGTGATGGCAACGAAAATGTTATAAAAGCAGCGATATTATGGTGTCTTCATACAATAGTGACACATAGATCAATGCGAATGTCAGAAAAAAAGGTGTTGCATTATTTAAGACTATATAGTGAGATAGCACAAAAGAGGAAATTGCAAAAAAGTAAAATTGCATACTCTGTGTTGTGTGGAATTGCACCGTTCTTTAAAAATGAACTGTTAACAAAACTGTCAGTATGTAAATACTTAATAGTAGGATTTGATGAAGCTTTAAATAAAGTATCTCAGAAAACTCAAATGGACATAAATGTGAGATTTTGGTGTTGTGAAAAAGATGAAGTGTGTGTGCGTTAACCTCTACTTTTTTAAATTGCTTGACATCAGATAATATCAGAGACAGCTTTAAAAGTGTTTTGTGAACCCTAAACTTGAAATCCCTAATTCAAATTTCTATGGATGGACCAAACATGAATCTCAAATTCTGTAAGGATTTAAAAGCGGAATTGGGCAACTGTGATGGAAGTTATCCAGTTTTGTTAAACATGGGTACCTGTTGGCTACACGTTCTGCACGGTGCATTTAAAACAGGGATGAAAGTCACGAATTGGTCATTAGTTAATTTCCTTCAATGTCTTCATAATTTATTCAAAGATATTCCAGCTTGCCTAGCTCTGTATACTGGATATTCTGGCTCAACTATATTTCCTAAAAAGTTTTGTTCTGTCTGATGGCTTCAAAATGGGGATGTGGTGCAACATGCTATAGAAATACTACCACATTTAAGAAAATTTGAGAATGCCAAGAAAGAAAGGAGCAATCTTATGCAAGTTTTAAAACTATTTCTAATTTAATTATTTAGTTAAGACCCACTTTTGGAAGCTAAATTAGCTTTTTTCAAGTCCATATCAGCTGAAGTCGAACCTTTTTTGACAGAATATCAGACGGATGTGCCATTGGTTCCTTTCCTCCATAGCTCTTTGGCATTGTCCAAAATGTGATGTCTAGGTTCGTCACAGAAAATGCACTCAAAGGTACTACAATTCATCGGTTAGATTTGACAGATAATAAAAATCTTTTGTCAGCAAGTGCTTTGAAAAAAGAAATAAGGAAAAGGTTTCTGACCATGACATTTTAAATTTTCGAAAAGAATGTGCATCATGCTTAAAAGCTTTTACTGAAAAATTACTGGAGCGATCACCACTTTTATACCTACTGACTAAAGCAGTCATTTGTTTTGACCCAAATATGGCATTAAATCAAAGCCTTGGAAAAAAGAGAGTTATAAAATTGTTAACTATTTTAGGAGAAAATAAAGTAATCGATGACAGTACTGCTCAGAAAGCTGAAAAAGAATATTTGAAAGTATGCTCCAAGAGCGACATAGAGATGGAAATGGAACTTTATGAATGGAAAAATTGCAGAGTGGATGTTTTTTGGCGAAATATATTGAAGAAATTTGAAAATCTTATCGAAAATCTACAGGAAGATACCCTAATAGCATAAAGATTTGTGTTTGACAAAATCAAAGCTACAGTGGGAGATGTAAAGAATTTTGAAATATGTAAATTTCTTATACATATCTTTAAAAAATCTCGTTCTTCATTAATTGAGGCCACTAAGAGAAAGGAAAAAGAAATATTGGATGAAGAAAGGGAAATAACCAAAAAAAAAGAGTGAGAAAACAATCGGCAACAAAAGAACTGAATGGTAAAATTGAAAAAATTCTAGAAAAAAAGCTAGTAAAGAAATTGATGCTCTGAATGAAGAGATTAAATTAATAAATAAATCATTTTAATGTGGCGATTTTTTAATCACCAAAGGATTCGGTAAGTACAATTGCAAATTATTAGTTAAATTTTTTAAATTTGTAGTATATTGGTTATTTATGCTAAGTTTTAGATAAAAGGATTATGATGGAAAGGTAAATCACAGAAATGTGTACTTACATTAAATTATGGCCAGTTTAAATCTTGTTTATACATAGGTATCTAAGTTTATTGATTTTTAAAATTCAGATAACACTTACACACAAATTCCATAAGATTAAGAGGACAAAATTATTTTTGCCCATTAATCTCATGGAATATGTATAAGGGTTATCTTAATTCTTAAAATAGGAATCTAAAGATTTATTTGTGATCTGTTTTGATTTTGCATAAGAGTTATTTTTGATTGTTGATTAAAGAAATTTTAACTTTGTAAACTAATTAATAACACTAATAAAAATACATTATCAAGGGCACTTATGTGACAAACAGGGAATTATCAGGGAAATTCAAAATCGATTTTTTATGACCACCCTGTTAGATCCAGTATTATGGTACCACCAGCAGCAATTTGGGTGATAACATACTCGGATTGGCTTGCCTGCTGCAGAGTTTCTAGTAACCTTTGCAATGGCTTCTCTCCAGATATTGTTATAATATAAATGCACAGTAGATATTTACATAGGCATAGGGCTATATGGGCCTGTGGAACCCCAGCCCTTCAATGATTTGAAATAAATTACAATTTTACATATATATTGCAATGTATAAATGTTCATAATATGTGCTTAGCATCCCCTTCCCCAATAATTTTGAAAACTCCATGTTGATGGATACTTACATCTACGAAATTATAATCAGGACGATGGAGGTTCCGACCCCCACTCTACATGGCCCTGACATGAGGCGTTTCAAGTGTCCTCATGTACACTCTCTGAATAAGGAATATCGCAGTCGTGGCTCCAATAGCAGTCTAGAAAAGGGATGGGGGGCTCTGGCCCCCACTCTATACGTCCCTAAAATGCGACATTGCAAGTGCCCTCACGTACACTCTCTGATTACTTAATATCGTAATCGTAGCCTCAATAGCAGCCTAGAAAAATGATGGGGGTTCTGGCCCCCCACTTGAAACAGCCCTGACATGCGGCATTGCAAGTGCCCTCACGTACAATCTCTGACTACGTAATATCGTAATCGTAGCCTCAATAGCAGTCTAGAAATAGGATGAGGGCCTCAGGCCCTTTTCCCGATACAACTTGGTCGGTACATTTGTAATTTGTTGAAATATGTTTCCTCAATTCTTATATCATCTCCTAAGGAAACGTACAGAAGTATCTAAAGTCTGTGGGTATGTGCAGTGCACCATTTTGGAAGGTGCAATGCGATTTTCTAAACATGTATGGTTTGACGATGTCACGCCGCCGGTTCCGATGTTTCTTTGTGCGCATGCATGGTTTTTCACGGTGTGAAACCAGGAAATCGTCCGAGCCAAACAATGAGATGATATCATAAAACCATGCATGCGCATAAGAATCATCAGAATCGGCGGTCTGACGTTGTCAGTCCGTGGTGGTCTAACACCGTGAAATCACGATGTATCACCAATTTGAAAATTACGAAACCAGTGTGACGGTGTTGGCTTCACACCAGTTTTGCACAATACATCGTCCAGGCCTACTACCGACTCCATACCTTATGTACAGTAGCCAACCAGAGGCTCCAATTGGCTACATAGTTGGTTATCTTGTACAAGCATTACTCGCCGACTGACATTGGCTTTTATTATGAGGGCCAGATTTCGTGAATAAACTGATGGAGGGCAAGCAAGGCCAAAGTCTCTCTCTAATGCTTTTTTATTATCATTTTATAATTTTTTTTAAAAAATACATTGGTGTTTGGCGATTGCCCCTCCTGAAATCCACTGCCGGCTTCACTAGCTGTTGCTGATGACAGTTTTTCAACCTTGAGATGGCAAGGGACTCCATTAACGATAGTCTTCTGCTTCATGAACGATCATACCAGTTTCTTCAAATCATATGATGGGCTTATAAATAGCCCAGCACATGGGATGGAACTCTTTTCCTCGTCCTTAAATTTTTCTGTGAAAGACTGTTCACAAAGCATCTGATGCTTACTCTCCATTCACGTAAAGCAATTTCACTGACAAGGCTTGCTTTCTTTGCTCTTGCAAAGTTACTGTTTTTACAGAAACTTATTCCTTACACCAGTGGTTCTGAAACTGTGCTCCCCGGAGCCCTTGGTCTCCATGAAGAACATTGGCATCGAAATAATCAGGAATTGGAAAAAATCTGTCCTCTTAACGAAATTTTTTAATCTAATTTTTTAAATAACTTTACGATGACACTGCGCATTATTAAATTAACTGAAAAAGGCAACAAATTCACACAGTTTAATAAATCATTTACAGCTGTTTCAATAGGCCTGGGCTATTTTCGCCAGAACGGCCAATGATGACGCAACTATAACCACCGTTTGTAACAGGGGTTTGTCATTACACGTTGTGTTGTCGTTGGCCATTCTGACGCAAATAGCCCAGGGCTATTTAAACAGCTGTAAACAATTTAACTTTATTAAACTGTGTTAATTTGTTGTCCTTTTCAATTAATTTAACTAGTTTTTTAGTTTGAAAGTGGTGTGTCCTATTTATATGTAATATGGATAATCATAATTTCTTAAAATAAGATTAAAAATTTTAAAAAGCTGTGCTCTTTCCCTCCACTAACTAATCCTTCACAAAGAGGGTCGACATTTTATTAGCGTGTTTTCTCTCTTACCACTGTTTAAGAGTCATTCAAGTTTTATTTAAATTTAAGCATATATTTTGGGCTGTTTTATATCCTCTATAAACAAAAAAATGCAAATATCTGACTTATCTCCATGCTTACGGAAAGTTTTCATTCTCTGATTTTTATTTGCTTCTGTAAATATAAGTTTTAAAAGCGATTTATAAATTGGTATAGGTTTTAATTAGTTAATTATTGCAGTTTTGTTGGGGCAGTTATCACTTGATAACAAGGCACACTGCTCGTATTTTTGATATCTTACGAAGTAATTCGTCGAAAATAATGCAACCGAACTATGCTTACCTAAGACTTAGGTAAGCACAGTTAAGCCCCACCGTTGCACCAAAAATAAAATATAAGCAAAAATCAAACCTCCTAAGATGCTTACGTAATAGTTTAATGCCCCCTTTATACATAATGAATTGCTAAATTTTTAAGGTTTACGTGATAGAATTTGGGGCTCCGTCATATAGTTTTGGATTTAAAAGGGCTCCGTGACCAAAAAAGTTTAAGAAACGCTGCCTTACACCAACTTTATTAATGGATCAAATAAAAAACCTACTGAACATTTAGTTCTTTTAATAATAGCTTTATTTGCATACTTCTAGTGGATGTGTTAGTGTCTGCATCACCTATCGGTAACCTTTGATCTAAATTTTTTTATTGTGTTAAATAGTAAAGCATCCAGGTAATATTTATCATGCAACCACATTTTAGTGCGATGATTTTTTTAAAGGAATTTATAAAGTTTATATTATTCTTTTGTGTATGTGGTTGACCCTGTATTAACTATATATAATTTATTTAATGTGTTGTGGATGTTTTCATGAATATTGCTATAATTGAGATAAGGTATGTGGTTCCCAATTATTGTGTTAATTATAATTGTTCTTTTTTATGCAGTTAAAAAGACTTCAATTTATAATTCTAAGTGCAGGTGGCAACACAGTGTTGATAAAAAAGGATAGGGCATTTGATCCTGATTTACTTACCAATCAAGGCTCATGCATTATCAAACCATGTTCAATGGCTTTTTCAAGCAAACTGTTAAAGATTTTTAATGAAGTATCTGAAATTTTGTCTGGGTATGTATATGTTTTTTGTAACGTTTTTATAATTAATTGGTTATAAATAATATACACTTTCCAGTTCTTTTTCCTGTGGTGATAACATGTTTGCCTAACATGCCATTGGTCTGGGTTCAACCTCAATGGTTCCAAAAAGGGGACTGCTTACCGACTAGCTGCTCATTATAGTCTGGGGAGGGGGGTTGTTTTTTAGGCCGTAAGGGATTCCGATTCTTGTAAAAACTGTAGGTCTTGGCTTCAATTGACCCTTTCACTGTAAAACTCAAAAGTAAGTATTTTAACCTTTGGCATGAGAATGCAAAATACTGTTAGGGAAATGGATATTGAAACAACTATGATCGTAGAATCATTGCCTAACATCATTTCCCCATGGTGTGATATTGGCAGTTGCATTCATTTTGACTTAGCCTGTCTATCCAAAAGACAATAACCTATTGTGCGTTCGCGCAGACCTGACGCCTGATAACCGTTAGCAGACAGGTTAGTCCATTGCAGTTTAGGGAAGGGCGTCTTGCCGAAACTGGTTTTTCATGTGGGAAAAACCAGTTCCTCCAAGACGGCCTTCCCTAAACTGCAATGGACTAACCCGTCTGCTAACGGTATCACGCGTCAACTGAGCGCTAATGCACAGTACATTACCTATCAGCAGGCATTTTCTGCAGGGTTGGCTTTCTGCTGGCAGAAACTAGTTTTTGCCATGCCAGTGGCAGAAACTGGTTATAACCGGTTTTAACTGGCAGAAATTAATAAAAGTGCTTAAAAACATTACTGTATAATTTATTATAAAGCTTTATATTAATAATTTTAATAATTAAAATATTTTAAAATAACGAAAAAGTACTCAGAGTAAATTAAGGAGTTGTTATAAAAACCATCCTTTTTGAGCCTACATTATTTAACTCATTTGGTCCATTTAGTCATATTTATCTTCTCTACCTTACACTCGTACCATCATATGCTTATAGATTATATGCTTCATCCAACGTACATGGGATCTAAATTGTCACATGAACAGGAAGGAAATACAGGGTGGTTATAATTAAACTTGGCCTATTTAGAGCACCCTGGAGCTCGAACCGTTTAGTAGATTTGCACCAAAATTGGTACATGGACTATTCAAAGGACTTGGAAAAGGAATCTACAAAAAAAAAAAATTTTACTTCAAAAACGTCTGCTATGGGATGCTTTTTAGCACAATACTGCAAAGGCAACTTATGAAATGAAACACACAACACGAATGACATTTTTAACACTGACTGCATTAAAACATTTTAAATGCATGTTGTGCGAGCAATAACAGTATGCCAGTTCTACAGGCGTACAATGGGGGAAAAAATTTCATATGCAGATAGTGCTCAGTATCGTGTACAGGACGATGTAATGGATGTTCCTCAATGTGGCCGTCATCATTTACTTGTAACAATTCAAGCCAATGCACAGTGTGTTCAACAGCGCATCGCAACTAATCCTCTGTGATGCTTCGCACATGCAGCGTGGTGGAATTCTTGGATTCTGCTAACATAGCAACACTTCCACAATAAACCAAATTCTTTAACACGTTAAACGCCACGCCGGCTTTATGTGCTGTTTCGTTCACGCCACAGTTAGCCATCAAGCAGGCCACTCCGGGCCATTGGGACCGGCGTGGTGTTTAACGTGTTAAATGACTCCACGTTTAGAAGTCACATGGAGTGAGATCCAGAGAATATGTTTCAGGGATTAATAAACAAACGACGGGTATCATGCTCATTGATGAAATGCCGGAGCAAAAAAAACTTTAACGGACCATGCAACATGTGGGTGCGCACCATCTTGCATTGAAATGGTAGATGTAACGCACTGTCGTTTCTGTAGTTGCAGCAAAACAAATGTCTGGAGCAACTAACAACACCGAAGGGCCGTCACAGAACATTTGACAGGGCCATAAACTTTTACAAGTGAATGATAGCGGCCACATTGAGCAACCTCCATTACATCATTCTGTACACGATTAATAGCTGCTTGCTTGCTGCATTTCTTTATGCTCTATCCGTGTGTGAAAAAAAAAAAAATTTTCCATGATACACATGCAATGCCGGTGTGCTGTTATTGCTCGCACAACGTTCATTTGAAATGTTTCGATGCAATAAGTGTTACTAAATGTTAAAAATGTCATTTGTGTTGCGTGTTGGTCATTTCATAGGTTGCTTTTACAGTATGGTGCAAAAGCGCCCCCTAGTGGACGTTTTTGAAGTTAAAAAAAAAATTTCAGATTCCTTTTCCACATCCTTTGAATAGTCTATATACAAATTTTGATGAAAATACGCTGAAAGGTTCAAGATCCAGGATGCTCTAAATAGGCCAAATTTAATTATAACCTCCCTGTACTAGGAAATTCCTTATATCATTAACCCGCGTTTTTTGCCTTTTATTATAGCTTTTTGAGCAAAATAAGTGCCTTTTCCTGAAACATACTGCTCCAATGAAATATTAGAAAGTGTTCCAGCTTTTATTTGATGATCTGGTTTAAAGAAAACAATTATAAATGAAGATTTTGTAATTCTTTTTTACAGTGACTCTTCTTTTTAGCTAAAAGTCTCATTTTTCTCCATCTGCCTCTAAAATACTTTTATTTTTAGGAATATATATATATATATATATATTTTTTAAGAAAGTCTCTCAAATATTTTGTCTTTTTATATAATTTTTTAAGTTTTTCCCCTTACAATTGTTGTTGAATTATTCAACAATGAAGACTTTGCCAGTATTGTAAAATATAGATACACTCTCACACTTTTGTTTGAGGGTTATTCCATGTCAGTTTAACAACTGTATTTCCAAGTTTAATATTTTGATAGCTAACATTTTTTTGTCACATTTTCTCATTTTCCACTTGTTTGCTTTCACATAATATAATGGCTATTGAAAGCTCGTGAGATGAAGCAGCTTTCTACCCACACCTCAATATAACTGCTCTCTATGGAACTTGTTTGCACAACATAGATATGTACAGATGAATTCGATAGAGAACGATGTTATATCGAAACGTTGCCAGAAAGCTGCTTCACCCCATGAATCGCGATTAATAATATACCCATTGAAGCTTAACTGAGGGGCATTTTAGTTTAATTTGTGCTTCTTGCTTTGAGTGGAAAGTTATTAAGCACTTTTTAAATCAGTTTTAACCACAGGCAACATTAGTGAGAGGGGGAAAAGGGGAACACATTCCCCATTGTTGGTATTAGGGTTCTATACCCCAATTTCAAACAAAAATTTTATAATAGGTAACGTCTTTCAAAATTTAAAATATTCATTTTTTTTAATCTAAATAGTGTGGTTATATTTTTTGGCGTAGTGTATTTAGTATTAGATACAAATTTTCTTCTGGGGAAGGGAGTGGATCAGAAGGAGACGCGTGCTTGTCATAGGATCGTGTATTCTGCACTCCACCCCAGCATTAGAGAGTCATTTGATGTAATTATACCTTTTGTTGGATTGTATTATATAGCTCTCTTTTCTGCACGGCAGCGTTTTCATTGACGTGTTATTATTTCAACTTTCAAACGGAACATTTTTAATAACGTTACAACCCGGGGCTAGAAATTAGGAACAGAAAGTTAAGTGTCAATGGCACCTAACAATTTTTTCTTAGTCGCCAAAATGATTTTCTTAGGTGCAATTTGAAAATTATTCATTTTGTTCATGTAGCCTTATTCTGTGTATGTTCATACACATAGCATAATGACTTGTAATGATGACAATGAACAGAACAGGCATTTTAAAATTTGGTCTCTCCTTATATGTCTATCCCTCCCCCCACACACACACAATCACCCAAAAAATTAAATATTCCCGGAAAACATAGAAAATGTTTGCAACAAATTTTATGCTAAAACAAATACAATTTCGTGGATCCAACTCATTGAGTGGGATGGTAAATCGCGGAGTATGTGGAGGAGGGTATGGTTACTTCATGTACATTATGATAAGATAAAATAACAATGGTTTGCAGATTAATTTATTT
>QLNU02015360.1:255198038-255208105 GCA_006491805.2 Dysdera silvatica
TGTTGCTTTAGCAACACGTTTGAAAATGACTCCAACACAACAAGCAACCTATACTAGAGCACAAATAGAAGAGGCTGGTGGAGATTCATTTAAGGTAGCTGCATCCTGTGCAACAGCAGACAAATGCAGACGCAAAGTAGCAATGCATTATCTATAAAGAACCATGGGTTCCACCAAAACGTGCAACTTTACATTGGGTCTCAATACTATTACCAATATTGGCAAATCAAAATATTATGGAGGAATGTCTTATCATTGTCATGGGAAACATTCATGAATTTAAACTTCTTGGAGTACCTTCATATCCATCAGGAGTAAGCGGAAAATCTGGGGATATAACTTCTGATCTAACTCACAAATTACTGACATCTTGGCCATGTGCTGAATCAATTGTTAACATGACATTTGATACAACAGCATCTAATACAGGTCATTTAACTGTGGCATGTATGAGCATTCAAAGTAAGTTGAAATTAGCTCTTCTTTGGTCACCTTGTCGTCACAACATTGGAGAGATTATTTTGTCACATATTTTTGATGATTTGCAAATTGAGGCATCAAGATCTCCAGATGTAACCTTGTTTACCAGGTTTCGCAAAAATTATGCACTTTTAGAGTCAGTAGGTAGTGAATTGGTATGCTTTGACACCCAGATCATTCAGCCAGAAGGCAAAAAATTTAGTCAGCGATTACAGACACAGTGCCCGCAAACAAACTAAATTAGTTATTAAATCTGGAACGATCAGGGAAGACTATTTAGAGTTCGCGAAGCTCTGTCTTATATTTCTTGATAACCACGATAATGGACAACCAGAGGATGAAACTTTCATTCAACCAGTGTCTTTGCACAAAGCCTGATAGATATATAAGCTGATTTATACAATTAAAATATGTCTATTTAAAAAGCAGATTCAGCAGCTACCTGTTGGAACAATAAGAAAAAAACAAGTCTCCAAATTAAGGGATTTTATAAACTTTGTTACTCTCATCTACAGTACATGGTGGATGACTTGCAGTTCAGTGGTAGACGCCCCTTGGAATTACTTGATGTTATTTCATTCTATTTTAAAATATAAGGCTGTGCATGAAATTATCTCTTAAAGCTGTAATAGTGCCTTCAAGAGTCACCTTTGGTATTTAACAGAAGAAATGGTACCTCT
This sequence comes from Dysdera silvatica, assembly GCA_006491805.2. Lineage (NCBI taxonomy): Eukaryota > Metazoa > Arthropoda > Arachnida > Araneae > Dysderidae > Dysdera > Dysdera silvatica. Next base: position 255,199,199 of record QLNU02015360.1, read on the forward strand.
TGTACTTTGGAGTAACAAGGTACCAGTAAAAGCATGAAGGTCTCTTGCTGATGCAATGCTAGCTGTCAAGCCAAGCCCAAATTCTGTTACAATTTTTAAATTAAAAAATAGATTTGGAACTGCTTTTGGCAAACCTAAATTTTTAACCACAACTCAGTTTGTCAACAACTCTTTCTGACTTGGTTGAAACTGATTCATGGTTTATTTTTGATCTTCTCAAGTTAGATGCTCAGTTTCTGAAATATGATATAGAGAGATGGATAAATTTTCCTTCTTATAAAACATCTTTAAAGAACATTGAAGCTCTAAATGTACTAAATGATTGTGCAGAACAAGGAGTGCTCAGTTCGGACTTCATAACATCTGCCAAAAGTGAAGACCACTACCAAAATGTACTTCAAATAGTTGAACAAGAACATAACCAGCAGTCAAATTTACGTAAATGCAAAATAGTACCCTAGTCCCAGTAGTTAAAAGGGACAGTTTTGTGTTTTATAACATATAATTTAAAAAGGGTTTTCAAATTAAAATATGATAAAAATGTATTATTTTATCTATTATGCAAATATACAGTAGGCTAAAAAAATGATATATAATAAAGGAAATAATTTGTTCAGTTGTAAAAACAATGCATTTTTCGTCATTTTTTCAACATTTCATACTTTTCCCTCATAATTGGTGGATCACATAGATGATCAAAATGTTCAAAACTTTACAGAATTAATTTTTGTTATATTTAGAACAAAAATATCACAGGGACAAAAACATTTTTGGAAAATTTAAAAAAGATTAGACGCTTGGTGCACCCTTTTATATATGTATATATAGAGAGAGCTTGTTATTCATTAAATTTTAAGTAAATTCAAATGTGAATATTAATGTATGCATGCGCATACCTACATATGATACCTATACAAACTTTATTTTCAAAGTTTGGAATTTTAAATTCAGAAATAGATTATGTGAGCATTGTCATTAATCCCCAACTTCACACTTCATACAGATACTACTGAACTTACTTTGAGAATGTATTTACTCATAGTTTCAATATTTTTGCATTATGAAGCTTAATTGTGTTCATTCTTCTGAAGCTCCCACTGCCTCCGGAGGTCATAAAATTGCTTCACAAACAGTGTCTGAAAACCAGATTTTTGTAGAAGATACTAATGATGTTACTCGAGCGTAAGTAATTTATATTTATTAATTTTTTGCTTCGTATGATTTTTGCATATGAAATATTTTTTTGCATGTTAATATTTCGTTTCATTTTCAATAGTGGACCATCATCCAACAACTGTTTTAATTTGGACAGTCCAAAAGCGGTAATTATATTTAATGTTTTTGTTAATTTTGTTTAAATACCCTTAAAATGTTACGCTTCAAGTATTCATTCACCAAACTGATATCTGAAGTTGGTTTATTTTGTGTTGGTGAACTTTTAGTTAATTCATTCGTGTACATAAGTAACTTTTACACTTTAAGTATTGATACAGCAAAATTGACAGTTTTGATTAAAACCATTTCATTTGTACTGTTAAACCAAACCATAAGCACGTTTAGCTTACTTGAATACATACTAAATTCACCTAAAGGTCAGGGGGAAAACAAGATTTTCTAGTTAAACATGGAATAATCAGTGAAATTTTTCCTAATTTCTGTACCAATTATTCCCTAATTCTCCACACTCTAATTATCTACTTTTAATCCTCCATTCCATAATTCCCCACTCTCCAGCTTACCGCTTCTCCGCTCTTCGGTGGCGCAATGTGGTAACATGTTCGCCTAGCACACCATTAACTTGGGTTTGACTCCCAACGGTGAAAAGAACACTTACTCAGAGATCTCATAAAGATTGCACTGCTCACTGTAGTCCGGGGTTTGGTTCCCTAGGCCTTAAGAGGTTTGGATTCCTCGGAAAACAGTAGGTCCCAGTGTCACATGACCATTATAGTTCTTGAGCCGTAAAATCACAAAGGAACAGTCCACTTCTCCATTCTCAACATGAGTATTTATAATGTTGAATCCAACAATAGCCTTCCACCTTTATTTAAAAAATGATGTAAAAAATTTTATTATTATTAACTTCCGTAGAACATTTTCAGCATTAAAAAAATAAACTTGTAGAAGAGAGCATAAATCATATGAAACAGAAGAAAGCTTTTCTACTGTCATGCAGGGGTGTAGTCACGGCCTAGCGTCACTAAGGCACTTCTTTTGGAGGCCTACCGTCGCTAGGGCAAAATTTTGGGAAATCATACTTTTTACAAACAAAATTCTGTTCAAATTTTAAGTAAAAAAAAATGTGTGGATTCCACAGTTCTGTTAAACAATTTTTGAAAGCAATGACCCTAGAACTTTAAATTAATCAACTAAGAATCATGGAAGTTTAAACGAAATTACATCTTGGAACACATATAAACTGTGTTTGCAAAATAGGAAAAGCCACAATGCGTTGTTTGACACAGCGAAGACAACAAGGGAGAAAAGGCAGATTTTTTACTATTTTTTTTTTCAGTTATTTTCTTTATTTTATTAGCTCACTTCAGAGGTCATTCCTGGTTTAGTTTCGGCTTGGGCACATGTATTTTTATCACGTTACCATTATTTTATGCTTGTATGCCCCGAAGCATATATGCTGTAGGCAGTGTCGCATCCAGAGGGGCATTTGGGTGTGCCTTATAATGCCAGCTCAACAACCCATACATGATGATAGTTTCTGTCCCTATCAGATTAATGGGCTATTGATTGGTTAAGGGGTTCCTTAATCCCTCCCTGTGGATACATCCCTGATTTAGAAGAGCGCTAGGCTACTTTTTTTTTTAGGACTACACCACTGCTGTAAAGCATTGCAGAGGACAAAAGGTTAGTTAGTCCAGGGGTTGAATCCTTGGGCCTTAAGAAGTTTGGTTTCCTCAAAAAACTGTGGGTTCTGGTGTAGCATGACCCTTGCTGTCCTTGCGCCATAAAATTCAAACAAGCAAAAGGCTGGCTTCTCCCTTGCTGAGAACGCTGAAGCAGGCAGAACAATGTCTCTTTTCATTAAATCGAAAGATTTACGGGAAAATATAAAAGGATATATTATTTTTTTTTTTTAGTAACTTTCAACATTAAAGAACTTAAATTGGGAAGAAAAAAAAAATTTTTTTTTTTTTTTCCTAACTGATCTGAATTTTAATTTTTAAGCTCTATATGTTGTGTTTAAGTACGTATGATATCTAAACTCAATTTCACAGCTAATTGTTAGCCAAACTTTTATATATTTATGCTTCAAAATTGTTTTTTGTTTAATTTTATTAAACGCTGAATTTTTCCATTGTGTTAACATGGATGCAAATGTGAATATTTATACTTTGATAGCTGCATTGCTTTCTTTCGTTTTGTTTAGTGCTAAATTAGGTATTTTGTGCAGGGTGTCTACTCATCTGGAAAAGTCAGGGAAGTTTTTTCTGACTGTAAAAGTCAGGGAAATTTGAAATTCATTGTTATAATAAATAACTTATTAAAATAATTTTCCTGAACTGTGCTTTTCATACCACATTACCTACTGAAAAATTTGAAAAACTTGTACTTTTGACTAAACTTCTTCCAAAAGTTACCATTTTGCACCAAAACTAATATAATTTATATAAAATTATTAAGCCTATATATTTTTCAGGAGAAAATGTTTGCCAAATATATAACTAAAACTTGAAAAACAAAAAGTGTTTTTAGCTAAATTATTTAATTTGTAAGGGATTTTGATCATACCAACCTCCTTTGCCTTATATATAGTCATACACATTTTAAATGAAATAGAAGATGAAGCATCAGCTTTGCGATTATATAGTTAAACTCTTTTATAATGAACTCGAAAAGGGCCGAATGGAAATGTTGCTGTAAATATTTAATTAGTGCAAGTTTTTAGTGTAAAGAAATACACTTTTTAATACAGCTTTTGAATTTGTAAATTCACTATAATTGAGTTATAAATGGCTTTGGGGTTTGCGTTAATCGATTTCCTGGCCTTCAAACTTATTTTGATTGCGCAAATTTTAGTGCATTGTGTGTTGTTTACTGTAATTAGTAACTGGTAATCGATTAACATTTGGTCTGGAAACCTGGAAAAGTCAGGGAAGTTTGAAATAGAATTTGGGTAGACACCCTGTTTGTGGGTCCTTAATATTTTGTTTTAGGTCCTTAAAAACTCCTTAATTTTGCTTTTTAAAAAATAGTATGAACCCTGTGTTTGTTTATATACTTACTTCGCAATCATGTAAATATGTTTGCTTAATTTTTACTTTAATCTAGGGATGCTCAAGAGACATGGTTATTGATTGCATTGAAATTGAAGAAAGTCAAGATGGCTTTCCAGAAGAGAAAAAGTCAAATGAGGATGATGATATCATTTTGTAAGAAAAATTATTTCTGTATCATTTTGTTTTCAGAATAGTTGTCAAAATATGAAATTCTCTTGATTCATACTGTATCTGTTTCTTTATTTAGTGTCACTGCAAAGAAATCAAATGACAATGGTAATTTATTTCTATATAATTTTCCATTAATTTATGTAAATAACTTGATATGTGTAAAGTGGTTACTTCAAAAACGTAATTTTTACAATTTACCTGGAACCTTGTATCATATTTTGACATTTTGTGATAACCTTATACTTTATAAAATAGGATTTTTTTTACTCCTTATTTCATGCATTTGTATTTTTAGAAATAGTGAAATTCTTAATTTGTTGCTATAATCTGTAATGTATGCACATTTTAAACCCTTCTTTTCTTCCCCTCAGATGAAGTGCAAGTTATAAGTGGCCCTGTTCCAAGTACAAATAAGTCTAGAAGACCTGGTATAAGTAGTTTTAAGGCCAAAAGGGCAAAATTGCAGCCTTCCGTTATTGAAGTACTTGATGTTTCTTCTACAGAAGAAGACTCATCTGAAGAAGTATAAGCTCTTTATATAACAGACTGAAATTATGTGATAGCATGCACTTAAAACTAGGGTGTCAACGGTTTTAATCATGTAATTTAAAAAAAAAAAAGATAAATTCAAAAATTTAATACCCTTTTTTTTAAATCAATGCTTTATGTTGAATTTTTTAATTTATTTTTTAAAATAAGTTCAAACTATTTTTTTTTAAATAAATCAGTGGCTGAAATCTGATTTAATTAATACTCATTTTGTAAAACACAGTACTGTCAAAAACAACTTTTCTGATGATTTCACTACAGTTTACATACTGTTCATGGTCAACTGCTCCTTAAAGTTAAAATAGTGTGTTTGTTAGGTATTTCCTTATTCTAGCATAACGGAACGTATTATTTAAATCGCCAAATATTTTCAGAATCATTTTGCTTGGGCCAGATTAGCGATGTAAAATTTCCGGAAATTTTGATAGGATGTGATGGGTGGGGTTTTTGTTTTTTCCAAGAAATTGGAAATTTTGCTAAATGATGATTTTGCATCAGTTTTCCTTATTTTTGTCATGGCACAGCGAATTAAAAATAATAAATTTAACATCTACACATATTTGTGATGGGTGATGTTTTCTGAAGTTGCAGAACTCTTTGAAGTTCTTAAAACCCATCGCCTTAGCCATAACAAAATCAAAATTGAATGTTGCTCTGCTTTCTGATGTCCCTCAGCTTTCGGTCGGTCAAAGGTTTAACAAATATCAATTTGTCTACTTCTCGCTTACATCCTCATGAAGGAAAAAAATTGTGATAAAAAAAAAGTGTGATGTCAGTTTAACTTATTTATTCAATCTTAATTTCTATGAGTATAATCATAGATGGTTAGTTGCAAGCAAACTACAGTATTTTTAATTATTTCCAATGATCTGGGACACACCACGCATGGTTGCATTGGTGTAAGCATATATAGGTTTCTTCCATTGCATTCTTTAAAACATGTTGTGTCTTAAAATTTAAGCTGTTCTTGCTTTATGTTCATGAAATGGTTTTTCAGCATCATTTTCAGGTGTATAACTTAGCCAAAATTAAAAACTAATGTTGATTAAAGTTGACATCCATTACTCAGGCTGGGAAGTGAATTACCTTTCTCACCCTTTCTTAGATCTGTCACCTTTTATGCAGATTATATTCATAAAATATCAATTTTTATGAATTCTGGATTCTACCCACACTTTAAAAAAAAACCTGTCAATTCTATATTAAATTTTTTGGAAAAATTGCCAAAACTACTGAAACTTCATAATTTTTTTTTTTCGAAAATCTTATCACGAAACTGATATATATATACAGGGTGATTATAATGAAGTTCCACTTTCAAAAAGTTATAAAAAAAGAACCCGTGGTCAGAATGACCTGTAATTTGACCTAAATATATGGAAATTTGTCTCGCGAAAGAAAAAATTAGTTAGAAATTTTAACAATAGATAGTTCTGTACTCTTCATGGTACGTACATGGCTTTGGTCACAACTCACGTTGGAATCCCAGTGCTGCCATTGCTTGAGTTCCAGGGTAAGCCAACTGTACAGGTCAATGTGCATGACTGTTACGTTTTTTTACTAAGAAATTCAATGAATAAAAAAATTACTTTCAAGTCATTCAGCTATTGTGGCATTCTTTGCTCAAAGCCCATCCACCACAACAAGGTGGTGCCACGTCAGCTAGGAAACAGAATTGGTTTTTAATTGTTCCTAAACCAAAAACCGTATAAAAAGCAAGCCATGGTTCAGTTTTTAATTGTCCCTTAGCCAAAAATAAAATCCACCAATCAACTTGGCGAGGCTTTACAAAAGAAGTCTTTCAAGAAGTGAAGTAACTCATGTTTATGGGTGTCAAGACTTTGAAATCTGAAGAAAGGATAAAAAAAAAAACTATAGAAGCTGGAAACATGGAAAAGTCTTGAAAAGAAAAAGTCAGTGCTTGAGAAACCCAAAAAAAAAAAATTGCTTTTTTCTAAAGAAGAAAAACCAGATGATAAACAGAAACTGAAATAAAAGAAAACTAGAGCTAAACCAAATTGTAAAAGAAAGTTAAAATGAAGGCCATACCCCATCCAGGACGTTAATTTTAACCGACTTATGTTGGTAGGGTTTATAAAAAAAAAAATCATTGATGTATGTACTCAATAAGACTGAGATCTGATACACAGTTACAATTATCATTTAGACATTTTAATTAACAAATTGTACTTAGCATATAGTTAACTTATAATGTGTATGAAGTGACCATAAGGAAGAATTACCCTTTTGATAAAATGGGTAATCTTTTCCATAAAATTTGTCATCTTTTAATCACCTTTTCTCGTGAAATTAGTCACCTTTTTGAAGGCTAGCAAGTTCTCCCCACCCTAATCACTACATGAAGGTAACTTGATTTTTTTATTTTACCTAGTCATCACAATTGGAAGAATCGTCTAAAAATAAAGAATCTTCCAAAAACCATGAAGAGCCTCCAGAAAACCATGAAGAGCCTCCAGAAAGTCGTAAAGAGCCTCCAGAAAGTCGTAAAGAGCCTCCAGAAAGTCGGGAAGAGTCTCCAGAAAGTCATAAAGAGCCTCCAGGAAGTCAGGAAGAGCCTCCAGAAACCCATAAAGATCCTCCAGAAAGTCAGGAAGAGCCTCCAGAAAACCATAAAGATCCTCCAGGAAGTCAGGAAGAGCCTCCAGAAAACCATAAAGATCCTCCAGGAAGTCAGGAAGAGCCTCCAGAAAACCATAAAGAGCCTCCAGGAAGTCAGGAAGAGCATCCAGAAAACCAGGAAGAGCTTCCAGAAAACCAAAATGAACGTTCGGAAAATGAAGAACCTTCAAAATGTTCAGCTGTAAGTCAAATTTTTAATTTTCTTTATAAAGTACCATATAGATGATAGTGGTCAGTACATATCTTGTATTTGGATTTAGTTTTTCACAAAAGTCTAGTTTTAGGCAAATCTGACTTATCAGTAGCTTTATAAATTATGCTAATACTTAATAAAAACTAAGTATATTCTAAGTATATCACAACTAAGAAAATGAATTCAATTTATAAGAAGATAGTATTTGTTTTATCAGCTTACCCTAAAAAGTGCTTTATATATATATCAATATGCTGGATGTGGTGGCTGGAAACCCGAGGCTCTTAGTCTTTTGTTTAGTCCAGGAAATGTTTAGTGACTTCTGCAATCTTTCTGTTCACCTTTTGGTAGAAGATAAGTTTGGCCAGTTAGGGCGAGAGGATTTACTTTACAAATTACATCTGTGGAAAGAATCCAGAGCACATCATGTGGTGAAGGGTAAGAAAAAGGAGGAGTAGGTCCTGATGGATGGAGAAATATAATTTCCACTTTTTCATTTTCCCCCAAAATATAACTCAACCACTATCTGCCGTTGTATATACAAGTGACATATCCATTCAATTCATTAATGTCTAATTTCTCTCCTTGAGGAATAACTATAGCCAATTGATAGGGCAAATCAAAATGACTTAGCACAAACTTTTGTTCCACACTGTAAGGAAGTAAAAGCATGGAGCTTTTGAGTTCCTGGAATTGCCATAATCTGACTGAACCGAGCTATTGCTCGTGATGAAGGCCCATGTGATGGGGTAGAGAAAACTGCTAGGGGGAGGAGGGGGGAAGCAAAGACAAGTCTACAAAGGCCATACCAAAACCAGATTATGACCCCTTTTCAGCTTTATGGATGGACAAAACTTGACCTTTCTAAGACCATGGAATTTACTTATGTTACATAAAAATACATAGAAAATGAACATCGGTCTGATCTGACACATGCGTGTGGAGAACCTGAAATTGTCAGGAAATTTGAAATCAGTCCTGAAAGTCAAGGGAGAAACAAGATTTTTTGGCAAAATCTGGAAAAGTCAGGGGTGAAATTTTCCTAACTTCTGTTCTCAAAAACTAAATTTCACGCAAAAATAAATTAAAGTTATATTTGCAATAATTAGTCTGGGATTT
>QLNU02015360.1:255217522-255230300 GCA_006491805.2 Dysdera silvatica
ACACACACACACACACATATACCTTGTGAACTTGGCAACCTTCCCCACTTTATTGTGACCACAAGAGAGGTGGGGCATTGGGGTCATCCGGGGAAAGAGGGTATTGATTTCCTGGCAAATCCCTACATTTTGAGTGTTCTAGGGTATTTCACCATGGCATTTTGCACGACACCCTGTAAACAACTGTTTTCAAAAATGAAGTTGATAAAATGAAAAGTTAAGACCAGAATAACTGACGTCCACCTTGGAAACACTCTTAGGGTTGCAATATCAAAAATAAAACTTAATATTGATTGGACTGTTAAAAATAAGCAGTGCTATAAATCTCACTAAAAGGTTTGATTTCGCTTTACATATCAATAACTAAAAGTATTGTAAATGTTTTTTGCTTCCATACGTATTTTACATTGTTATACAGTAAAACCTCGATTATCCGTTAGTCACGGGACCAGAGCCTTGACGGATAATTGAAAAGACGGTTAAGCGGAAACGGGGAAATTTACAGTACAATATAGTACATTTTTATTAAAATTATACAATTAAAAAAAAATACGTTGTGAAATTTGCTGAAGGCACAAACGAAGTTTATTTGAATCGACAGAGCTTGTAATTAATGAAACACGAATATAAAATATTACATAACTGTGTGTAAAATTGTTATTGGTTGAAACGCAGGCTTTTTTTTTTTCGTACATTCTGCTTCAGCATGTGGGATGGTTTTTGTATGTTCTCCAGTCTCCTGTGCACTCAATACTTGCTGAATGAGTTCTTCGTCACTAAAGAACTCAAATCGAAACCTGCTTCAAGGTTGTCAATATTCATCTGTTCAACAACAGCGTTAATTTCAATGTTTTCTCCTGCGGGTAGAGCCTCACAAGTGTGTAAAATTGTCTCATTGTCGATGTTAACGGAGTGGCCCTAACTTGAATTTGACGCCGATGGTTAGGCGAGAAAGACGGTAAATCGGGAGACGGATAATCGAGGTTCCACTGTGTGTGTATGTATATATATATGTGTGTGTATATATATATATATATATATATATATATATATGTGTGTGTGTGTATATATATAAGTTTGTGTATACACATATGTATGTGTGTGTTTAGTCCCAGAGGCGAATCAAGGAAAATATTTTTGGGTGGGCATGCAAAACTAATATAGGGACATAAGGAAAAACTATCAACAAAGGCTGATCCAGGCTGTGGGCGTACCTTTCGAGCCGCTTTTGTTCAGTCCTAATATTGCTGATACAGTAGTGCGGGCCAAAAAGAATGAGCAAGTTTCGTCCTTGGATTGAAAAAGGTTGAAGATCCCTGCTGTCGTGGGTCAGTTAGCAAACCAGTATAGCGCACAATATCTCTATCCCCTTCTATACTCCCTATTGCTGTAAAACGCTAGCTTACAATGAAGAAATCATTCGTCATTGCTGGTGGTATTTCCAGGTGCTAAAAACGACTTCCTCACCTCGCCCCACGGCTTAAAATCTTTAATGCAAGATAAAATCTCGGGCGCACCAGGCGCTTAAATTCCTTAACCCTTTGACTACGAATTTTTTTTTTAATTCCCAATTTTTAATTTTTTTTCTCCAGTAGGAATAAATATTTCTTCCATATATTTTTCTTTCCAGTAGGAATTTTAAAAATCTTAGTGGGACATATATGTCCCGTAAGGAGTTAAAGGGTTAATAGGAATTTTGTGTTAAATTGATCCCCATGTGTAGTCATTCCGTAATTTCTACTCCCACCTATATGGTCACCTTGAAAACGCGCCCTTCCCCCCACGTCACGGTAATTCTTCATAGCACTCCCGTATTCCCTCTTCCACTAAGTCAAAAGAATGAAGTTCAGAAAACCTTGCCAGTCGACCCCCTCTATCTAAAATTAAATTAAATGTGCTGTATCCATAGCAGCAGCTAGAACTTTACATTAGGGGTTGTCTTGAATGGCGCTAACGTTCGTTATCTATTCTCGGAAAAAATTGGTCTAATCTGATGGACAAAGGAAAATCACGTGTTTTGGACGACGTGTTGGTGTGCATGGCATTTTGTTAGTTTGTGCCTGTGGTCAACATATTTGCAAAACCAAAGAATCTGTCATTTTCAGACAAGAAGAAATTAATCGAAAAATTTGAAAATTCCAATCGATCTAAATAGCAACTTTCTTCAAAACGCAAAATGCCGTATCGGAGAAAAACGCGTTTTTCTCCGATAGACGGCGCCTGCTGCCTGGGTCAATATTCCAATTTAACAGACTATAAATGCCGATTAATAACCCGGTTTCTGATTACATACAGAAATATATTGCTTTTTTTTCTCAAAAAATTATCGTATTTTATTTTACAACGACGATGATATCGTGATATGATAACCTTTCATAACAAATTTTAAAATAAAATTTAAATCTTACATACCTTTTTCTACTCTTTTATTTACACTGAAGGCGGTTTATTGGATGAAATGATTTCTCAGGCATGTTGAATAACTGGTAATGAATTGATAGTTTACACTGAAAGCTAAATTGCAAAATGCATATAAAAGCAGACTTTATTTTAATGGTTAATAAAATAAAGAATTAAATAGAATTTTAATCAACTAATTAATTTAATTATATTTTATTATAATTAATTATAAAACAAAGAATTAATTAGAAGGCTTGACACCTGTTTGGAAAGACTTTAATGGAATGTTAATGAAATTAACACATGAATTTACAATAAACTGATGATATAACTACACAATGTATAATACATAATTTCTAATAACTTTTGACACAAGTCAGATTTTTAATACACTGCATGATAAAAATAAAGTATCAGGTATTCATGAATAGCAATTCTTTCCAAAATAATTTTACTTGGAAACACAAACTACATAATAAAGCAGCATGTAACCGAAAAACAAAATACAGAATAAACACTTACTGTGTCCTTAATACTGCAGATATAAATAGGCTAAATGGAACACAATAATATACTCCCATTATTATCACAAATAAATATCATGTAAAAATTGTAGAAAACCGAGAAACCCTTTTTATTCTTCGGTTAACTGCTGCGAACACATGAAAGCACATGGCATGTTTACCCATGTCATTTGGCGTCCCCTATGATCAACCCTAGTAATTACTCCAAAAGAAAGTGGGGACACGCTTAAAATTCACGTGAGCGGGCCTATAGTAACCTAATTGGCCGTGCTAAAAGCCAACCAAGTTAGTATAGAGGGCGTCATGACGTCACTGGATTGGACCAACAATTTCTCGAAGAGAAGTCGATTTGCTTGTACAGTAAGACTCTCTGTCAGAACTGTTATATTATTGCTTAATCTGTTTTGAATGATTAAAATAAAAGTATAAAAGAGCGAAATTGTTATCATCACGTAGCTTGTTAGACTGTGGCGTGCAAATTATGATTGAAGTTCACGTGTATTTCAACGTGAGATTCCCACATGCTTCTTCTATGTTACGAAGAAAATGGATTCACCACCATGTGAAAAGAAAAGGTTTCGCAGTAACAGCGAGTTCAAAGGTATGTTAACTTACATTTTATTCTTAATTTTTTTGATGCAGTTAAAAAGAATATTGGGCGCTAGTACAGAATTCATCCCACGGTGATTTTTAGTGCGAAGTGTTTCTAACGCGCATGGCAAGTGTCAGGACTTGCCGATATGCTTCGACCATGCGTCGTCGGCTTGCGAGATTTGAATTTCCATAACACTTTCAGCATTAGGACCAATTTAAACGATCTCGTTGGCTAACGATGACATCACTTATATAGATTTACTGCGCGATTTTGATCGCCAATGTAAAACGCACCAAAAGATCAACCACTTCAGAGTTCAAGCTCGTCGTTTGTCGTAAATCAGATTCTAATAGCGGGATAATTTAGACAACCGTCTTCAATAATACTTCCAATTTATTTGTAATATTACCATAACTTGATTTTTTTCTTTAATTTAAATTTAAAATGTAAGAAATGGCTATAAATCTTTAAAACAAAACAATATTTTTGAAATATTGTGCTGCTAGCTTATAATTTTATAGAAAAATCATCTTTTGCCTCAATTTTTGAGTAGATGGCGGCTGAATTTAAAAAAAGCAAACAAATCATACCGAGTGCGTCGAGTAATAACACCGTATTTAAAAAATAAAGAAGTTTGCATATCTCCCTTGATGCCTGGAATTGCCTTTCTTGATTGAAATTGAAACTTAGTAGTTTTGAAATAGAGTAAAACCTCCCTAAGGCGACCATCGTAGGTTCCGTGAAAAAGAGATCGCGTAGAGAGGTGGTCTCTGAATGGAGCTAAATTTAGAATTGGGTCTATGGAGGGGGGAAGGAAATCCATTTCCAAAAAAGGTAGTCGTTAAGGGAAACGGTCTCAGAATAGAGGTGGTCTTTAAGAGATTTTTCTATATATAATTGAAAATTATTTCAGAGTTGTTTTTTATCCATGGAAAATGTATATTCGTCAATTTTCACGATGACTTCAATTTACCAAAAACCATGAAGACAAAAAAAACACAACTGGCTTGCGTTTTTTTATGCAAAAACCCAGTATTTGCCAACCCTGTTTGCCCTGCATCCAAGTTATGTCTATATGCATGTATTATTTAATAACTCAATGATTTGAATAGCTGGAAAATACATTACTTTTAAAGACGTTTGCTCAACTACATTTCTTATATTGGAGCACCTGCAGGAAGCTTCAGGCTTTGACAATGACATCAAGTTCTTTTGCAGTTATTAATGGTTCTTTTAGCTCACATACTACCCTAATTTCTCCAAAAAAAAAAGTCAATTCTTTTTGACGGGAATTATTTTGAACTTGGAACCCACCACACATCACCTGCTTAGCCAATCAGATTGCTGAAATTGGTCCTAATGCTAAAAGTGTTATCGAAATTCAAATATCGCCGTCGGCTTCCACCTAGGTCGAAGTCGCCATGTTGTTTACCTTATGTCACAGGACTCCGCCTCCTCGTCCCCTTCCTCTTCATGCCTGTTTAACTTAATCTCTTCCTCCTTACATTCTTCTTCCATCCAGCGGACTTAAAAAAAAGGGGGTACTAACCTTCATTTATTTTCTTAGACTGATGTTTGTGGCCGGAACTTTTTTTTTAATATATATATATGGGGCTCCTTGTCGTTGCTTGCATATCCACAAATATGTCACAGGCAACACCTCAATCGTATTTAAGTTGCTTTCACTAAACCTAGCTCTCTTACGCACATTTTCACCTCTTATCCTATGCTGCCAGGTAAAGGAGTCATCCACGTTAGGTCTATTGCCTCCCTGGAAGACAACATGCGTGTGACGTTCCATCTGATGTCACAACCCCCTCCCACACTGACTTCGACTCTTCTCTAGAGGAAAATTGCACTGAGGGATGATTTCTGTACTATCACTGAATATTGGATTAAAAATGTATTATTTTTACAGGTGATCTATTAATTCGTACAGATCTGTATTGTTATAGTTTTACAGCTTTCCCCAAATGAAGATTAATAATTTTTGCAAATATAGTTAATGAATAAAATAAACTCCTGTAATAATAAATGTCTTGTACAAAAGTGAATTCTGCATTTTTCATATTATGCTATAAAATATAATTGTTCTTGGACATCATAGCGTAGTCATTCGTAGGGCATTAAATCCCTAACCAACTATTTACTTGACTATAATAGTTGCTTACTTGACCATTTCCGTTTGACAAGTACTTTTTGTTAATTTGCTTTTGCAGCCTTAGAAAAATTTATTTCCTCTCCGTCATGTAAAGCCAAAAATATATTTTAAATAGAGCATTCAAAACTATAAATTATCTAGATGCATATCACTGCAATTGTTTCGTTAATTATGTTGAGACTTTGAAACAGGATTGTAACAATGACTCCTATAAACATTACATATGCAAGTTTTACACAGGGTTTACTGGGTTTCGAGGGAGTTGAATATGTTATTTTTTTATATTTTAAAAAAAGTAATGTTTTTTATGTTCTTTAAACAAGCTAGGCATTTTAGGAATTAACATTTAACGATTATTTAAATTTGTATTTTATAATATTGCACCCTTGCAACGAAAGTGTTACAACTCAAAATTCGGTGAAAATGACTTAATGTTACAATCAGATGTAGAAAACAGTGCTGCATTTTGCCATGCAAAATGTTAGGTCATAAGTTATTTGGGTTTCTGCTAGTTGGCACATGTCATTAGATGAACACAACATCCCTCAATTCAACCAGAATTTTTTGTTTTTTGAAGATTGGGATTTTTTGAGTTGTAACACTTTCGTTGCAAGGGTGCGATATGTCAGTTTCAACATAACCTAAAAACAGTCCTTTTTTCTATTCATTTACCCAGGTCTGTATGCTAGTCTTTACTGACAGATTTTGAGAGAATCTGGTGTATCTTCGACAGTTATTAAAGTACTGTTGTCAGTGTGTCACATATCTAAGTCTAAAATAAGGAGCATATTCTACTATTCTCCAAAGCTGTACACCGTATATGTCATCGACATGAAATACCTGAATTTTGCCAGATTCTGAGAGACAACGTTCAGTTATGCAGTATTTGAAGAGAGTTATGCGAGAGAGCTTGACATCTATAGAAGAGTACAACATTCATGACAATTTAAGACCATTGGTGAACTTAGGTAAAAATTACGATTGTCAAGTTTATCTTCAAAATGGACAGTGATATTTGAAGACAATAAACTATTGATATTAAATCTGAACTTGTGACGAGTTCCACTCGTAACAAATTCTACTATAATAGATTCAGTTTTGAATCTTGGTACTATTTTGCTGAAACTGAACTGAAAAAACTACAACTCGCTTTATCACCAAAAAGTAAATGAATTTAATAAATTGTCCAGCATCGTGGATAGCCTTAGTAATTTGAATGCAAGTTCTAGATCTGTTATCAATTGCGTAAATACCATTTATATATTACATTGTTACAGAGTGTAATTATAAAAGTGCCTGAAAATAAATACTCTCTCTTTTTTAATAGAACAGGTGGTAAAATTATAAAAGAAAAGTGTGCATTTCTGATGTTTAGACGGCTTTAGTAGTTTACTCTTTTCGATTTCTCCATATGCATATAAATTTTAAGCAGTTTTGAATACCCAATTTCTCCTTATTCTAGCACTATTAAAAGGTTATGTTCTTCATTTTAAATTAACCCCATAGATGAATGTGAACAAAAAAAATTTCTTAAACTATATATGCACTAAATTTAAACAGTTATCGGTGGCACTGCGGAATTCGTCTCCTAGTGCTTCCCTCCTCTTAAAATGAGTCGGAAAGTCGCTAAATGTTGTAGATGGGCTTGTGATGATAGTACCCCCTTTTTTTTTAATGATGTAAACAACCTCACGGCAGGTCAGTGTCAGTTGCGTTCCTTTAGAACAGATTTTTAGTAGTGATGGTGATAATGTATTATCTAAACACAGAGTATCATTGTTACCAAAAGATGCAAAAATGCAGGTGTTTCTTGCACAAAATAAAAGTATTTAGCATTACATGTAATTATTTTAGAAGTTCCCTATTACATGCACCAATTGTTTTACAACATGCTTGGGGAATTTATATTAAACATACTTTCCAAATCTGCTGAAATTAACAAAACATCAATTGAAAAGTATAGGGAATTAACAATTAATTATGCTACATATAACTATGCGTACCTGTTTTTATTACGTATTTTTATGTTCAAATTTTATTATATGCACACATTTCATATTCGTAAATTATATTTCATGAAATGGTTTTAATGTACGTAAATTTGAAATCATAAAGCGCACCCAAATAATTTCACGACAGCAATTAAAATAACAGTTCGCTAATATTGCGATATATCATATCTAAATTTTAGTTTGATGATATATCGTGATGTGAAAATTCTGTTATGACTCAGTCATAACGCTGAGTGCACCTGATACAAGGGATGCAATAAAAAGAAGAAAAAAAAAGAAAAGGTTGTGTTGCTGGCAGTGTGCCCAGTTAAAGCATCAACATAATTAAACACTAATTTCAGTATTATGTGATAATGTCTTATATTTTTAATTATGTATATCATGATTGACAATGTAAAGTCCTTGAAAATGAATTTTGGTCCTTAAAAAGTCCTTGAATTTCATCAGGACAAAAGAGTGGGAACCATAGTTTAGCGATCTTTTCTTGTTCCTTTTTGTTTCCTCTTCAAAATTCTTAACAGCACCTGTTAAGCATTGTTGATATAAATAATTTCATTGCTTATGATTTTTTGAGCAACGACAGCGACTTTTTTTTTTAGCCGTTTTACTACAACTTGTTTTTCCCCATTTTATCATTTTTGTGACAGCATGTTTTGAGTCAACTTAAACCCTGCATGTTACTAATGAATGAAATGCAGGTAAAATCCCAATTTAATTATAAAGGTGAAAGCATAGTTAGGAAATGAGTGAGTTTTGACAGTTGCTGTAATAGAACACATGTTTTTATGGTGCAAAATTTGTTGTCGCCACATAAAAATGTTATTCATATTTTGCCAATTCGTACATTAACTGCCCAAGAACTTCGTGATTTTTTGCAAAAAAATTATTTTAAATTAGAAACCAATGGTTTTAAAATTATCCCTCAACTACCGACAGTTGGTCTGGCAGACCGCTACTCACTTACAAATTTTTTGTTTTACAAAAGTTTGGATAATCTCTGAGAGATGGTGTTTCATGTACGTTTACGTTAGATAATAAGCAGTAGTTTAGCAGATGCATAGCTTTACGAAGGTGTTTTCTTGTTTGATTGATTGCAAGTTTGAAAGGAGTCTCTCAGACTGATGGTTGGTATTTGCTTGGCTTTTTTCCATCATGTAATGTAAACTATAACTGCAATATAACGTGGTATTTTGTGTAAATAAAAATGAGTTCTGTTGCTGGATCTTCAAAGAAGGTGCAGTGGGGTGATTCCCATTTTGAAGAGACGTTTATGGCGTGGTTTGAGAATGCTGAGAGTGACATGAGTGGTATTGATTCGGAAGATTGTGTAAGTGAACATGATACCAATACAGAGCAAGAGGAAGAAAACGAGGTGAATGACGAAAATGACAAACTGACCAAACGTTAGAAAAGGAAAACTTATCATAAGAAGTCTCATAAAGAAAAGTTGCTATGGAAAAAATAGTTACAAATGGTTCTCCCAATCTTTTGTGAATAAGAGTAGAACCCAACAACATAACATCATCATGCAACTGCCAGGTTTACATCAACCAGTTCGACAAGAATCCACTAAAGCACCAGCTGACATATGGAGTTATGTTATGAGTGATAAAATGCTTAGAAACATTATGCGGTGGACAAACCAACGTATAGAAAAAGAGAGAATAAAATATAAAAATTCTGATATGAGTGAATTGGAGAATGTAGACATGACAGAGTTAGAAGCATTCATTGGTCTTTTTACTGTAATTTTCAAATCAAACCATGAAAACATCAAAGCCTTCTTTGGTACTGATGGTTCCAGTCGCGATATATTTCGATGTGTTATAAGTAAAAATAGGTTTGAAGTACTACCATCTTCGTTGCGATTTGATAATTCAGATGATAGAAAAGAAAGGTGTAAGGCTGATGTAGATGCACCAATTTCTCAGTTGTTTTACGAATTTGTTAGAAATTGTCAAAAAATATACACATTGGGTACAAATACTACCATAGTTGAGATGTTGATTAGCTTCAGGGGATGATGTAAATTCAGTGTATGTATGCCTAACAAACTAGCGAAATACTGCATAAAATTAATGACTCTTACGGACACCAGAAGTCATTGTTTTTATAATGGTTATTTACACACTGGAAAAGATTTGGATGGTCAGTCTCTAACAGATGAAGAAAAGAAATATCTGAAACCTACACAATCCGTATTACATCTGGCAGCTCTCATATATAATACTAATTGGAACATTACGGCGGATAATTGGTTTTCAGCCATTGAACTGGTAGATATTCTAAGAAAGAGAGGACTCACTTATGTTGGGACCCTTAAAAAGAATAAAAGGGAAATTCCACCCAAATTGATCTAGAGAAGAAGGATTGGCAATATATGGTTTTACCAAACAGAGTACAATAGTTTCATATGTACCCAAGCACTCGAAAGCAGTGATTCTAGTTAGTTCCATGCATCACACAACCTCCACCGATGAAAACTCGGGGAAACCAGAAATAATTACTCATTATGATGATACTAAAGCAGGAGTAGATTCTCTCGATGAAAAATGTTAATTAACTTGTATAGAAGGCCTCAATGCCAGATTTTATCAAATGTTTGTTCCATATCCAACAGAGCCACTGCTGTGATGCAATTACCTTTTAGAATACTTTTTATAAAATCAATGACCCTGAGGAGATGGTGTTCTGTGGAATGTCTACTTCTGAAGCCAAACTGTTGGTTGATTATTATTTCTTCCTTCTCTAGAAATATACCTATTCTTACTTGGAATTCTCTTTTGAGTACTTTGCCTAAAATTTTGATCTAAATTTGGGAATATCTTATTTGATATTCATTATCTAAATATGGTGAATTGTAAAAAAAAATGTTTTATTAAATCATACAGTGTGGTATAAAATGCTTTCTTCATTTTTCCTTATTTCAGTGTAATGAAATTCATTAACTATTTGCAGAAATAATGAGCCCGGAAATAAAGATTACAATAAACTGCATTTCATTTTTTGTTTTTGAACATTTTCTGAAAAACGACAAATTTGTGGCCCTGCAGTGGCGCAGTGTGGTAACACATTCTCCTCGGGTGCCGTTATCTCAGGTTAGACTCCTATCAGTGCAAACATTCCTCAGAAAACAGTAGGTTCCGGCGCAGCATGACCAATGTAGTCTTTGAGCTGTAAAACTAAAAGCGGGCAAATTTGTGATTTATTTTTATAGTTTTCCATAAAATAATAGATTAAATTTTTAGCCATTTTTTTTTTAATTTTTAGTGAATATTTAAAAACAATAGAAATAAAAATTACATGAAGAGAAAGGAGGATTCATTTCAGAGCTTTCCACCTTTACCACGACATCACAAATCTGATATCCCGGCCTGACTGGCCATGGCCTAGACACAGTGACCTTCTGGTGTCTTCCCCACTCTCCCCAACCTGTATATTTGGTAATTAGATATCCATTATAAGAAGTTTCGTTCTCTACTGTGTGTGTATAATGCTCATCCCAGCTATTTTTAGAAGGGTGGACCGTCTTACCTGATCAACAAAGTTAAACCCAAAAAAATATTTTGTGATGGGAAAATCGCAAAGGAAAGAGGGGGGGGCATTTATTATTACTTTATATGCATTATTATAACATAATTATAATTTTATGAATGTTAATTTATTTTGCCTCTGTTTGGGAAGGACAGCTGTGTTTCACGGAAATTTTCATAATTTTAAGGCAAGGCAAAGGGGAATGCTTAGGGTGGACAATTTCCTGGGGTGGGTGGATTGACGGAATTCTGCAATGGAGATTGACTACAATTTTTTTTTGTTTTTTTTTAAATGGTCGCTTTTTAAAATTTTGTGTCCTTAAAAATTTGTTACCCATTTATAGTAAATCCGGGTATTTTTTTCCTTCATGACCTAGTGTGGATGGCAGAGATGTCCAGTTTGGTTCATTGCTGTAGCTAGGCTCCTTTTACCGGGGGGAAGACTCTGAAAGTTTAGCTGGGGGGCTTAGAATTCGTTGTTGTTTGTCGAATGTTTCAATGTATTTTCTTAATATATTTAATAATACTAAGCAGACTAAAAATTTAGTGTTAATGAATAAATTTCTGATGTTTTACATTAACTCAACGATGGGCTTTGCAATGGTAATATGCTCGCTTAGCATGCCATTATCTTAGGTTCGACTTCTAATGGTGTCCAAAGAAATAAAAGTCCTTACCATCAAACTGTTCACTGTAGTCCGGGGATTGGTGCCCATATTCAGTATTGGACTCTCAATGGTGCCAAACCCCCCCCAAAATACCTCACCCTCTTACAAACTCAGGGTTCCCAGGCACCTGGAATTGTTAGGGAATTTGAAATTGTTCCTAAAGGTCAGGGAAAGATGAAATTTTCGATTAAACCTGAAAAAGCCGGAGAAAACCTTAACTTCTATCTTGAATAGCTAAATCTCCCATGAATTTGAAGCCATTTTCCTCATAACCAAAGTTCAGTTTAAAATTGCTTGTGATTGGTCGAAGATTTTTGCCAGAAAGGTCAGTTAATTTTTTTCTCCATTGTGAGTGGGAACCCTGTTAACTGCTCACTGTAGTCATTGGGTTGGTTCTCTAGGCCGTAAGAAATTTAGATTCCTTGAAAAACTGGAGGTCGCTGTGCATCATGATCCTTGTTGTCTTCGCTCCATTAGTTTCAGAAACATTTAAATGTTATAAAACAAAAATAATTCGCCAAATTTTTTCTTGGTTACAGAATTATTATACAAGTGTCTGAAGTGTGAGTTTAGTCCTTGTTAATAGATATTTATGTACATAATATTCATGCTTTTGAAAAAAATTATTTCTCCATTCACTTTAGGGAATGTATTCTTATGAGCGATTCCTATTCCTGCTGCCTACCCCATTCTAATATTTGCACTTTTAGTAGATTATTAAGTCTGTTTCCTTTGTGGAAAAATATAGCCTTCAAAATTTTATGAAAAACTATGTTTTTGTTCATACATTCAAGGAATTGATACTTGTATATTTTTATTGTAGTGGTTTTGTTTTGAAAATATGAATTTCTATATTTCTCACTAGATCCAAAAACGTTTTATTCT
>QLNU02015360.1:255230400-255289130 GCA_006491805.2 Dysdera silvatica
TTAATATAGAAAGAGATTTTAGCCAATTGGATAGTAAACAAAATATTTTTTTCTATTTAGAAAAGTTTTATTTACATTTATGCATTTTCAGCACATTTTTTACAAATTACAGTATTTTGTATTGCACATTTTCCACATTCGTATTTTTTACATTTTATACAAATTTTGTTAGTCTTATTGACTTTACAATATCTTATTTGACAAGCTTTCCGTCCAGATGAATCTATAGCTGTATTTGTTATTGTTTCTGATGAACATCCTTTGCTTAGCTGTCTCTCCTTCTGATATTCGGTCCCAAGCTCTTCTGCCAATTTGCGTTAATCCGGGTTCGACTCCCAGCAGTGCAAAAAGAACGCTTACTCAGAGATCTCATAAAGATCGCACTGCTCACTGTAGTCCGGGGTTTGGTTCCCTAGGCCTTAAGAGGTTCGGATTCCTCGGAAAACAGTAGGTCCCGGCGCAGCATGACCACTGTAGTCTTTGAGCCGTAAAACCAAAAAACAAACAATCTTTCTGCCAATTGAAATAAAAGTTCTTGCCTCGATATTTCTTCAGCCGTCGTTTCTTTGTATAAAATCCAAGCATTTATCCCGGCTAAATCTAAGATATTGAAAAATACCTGTAAAGCCATCTTTGACATTTAGATTTTACGCTATATTTTCTGGCCATTTGATCGGTTACATCTACACCGAATTTTGTGCTATTGTAAAATCTAATTGTCTCTGGTATACGGGTGTCACTTTTTTCAATTTTAACGGATGAATGCATTGAACTAAGTATCAATACTTTTTTATTGGGTTTAGCTTTGTAAATTGTAAGAATAAAATCATTCGATTTATATAATATTGTTGAGAAGCGTGTCATACTATCCTTTGCCTGTCTGGCTAATTTTGGTAGCTCTCTTTTATTTCTGCGAATAGTTCCAACAAGCGTAGTTTTTTTTGCTTGAAGTTTACTCGCTAATGACACGCTTGTAAAAAAATTGTCAATTGTTATATTTCTCCCATGGCCCGTATATGGTTCTGCTAATTTCAAAGTTACAAACTCACCAAGTGGGACCGATGATTCTCTCCCTTCATCTTTCCCCAAATATGGAAAGCCGTTTACTATATACTTACTACTTACATCGGAAGCCAACCAGAATTTTATGCCAAATTTGTCCGGTTTATTGGGCATGTATTGAGTAAATCTACAAAGTGCTTTTGTTGGAAACAATTGTTCATCTATAGAAAGATATGCTCCTGGTTTATAACAGTTTTGACTGGTTTCGATAAATTTGTACCAAACTTCAGAGATCAAAGCGAACTTATCGTCTTGTAAGCGTTGGGTTCGTTGATTTCTGTTGTCAAACCGAATAAACCTCATTATTTCTGTAAAGTCATTTCGACTCATAGTTGTCGAGAAAAATGACGGACCCCATTTCTTGTTCCATAAATATGATAGATCCATATTTTTAGCCTCACGTGCGCCGCGTGCATATAGAAGTCCAATAAATGCATATAATTTTGCAATAGATAAATTCTGTTTCGTTTTCAACACTCCAAATGCCTCTAATTCCGTATATTTTCTTACATGTTCAATCATGTTATGATCAATAATCAAGGAAAATGCCGACTCAACTCTGCCCTTTATAATATTTCGTTTAGCGTATCCTGTCAGTCCCGATATTTCCTTGAAAATATTATAAATCGGTGCTCTTCCGCGATTAGACCCTTCTTTTATTTTTTGCCAAACAGTTCCGTCCGTAGTAGTTTCAATCTCTTCCTCATTTTCACTTTCGGAACTAACTATAAATCTCTTCCTTTTTTGTCCTCTTCGTGTATTCAAAATATTCTCTTCGTCCGTATCGCTGTCCAATAAGTCACAATTATTTTCCGCTGTATCATTATCAATATCGGAAACTTCTTGGTCATCTTCCGAACAATCCTGGTCGATATTATTTATTTTGTCTAATAAATTGATATTCCTCGAATGTCTTGACATTTTTGGGGATGAATATACAAATGATAAAGTAAAAACTAAAATATCAAAATATAAATCTAACGGGACAAAAACATTGAAAACATAAAAGTTCAAATGTAAATCACGCCACAAAATATTGTTGGCTCTGTTCACTTTGTTGAAACTAGCACTTATAACACGTAATGATCTCTATTATATGCTCTGTGAAATTTTGATGTTCTCTGTTCGGATCGCAAGATCGTACTGTCGTACAAAAAAAAGCTAGGCATTTGTTCCAATCGCGCGTTTGTTTACACTGTAGATCCACAATTACATTGTGGGCTCGTAAAACAACTTCAGGAGTGCGCTTTCCGAAGAATATAGTCGTAAATAACATGAATTGTTCAAATGACCGCTCGTGGTAGACTAGACATGCTACGAAATTTTTTCGGAAAGTAAACAATAAAGAAAGTTGTGAATATTGAAAAATGGGTTATATGCATATTATAGGAAAAGTCAATAAGTTACATGGTGATACAGTAACGTTGTATACAAGAAATTCTAAACGACATTTCAAAAACGGTCATTTGACTGCGCGTGGTAGGTTTAGTGTTAAACATAGTTAAAGCTGAATTTGGAGATCCAACTACAGCAACAATTCAAAGTGAAATGAATGTAGGGATGGAACTTTTTGCAATTGCTAAAACAAGGTTACATTATCGGAATTTTATGTGGAGTTTGAGTCTACGCTGGATTTTGATTTTGACGAAAGGGTTGCAAATAACGATTTTACAGAAAATTCATCAGAAAATAAGGAGCCCATCAGCTCAATTGCCAATAGTTATACTTTAGAATATGCGGAAAAAAGTTGTCAAGTTTGCTTGGGCAACGAAAGGACGACGTCGCAAAATAGCAACAATATGTCGATACTTTTATAATTTAGATTTAAATTACAGACAAATATATAGAATGCGCAACTATATAGTAAATAATGGCAATAGATCGCAAAAATAAAAAAAATAAGAAACGCAGTTTTTAATCGTTTTAAATCAGCACGATACAATGGCTTTTGTGTACATGATAAAGACACCCAAAAATGGTTTATTGCATGCACAAAAGAAAAAAGCATAAATGACTTTAAAGTTTCAAATGGATTTATAAATTCATTTAAAAGAGAATTTAATATTTCTGGGCGAAAAATTACCAAACTCGTAACAAAAACTGATATCCAAAGTAAAGATTTTTTGAAAACCGAGCGGTTGAATTTGTCCTTCAAATAATGGATGATATTGAAAGGACGTCAAATAGGCGGGTTACAGCCAAATGCTGCTGATTTTACTAATATTCAAGATGTCATATCTTTTGATCTCTTCCGAGATAGAGAAAATTTTTAATGTTTTAGGCGATACATGCAAAAAATCGTGGCAGTTGGTGGAGTTCCCTAGTTAGACTTAAAAATGCTAATTAATGCTCAGTCATTCTGGGTTGTTGGCTGCCTAGAAGTAAAAACAGTATCTCCGCGTTTATTAAATTAGTACAGAGGTAGATCCAGAGAGGGATTTTTTAGGGGGGGGAAGGGATATAAAATACAGTGGGCTCCACTTATAACGAGCCCACATTTAGCAAGTTTCCGGATATAATGCGAAAAATATGGATTTTGTATGCTTTTAGTGAACAAGCCTTTTTGAACCCCCAATTTAATGAGCAATTTGAAAAAAATAAAACGTTTAAAAAAAGTAAAACGGAAATCAAACTTTTTGTAAAAATTCGGTCGTAATATGCGGTTAGTCGTTATAATCGGAGCTCGTTATAACCGATTTCCACTGCATTTTTATGGATTTAGGAAGGGAAATTTCATTAATTCCCCCTCGGTCGATCCACCACTGGTTAATATCATTTAAGACTTCTATTTGCGCAGTTTTTACTTTTATGTGTATATATAGTTGTAAACAGTTATCAAAAGAAAGCTGTTTTTAGCGGGTTTCAATAGATATTGAACCAGGTTTTGGTTTTTTTTGCCCGTCTGTCTGTATGCAATAAAAAGGGCAAGGTAAAGGTCTCCGTAAGCGCAACAATTATGGCTTTTTGTTTTGTGGTTTTACGGCTCAAAGACTACAGTGGTCATGCTGCGCCGGGACCTACTGTTTTCCGAGGAATTCGAACCTCTTAAGGCATAGGGAATCAAACCCCGGACTACAGTGAGCAGTGCGATCTTTATGAGATCTCTGAGTAAGCGTTCTTTTTGCACTGCTGGGAGTCGAACCCGGATTAACGGCGCACTAGGAGAACGCGTTACCACACTGCGCCACCGCAGGGCAATATAATGATGGCTATTGTTAACGTTGAAAACCTACCAAGTTACTTGAGAATTAGAGAGTTGCGAATTAATGTTAATTGAAACCCGCTAAATTTAAATATCGACCTTAGGCAATTTTCTTTTACTTGCTTATTTTTACAACATAAAACAAATATCCTTTTGACATTGTCTTTGATCTAAAGACAAGATAATGTAATAAACGATGTGCTGACGTCTCTGAATTTGTACGTCCAGGTAAAACCGTATGTACAGTCTCACCTTGTTTGGCCCAGAATCACCATTTTTGTCCTTGTGTCATAAAAATACAACCAAAGCAAACCAATATGTACGTCCAGGTGTGGGAACACCCTTTTTACCCCTACCAGATCAGTACTTTTGCTTTTTTTTTATCTAGGTTTTGCCTTAGTTTTTTTTTTTCCTCATAGCTTCCAGTATATGTGGTGATTTAATCATTTAATTAAGCAATCATCAAGGTTCGTTCCCGCAGCTTAATTTTTGCTCTCCCTGTTCTCGATATTTATCTACAACATGTTTTCGTTTCGCTTTTTTTTTATTACTGTCATTCTTTCCACCGCACAAATTAATACAACGAACGAATCGGGATTTACAACCATGCGGCTCTTAACTTGACTTTTGCGCGCAGAATGGCCCTCGCTGTCCTTGCGTCATAAAAATACAGCCAACCAACTTGATTTTTGCGAACAATGTGAACTTGCTATAGACGCGGCTCCCAAACTATGGGGCGCGAAACATTTTCGAGGTATGCATATTTAAGAAATTTTTATGAAATTGAAAATGTACTTAAAAAAGTTGATTTCTAAATAAGCACGTATCCAAGATTTTTCGAAGTGTCCACATTCACTGAACCCGCTCTAAATATAACCTTAGTGGAAGCCTTAACAAAGAACAAAAATAACAAGCTTTATGCGCGAAGGGGGTTCCTTGGAATTCGTTACTAAACCTGATGGAAAGGAAATCCTTTAAAGCCGATAAGGGAAGGGAAGGGGGGACTCTTGTTTTCTTTATCTGATAACTTTCTTCACTGGGAGGGGGTTGAAAGGAACCATAAATCACTTTCATCCTCTTTTATCCCCACCTACATTAATATCACATTCTTTTACGTTTAACATAATGAGAAATCATAGTCCATTTCGGGTGAGAGGGTTGGCCAGGCGAATCCTCTGGTTGTCCCTAGAGCTAGCTGGATGGGCGCAAAAGACCCACCTTCTAAAAAAGTGGGTCCTCTATTCAGTTTGGAAACCACTGTGCTAGAGTATTGACGGAAGTGTGGGGGGGACTCCCTAAGAAATAATTGCTAGACATCTCCTTTGAAACAGGAATGATCAGTGCAAGGCTCCTCTCCCAAACAAAAATTTAGGGTGTGAAGTGTTCTGGATAGAACAATGTCTGACAGCAAAGCCGGCGCCACAGTAAATGTGATACAGTGCAAAACCATATTTTGGCGCCCCCCTTTCTAATTTTTTAATAAGTAAAAAATCTGCTTTACTTTATATACAGTCGGCATCGCTTAAACGAATATTGACTGTTCCAGAAACAGTATTCGATTAAGCAGGGTATTCTATTATGCGGGGAAATAAATACACAGCTACATATGCTCAACTTTAAATATCCTAGTGCACTGATGGCGACTGCACACATAATAAAAATAGTACTGAAAATAATAATACCTCGTACAAAAAAAAAAGTTTTATATACCCTTGATTGGTAACCACTCGTCGCTTCCGTCCTTGAAGTAAATAACCCCGCTCTACAGTTCTGAGGAAAAAGCAGACTTTTAGCATAACAGCATCGTGCTTTGGCAATCCGCTGTAACACGAAGTCTTGGAGAGGCCTCAAAATCCTTTAACAAGTAGTGGGGGGGTTGTAAAAAGCAATTTTCCCCTATTTATCTTTTTCCTAGTTTAAGCATTGATTTTCATGTTAAGGTTTTCCAGTCTTGATTCGATTATCCGACAACGGTCCTTGAAGCTTATTCGTTAAGGCGGGAAAATTTATCATTGAGCTTATAAGAATAATTTTGGTTCCAATATCTTCTTTTAAGGAGGATATTCGATTATCCGTTACCTGATTAAATAGGATCGAATGAAAATATAGTATATATTCTAAACAAATTTCTTTCTTGTTTTATCGGAAGCAGATTTATTCAGAGCTTCAGTCAAATTAACTTTTTGTATCATATCTTATTCAATCGATATAGTGGCAAGCGATGTTAACCTTTCTTGTAGCATAATGGAACGTAAATAGTTTTTTATCAGCTTTAATTTGCTGAAAGATGGTTCTCCATTTACAACGGTCACCGGAATGGTTGACAAAATTCGCATGCCGATCCATGTGTTAGGAAAAATGTCTTCCAAATTGTGGTCGTAAATAAACTTGAATACCTGTCTTGGTGTAATTTGCACTGTATCGTTAGCATCTGAAAGAGATACAAAATACTGTTGAATGTGTATTAATTCGTCGTATAATTTAGAGCTGTTTATGTCACATGACTCTATTTTTATATCATGTAAGAAACTCGACACGTTGATGTAACGTTGTAGTGTTCGAAAACGATCGTTAATTGCAGAAATTACTGTATCGATTAACGGAAGAAATACGTCCGTCTTAAATAACAATTCTGTAGGTGTTTGTCAATCATCTTTTCTTTCCTGATCAAAAAGGGTTTTCTTCTGTCCATATTCTTCTTTCGAGGACTGTCCTACTTCCTATATGACACTGTCAAATTTGCTAGCGTTGACGAAAAAAAATTCAGAGTGACCAAGTTCTGTGTGTATGTTGCAGTGGTTTCTATTAAATACGCTCCATTTGCTTTTTTGTTTTTTTACAAATTTCCGTGGTTTGTTAGTATATATCAAGGTGGCTACCACGTCATGGAAGTCAAGGAAAAGTCACTAAATTGATGTAATAGGTCACACTTACGACTATAATTTCAATTTTATGCACAAGTTGAATTTAAAATTTCAGACAATATTTTACGATTTTTTACTGGTTTAGTTATTCTTGTTATAACATGGCTAGTTTTAGTGATTTTCAGCTATTTTCCGTCGTACGTTGACAATATTTAACGAACGCAGCTATCTTTTACAGAGCTATTTTATCAATCGTAAAAAAACAAGGCCGAAAAACTTTTTTCAAGGTCAAGGAATGTACAAAAATAGTCAAGAAATTGGGTTTCTTATTTTTAGTAGATACCCTGTATATGTTCTAATACATATATTATGTACATGCAGTCCGTAATATCAAAATTCTATGCAAAGGAGTAGCTCTCTCACTAAAAGTAGGTTCTGTCTATCCTTTTAAGTTCATTCCCCACTTTTACTAAGTAAGAGGTCCAGGGATTCTCGACATTCACTATTGATTCTTATAGAATCTCTAGGTATACTACTTTCACAGTAACGTATATAAATAATAAATAATTGTTCGAATAGTATCTCAAAGTGAAAATGGCTTCATCGGCAAACTTTTCCGGTGTATCATGGCCCTTGATGTATCCCTTTTGCGCCTTAAACCAACAACCAAACAAGACTACAAATCGGGATAAAGGTTTGAAGTTTGAATCTGGATATATGAAAAAAGAAAAAAAATATATATATTCCCAAACAAATAATTTTTCGTTCTTACATCTCATCTAGTCAAGTTATTAACGCAGTGGTCGAAATTAACTTTTTAAATCAGGTGCACTAAATACTAGTTAGGTGTGGCCCTGCGGTGGCGCAGTGTGGTAACGCGTTCTCCTAGTGCGCCGCTAATCCGGGTTCGACTCCCAGCAGTGCAAAGAACGCTTACTCAGAGATCTCATAAAGATCGCACTGCTCACTGTAGTCCGGGGTTTGGTTCCCTAGGCCTTAAGAGGTTCGGATTCCTCGGAAAACAGTAGGTCCCGGCACAGCATGACCATTGTAGTCTTTGAGCCATAAAACCACAAA
Source organism: Dysdera silvatica (assembly GCA_006491805.2). NCBI lineage: Eukaryota > Metazoa > Arthropoda > Arachnida > Araneae > Dysderidae > Dysdera > Dysdera silvatica. The sequence goes on from QLNU02015360.1 coordinate 255,238,606, forward strand.
ACAAACAAACAAATTAGGTGTACAAGTAACTAACAGAATAGAAAGTAAACCTCAACATTAAAAATGGGAAAAATGTAAGTATAGAAATTATTATTAAACATGTAAGGTAAAAAAGTGCAAATTTTCAAAATAATTGAACATTCGTTTGTAATAAACAAAAAAAAAAATTCAAAGCAAATGCAGATACATTGAGAAAATTATATAAAATTAGTCCATAGTTCACTATTCTTGAAAAAAAAAAGTAAGTAGCCATAGTTTTGAATAGTTAGGTGCACTGCATGCACCCAAATTAAAAATTTACATGCATGGATAAAATTTCATGTGCACAGTGCACCCACTAATTTCGAACACTATATTAACGTGAGCCATCTGTCTCTTCCCCTGTTCAAAGCTTCTCTGGGCCGTTCGCGACCTAGTCTTGCAGTTCGCTAGTTTAGATTTATTACCGATTAACCAATTTATTTAACAACTAAACGAAGGCGATTAAATCCATCTTCCAATATCACCATACTCGGCGCAACAAAACAGCTTGCAAGAATGGGTTTTTCCTTAAGTGCCCTCCTCCCTCCTATGAAAATTTTGAATCAATGTTATTAGCTGTAACAATGGAATTCCTTATCAAACAAATTATTTCCACTGCAACCTTTCCTTTTCATAAAACACCTGTGTTTTGAAATTATGGGCACATAGGCCTGCCTCAGAAATTGTATCTCTTGTGTAAAGAACTACCGTTCATCAGAACAGTAGGGCACCTACAATTTTGCCAAGGGTGGGTAGCGACAGAATTTTCTCGAAAGTATATGTGTGTGTGTGGGAGAGAGTTAACGCTGATAAATTCACGGGGAAATTTTTTCAAATGTCATATTAATTAATAAAGCGGTTGTATTCTGTACATTTTTTTTTCAAGGGCATTATCGAAATAATTTTTCCATTTGGTCAGCCCAGCCGGATGGAGCCCGGTTTTTGCCTGGCCCCATAGCCTTTCCCCCACCTCGTGGGTGCGTCACTGCATTAGAATGTATTACTTTACGTCTTGTGTCAACCGTTTTTTGAAATAGTAAAAGAAGAATTTCATTGTTCTTGAGAATTTTCTTTTTTTCTTTGCATATCATAGGATGGGCATGTTGTATATAGGTAATGTATCACATATACGTTGCGTATTTTATATTATATATGCACATATATTGCATATAAAGAATGTTGAGTGAAATAATTTATTTCGTAGCTTTGCAGTCTATAGTGTGAAAGTCCCAGAATCATTGAAAACACAAATGTTTTCTGCAATGCCTGTATATTATATGTAAGGAATTTCCATTTACGTCAGTTTTTTTTTTATGTAAAGCAAACGTGGAGGATGTTTTCAAAATACAGCTTTTCTCATTCGATATGCCTGGTTTGCATCAGGATTAATAGAATATCCATTGCAATAACATGGAAGTGTTGTATTTTTTATGTTACCTAGTGTCTCTAATAGGCGATGTTATCAACGAGGGGACTTCAGCACCTGAACTCCCGTACTTTTTAAAAAAAAAAAAGTTAAGAAAAATGAGTAACACTGTGAACCCCTCTCCTCAAAGAATAATCAAATAATGGATACAGCGAGTAGTTTACATTGACTATAATGTATACCTCACATTAAACAAACTCAATGCGCAGCCGAATCAAATGTGAGGGGGACCTCCGCCTCTTAAACCCCCGGAAAAATTTACATAAAAGGCGCTCATGAACTCCTTATATTCAAACTGGTAAATGATATCTCATTTTAACAGTTCCTGGACAAAAATAAAGCAAACGCAGCTTCACTCGCACTGATAAATAAAATTTTTTCAAGGTTCTGTCGTTCTCCCCCACCTCCATATAACTTTTAAATATAGCCCAATATTTAACGAGTTCTTTCGTGGATCTTAGCAAATTTTTCTTGACCAACGTGACCGATGTCAGTGCGTTCTCGAGTTATCGTGAACACCATTGGTGTATTCAGAGGGTTGATCCCCTCCCATTCGGAAAAAATGTGGCTTTAGATCTATTGGAGCCAAGTGATGATGTAGCGGTAAAACTCCTTCCCTTATGAATTTTTTACCAATGTATGCACCTCCCTTGTGAATTTTTTACTTACACAAACAGGAATAATGCTTTGAACCCCTACCTACACAGATTAATACAGACATCTCTTTAGTCCAGGTTTTCTTAACCGGTGTGCCGTAAAGGGTCCGTACGTACACAGAGAAAATTTGGAAAAGAAATGAGAAATAAATATAAAATTCTCTGGGTCTGGAGTAATTTTAAATGTACCGCATTTTTTCATAGAAACCAACAAAAATGAAAATAATATCAATTACAAAAATATGTAAAAAGTTCCCAAATTTTCTGTTTAAAAGAACCGTTAGTATACCATGAAATCTCAAGTGTCCCGTTGAGTGCGCCGCCATTCCAAAAAGGTTGAAATCCCCGGCTTTAATCTGAGTCTTTCTCTTTAATTTTCGAGAAAGTACGTCTCAAAATGCGCAATACTACGGAGTTGAATCAAGAATGTGCGGCGGTGGGCTGCCTTAAAACCTTGTATCATTACTGTGTAAACCAAGTTAATTTTTCCTTTACATGACATGCATTGTTATTCATATTTTGCCTTTTGTTTTAGATAAAAAATGGAGTCACCAATTTACAAAGGCATATGATAAGAAATCGTGCAGAGGAATACATAAAGATTGCTGAGGCAAAAAGGAACGCATCTAATGAGAATGTCGAGCAGCCTGCAGTTAAGAAAAAGAAAGACAAAGTGTTGAATGGAGTAGAACTATCAGTCGATAAAGTGATTTCTTGTCTGGTGGAAATGGTAGCAGAGAATGGACGACCCTTCGCAATGGTGGACGATGGTGATTTGCAGGGTATTATTCAACCAATAATGACTGCAGCACCAGCCCAAAAAAGATCAATCACGTCAAGAATAGTGAGGGAAGAAGTGTCAGAGAAGGGAGAGTCAACAAGGTATGAGTTGGCAGTTGAGTTTGCAGGAAGAATGCTGTCGCCGAAAGTAGATGCAGTATCTCGCAAAGGTAGGGCTTTTTAGGAGTCAACGTGCAGTTCATTAGGGATGGCAAAGTGCAACTTAGGACTCTTGCTATAAAAGATATTTTAGTTAGTCATACCGGTATCAATCTTAGGGACTTGATTAGGGAAATTTTAGGCAAGTACGGAATCAATGTCACACAGATTTATTCCATGACAATTGATAATGGTAGCAATATGGTGAAGGCAGCAAGCTTCTTACAAGAAGATCAGGTGGAGAATTTTGAGGACACTGGAGAGGTTGGGGTAGTGGAGTTAAACTGGAGCTTGGACGGTGAGGTAGATGCAGTAGAACAGAGAGTGGATGAAGATTTGATGGAAGCATTGGACCAGTGTGATTTACTCAACCTAACTTGTATTCGCTGTGCCGCTCACACTTCGCATCTTGCAGTGTCTAGTTATAGGGTCCTTCAGAATATCAAAGATCTAGTTACCAAGATGAGAGCACTGTGTAGGAAATTAAGGACACCAAATATTGTGAAACTGCTCCGCACCTACAGACTCTCCCCTCCCGTACTATATTGTGAAATAAGATGGAGCTCCTGTGTGACGATGCAAAAATCACTGCTTTTCCTTCAGAATTTCTGCCTCAACAATCCAGGACTCAGAAAGTAATCGTTAGCCAAGAAGATTTCGAACTTACAAGAAGGCTAGTGGGGGCACTACAACCAGCTAAGGGCACCATGACTTCCCTACAAAGTGAGCAGCTGCTGATGGGAAACTTTCTTGAGAAATGTCTGAGGTGTAAGATACGAACAAAGCGTGTGAGATCAAGAATTGCCGACTTGCTGGTCAGTAACATGGAATGAAGGGAATCAAAGTTGATGGAGAATAGTGACTTTGCTGCTGCATTGTATGTGGATCCACGTTACTTCAGCCTTCTTCCTGAGACAGTCTCCGTGAAGGCCGAAAAGCATCTTCAGAAAGTGTAGTTGGCTCTGGAAAAAATGAAGAGTGAGGATGGAGAAATAAATGACGTAGACGGAAACACTGTGACCCAAACCCAAGCAAATATTAATGACAATAACGATGATGAGCTGGAAAGCCTACTAAGGTAGAAGGATGCAGAGCGTGTTTTGGCTTCAGGGGGTCAAGCAAAGAAGAACATTGTCCCACTCTTAAAGGTCTTCAGAGCTTCACCACGGGTACCAACGAAAGAGCCCTTACTTCACTTTTGGGAGACGAAGTTTACAATGCCGGAATTGTATGCCTTGGCAATGGTAGTATTTGCTGCACTCGCTACCGAAGTCAGCGTGGAAAGATTGTTTTCGGGAGTCAGATTCATACTCTCTGACCTTCGATTCAATCTTGCAACAACCACACACGATGACATGTTGGTAATCAGAACCAATGCCATATTTAAAAAAAAGTCTTAATTACCAGTAGCACACAAGTACTACCGTTACCAGCAGCAGACAAAGCACCATCGTCACAGGGTCTGGAAGGTGATAGTGTTCCTCAACCTTCCCCAAACCCAAGGGTCCCTGAAAATTATCCAGAAGAATTGTAAAATAAAAGAAGCCCCAAGTGCGGCGCCCTTTATTCAAGTCTCCATTTTCCTGGGACATCGTAAATCAATACAATAATGTATAATATTGTAAGTTCACATTAATAATACATTGAATACTGATTGTTGATTACTGTATACTTTATTTTTGCTGCCCTTTTTATTGATTGCAATAAATTGAATTGAAGTAGCTCCAAAAAAACAGCCACAATTAGTTTTGTGATAGGAGTCCCTTTTTGGGTTTATGCTTTAAGGTCCACAAAATGAACTCGCATGATTTGTGTGTTAGAATGTCACAAAAGCTAAGAAAGTTCCGAACAGCCATGAATTGTCAAAAAGATCATAAATTTTTTTAATTTCTGTAGAAATCCATAGATTTCAGGAGATTTAGTAGGAATTTCAGTATGTTTCGGGAAATTGAGTAAAATGACATACAGCAAAGTATGTACCTCTCCCGTTGAAATAGCATGCAAGTGTGCCAGATTTTTTGGCACTTCATTTTATGCAATATTTCCTTTAATATATGAAGTAAAATATTATATATATTTCACACTAAAAATTAAAAATAATACAATAAATTCTATATTTCAATATAAATCTGAATACAGTAATGAAACACTAATATAACAATGAATAAAAGTAAAAGCTATGTTTATGTTTTACAGAATTCTATGGATTAAAATCAATAAATTATAAAGATTAAAATCAATCAACAAATAAGTAAATAAATAATTCAAAAAGTGAATCAATAAAGGAATAAATTAATAAGGAAATATATTTATTAAAATGTTTATTCTACAGGGTGTCTCAAAAAATATACACACTTCTTTAACAGCTCATAACTCACATTTCTCTTCCTTTTTAATTAAACTGGTTTGAAAAAATGGGTGAAGTCAGGCTAAGCTTTGAACAAAGAATATTTATCCTAAATTACTACTGTGTAGGAGATAGTGTGATAGTTTCATAGGAGTAGTGTGATAGTTTTGCTCTGACGGTGAGTGCCCGCAGCGAAGCTGCTTAACCTCTGATTGTTTTATAAAAATTAAAAATAATTTCAGGTACATACTAGAATATCTAAAATGGCTAAGGGGTCCAAGGGTATTATTGAAGAAGTATATATCCAGGTCATTCTTAACTCATGGACACAATGGTTACGCATGCAAAATTACCACTCGAAGTTCGAAAACGCAGTCGAAGTGCAAAGACAATTTGAGAAAGAGTTTCAAACAGATCCACCTATGTGACTTACCATTACTCAAATTAGAGATGTTTGAAGCAGATGGAACTGTTCAGAATGTCTACAAGAAACGTTCCGGAAGATCAGACATCGACGAGTCCAACAAGGCAAGAAATGTTGATGGGAAGTTATCGCCAGAATTCAAGAAAATCCGTGCGGCAAGAGGGTTTCGAGATAATTTCAAAATCAAGTGTCCGTCGCATTTTAAATCGTTGGAATTGGAATAGTTACATGCAATTAATGCTTTGAAACAAAAGCATTAATGATTTGATTACCGGAGAAATAAACCCAGCCTGCGGGGAGGTGTGTACTTCGAAAATGCTTGCACACGCGACAGGCAGGCAACCTGCACACTGTGGCCCGCGTGGGTTCGCACACCGTGGCTCGAGGTTTCTGACCCGTGTTCTCTGGGTTCGCTCACTGTTCAGCTCTAGGATACTAGGAAAATACTGTTTGCGTAAGCCTTGCACGGGCGGCGTGTGAAATTTCAATTTATACTAATTCAGATACTACTACTAGATTTGTTAATGAGGGAATCCCCCCTCCTCCTCTAGAAGAACGCACGTTCCGATGCGTCATTCATTTATCGAATATTTGCAGCGCCTTTGCATACTCGTGCGTTGATTTTTTTTTTTTGTTATACAGTGTATTAAAATAAAGTAGGACCCACGAGTCCGCATTTAGCGAGTTTCCGGCGAGGAAAATATTTATATTCGCTCGCGGAGGGCCTGTAACTAAAAGAACTTTACCGGTTATCAACAGGTTGTGGCTCCCATTCTTTTCTTTCCAATTCATCTGAGGAGTATTCCAAGTGATCTACTATTAGATTTGTTAATGGGGGTGGACCCCCTTATTGGGGTTCGAAGAACCCCCTGCGTGTCCACCCCCATCCACAACAAAGATCACCGCACGTTTCTCAACAAAACTTGCACACACGATAAACAAATCCACGGGCCACGGTGTGCGCGGGTTTTGCTGAGAACTGCTTGCAGACGTCAGAACAGGTAAACCAACGTGGGTTCGCTTGCTTGCACATCGTGGGGTTGTTATCGCTCTTAATTAGCGGTCAGTGTCAAGTACGTGCCTTCAATGAGTATTGCAAATTTTGAAGGTGAATATTCAATTTACTAATTATTATTGTTAATGTATTTTTTTCTTTTCTTCAGCAGCCACGACCAAAATATTATTTCAGGCTTTAATTTCAAAACACTAAAAAAACAAACCACTGTTTTGTTTCCGGAGAAGTAAACCCAGATTTGAAACTGGCTTGCACACCGGGGATTTGTTCCCAGCAGGGACGAAAATGCTTGCACGTGTCACAGGTAACGTGTGGCCCCGTGCGTGTCAAATGTGTTCGCCAACTTGCACACTGTGGGTGAGTTTTATATTGATAGGACCAACGAGCCCGCATTTAGCAAGCGAGGAAAATACGTTTGATATTAAACGTTAGACGCTACAAACCTTTTTTGGAGAAGCTACGCCACACCAATGGAGAGGATTTTATATGTTCAACAGCTCGCTCGCAGAGGGCCTGTATCACTTGACCGGTTATCAAAAGGTTGTGGCGCCCAAATAGTATTCCAAGTACTAGATTTGTTAATGGGGGTAGACTCCTCCTCTAGAAGAACGCCACACGTACCATTCTAGGGCCGCTTGATATCAGTAGAATATTTTTTTCTGGGGCCTACCTTCAAATCATAGTCTTTATAGGTTAAATCCATTGTGGGTTAATCCTTCGATGCCCTCGCCAAAGATCGCCAAAAGAACCGTGGTCACGATAATATTTTTCGGAGGGGTCCTGTTTAAAACACACTGTGGCGCGCGCAAATTAACTCAATCACTCACCGGCGTTTGTTGAAAGGTAAATAAAAAAAACATTGACAATTTTTTTAGAAAGGAGGAAAACGTAATTTTAATAAGTAGTAATTGTAAAAAACTGTATATTGTGGGAACGCAGGCATGGTGGCCCAGGTATCGACTCAAGGCGATATAGGTTCACCACTGTGTTAACTTTGCTTGCTGCAACACAGTCGATGAGTCTATTCGAAGCAGTGACGGGGGAAAATATGTCAATTTTTTTTTTTTTGCCTGGGAAATGCTCGCAAAGGGGGTAAGCACTTGTCCGGTTCCAATCATTCTCTTGTATGTTCCCCCCCCCGGGGGGGCGATGCGATGAATATTGTCTTGGGATATCGTTTTCTTCAGGCAGCCACGACCAAAATATTATTTTTAGCATTAAAACCAGTTAAGTTTGAAACTTGTGTACATCGAAAATGCTGTCACAGGCAACGTGTGGTGTCCAAACCACTTGTCAATTCGCACACGACGCAATACACCCGCTTGCCCCCTGTTCGGCGGCGTGTGTTATATACACTCTTGTACGAGCTAGGATTTTATTTTCCAGACAGAAAGGACACCCCTTGCACATGTGGTTGGGAAAAGACCGGTTGTATTTTAAGTTTTAGTACGTTAATAAAATAAAGGGCATTTCTCCCCCTCTAGAAGAACGCGCCGTATATTTTTTGAGGCCCGCGAACATAAAAAAATGATTTGGAATAAACGTAGCGCACCACCCAACTCAAACTAGAGTATATTGCATGTATCTCTGATTTCGTAAAAAAACATGTCTTTATATGTGAGTCAGTACTGTCGATGCCCGCCCCCCTCTAAAAAAAACCCTCTAGTTTGTACGAATTTTTTCTATACAGTGTGTATAGTCAGAAACGCAACTAAGCACAGGGTAGTTCCATTCCGGACCAGAAACCGGATTAGAAACTCACGTCTGAGTTTTCGAGGAAAAACACACTAATGATTTCTGTCCACTTTCTAATCCGACGTAAGCTTGATTCTTGAATAGATTTCGGAGTGTTTCAATTCAGTTTCTATAACGATCCTTTCACTCTACAGACATACATGTAACTAAGTACATGGCGCAGTATAGCCCAGATGCTCTTGCGCCATAAAAAGCTAAACTAAGTACAGGGTAGTTCCACTCTGGATCAGAAACCGGACTAGAAACTCAGGTCTGTATTTCCGCGTAGAAAACTCTGATAATTTCCGTTCTGTTTCTAATCAGACAGAAACTTGATTCTTGAATAGGTTCCGGGGTTTCAGTTCAGTTTCTGTCACGGTCCCAGGATGCCTGCGGTGGCACGGTCCTGGGAGAGGTTGCAGCACGCCCGCGCAGACAGGTTATACGAGGATCATGTGATCCACTTCATGATCCTAGCTTCCTTAGCGGTCCTTTTGTAAATATTTTGTTTCAAGAGACATTCGTTCGTTGTATATACATATATGAGGGTCATGTGCCCCCATTTTCAGCTATCCCAGCTCCCCTTGCGGCAAATTTTCGATCTTTTTGAAAATATTTTGTTTCAAGGGATATTTCTCTTGTTCGCTGTATATACCTATATGAGGGTCACGTGATCCACTTCTGGGCGATCCTAGCTCCCCTAGCGGCGAAATTTGGTAATTTTTGTAAATATTTTATTTCTAGGGATATTTCTCTTCGTTGTACGTATGTATATGAGGATCACGTGATCCCCCTCTTGGCGATCCTAGCGGTCCTTTTTGTAAATATTTTGTTTCAAGAGATATTTCTCTTGTTCGTTGTATATACACATATGAGGGTCACGTGTCCCCTTTTACAGCGATCCTAGCTCCCCATTGCGGCAAATTTTTGGATCTATTTGAAAATATTTTGTTTTCAGGGATATTCCTCTTGACCGTTGTATATACCCATCTGTTGGTTACGTGTCTCATTTTTTAGTAATTGTAGCTCCCCCTGGCAGGAGATTTTGAAACTTCTGTAAATATTTTGTTTCAAGGGATGTTTCTATTGGTTATATATACATATTTGATGGATACATGCGACCTTTCTCAACGATCCTAGCTCCGCCTAGCTGTGAATTTTAGAATTATTTCTATTTTTTTTTTTTCTTTCCGGGGATGTTTTTATTGGTTGTCGGTATATACATATCTGATGGTTACATGCCACCTTTCTCAGCGATGCTAGCCCGCCTGGTGACGGTTTTTTGAAACTTATTCTGATTTTTATTGTTTCGAGGGATATTTCTATTGGTTGTTGTAGGCGTTTTTTCTCCCTTGGGTGCAATCAAGGCCAACTAGATTTCCCAGGCTCGCTCACGCTACAGAAAACCTGTCCCCAAATTTTCGCAGTGGCGATTCTCTCAAGCAGTTTTTCTCCGACAGAGGGCGCCTGCTACCTGGGTTAATATTCTCAATTTAACAGACTATAAATGCCAATTAATGTCCCAGTTTCTGATTACATACAGAAATAGATTGCTATTTTTCTCAAAAATTTATCGTATTTTATTTTCCAACGACGATGATGATATCGTGTATATAACCTTTCATAACAAATTTTAAAATAAAATTTAAATCTTACATACCTTTTTCTACTCTTTCATTTATACTGAAGACGGTTTATTGGATGAAATGATTTCTCAGGCATGATTAATAACTGATAATGAATTGATAGTTTACACTGAAAGCTAAATTGCAAAATGCATATAAAAGCAGACTTTATTTTAATGGTTAATAAAATAGAATTATATAGAATTTTAACCAACTAATTAATAATTTAATTATTTTTATTATAATTAATTATAAAATAAAGAATTAATTAGAAGGCTTGACACCTGTTTGGAAAGACTTTAATGGAAAGTTAATGAAATTGACACATGAATTTACAATAAACTGATGATATAACTACACAATGTATAATATTTTATACAATGTATAATATTGAATACATGATTTCTAATAACTTTTGACACAAGCCAAATTTTTAATACATCACATAATAAAAATAAAGAATCAGGTATTCATGAATAGCAATTCTTTCCAAAATAATTTTACTTGAAAATACAAACTACATAATAGAACAGCATGTCACCAAAAAACAAAATACAGAATAAACACTTACTGTGTCCTTAATACTGCAGATATAAATAGGCTAAATGGAACACAACAAGAAACTATCATTATTATCACAAATAAATATCATGTAAAAATTATAGAAAACCCAGAAACCCTTTTTAATCTTCGGTTAACTGCTGCAAACACATGAAAGCATATGGCATGTTTGTACCTGTGATTTGGCGTCCCCTATGAACAACCCCAGTAATTACTCCAACAGAAAGTGGGGACACCCTTAAAATTCACGTGAGCGGGCCTGTAGTAAATTTAGTTGGCCTTGGGGCGATACAGTTGCTTATTTTTTCTCCTAGGGGACACTGCACATTTTTTCGTTAAATTAATCTACTTACTACACATTTTTTATTAAAGAGCGCAACCTGTTTATCTTTAGTGGATTGGCATCGGTAAAGATTTTCTAGAGGGCGCTACCGATACAGGGTTGCCAGTGTGTTTTCCTTGTTGATGCCTTAATGTCTGATCGGTATCTTTGATCTTGTCCTGTCGGCGTGAAATGGTCGTACGTTAACACATTTATAGCTATTTTTCTTATTTTCTCTTCAAACAACTCTCCAACGCCGCCATTTTAATCAATTTAGCGTGTATCATCGTCGGAAATAGGTTGTGCTAGCTGGTTCTATTACCGAATTTCATGTCCTCGTCTACATCTACAGTCTACGAATCTTCTAATTTGATGTCCTCTTTATTTATTCCCACTGTTAGCATTATTTACATTTTAGCGCTAGTACAGATACTGTCCCATTTCGTTTTTAGTGGGAAGTGTTTCCAACCCACTTGGCAACTTTGTCCTGGCTTGCCGCCATGTTGCTTACGTCTCAATACAGGCTCCGCCCCTTTCCCTCCCAGCCTTCACTCCCTCCCCTTCTAACATCTCTTCTTCACCCCTACCGATCTAACCTCTTCCTCATGTTCTTTCTCCTCCCCCACCGTGTTTGGCGCAGTATAGCCCAGATGCTCTTGCGCCATAAAAAAGCCAAACAATCAATCAATTCTCCTCCCCCTTCCCCTCTCCACCTCCCAACCCCTGTTTTCTTGGCAGTCTCTTCCTACTCCCCCCTACCCTTGGAATCCCTTTCTCCTCCCAGCCTCCACCCCCTTCACCTCTTAACCTTTCCCGCTGTTGGCTTTTCCTCCATCCATTCCCCTCCTCCTTTTTTTCTCGGTGCAGCGAACAAAATAAAAACGGCATACTAACTTTTATTCCTTTTTATCTGTCAGATAACTTCACCTCTTTAACTACACAGTCATCCACGTTAGGCCTAGCGCACCTTGCAAACCGGGCCCTTCTACTCCAAACCAAATAAACCTTCTCCCACAAACCAATCCAACAACATTCCTCTTCCCTTTCAACCGCAATTGAACAAAAAAATCCATATTGAAATGTTCCGACATCTTTCCAATCGCTACAACATTTTCATGACACTCAAAAGAATAACGAAGCAGCTTCAAAACGGCTTACCACCGCCACAGAGAAACACCGTATGATGCCCCACCCTGTGTGACATCATCACATGTTAAAATCACTGATGTCAAAACCCGGCCTACAGCGACTTTCCTTCTCATTTCTAGGGGAAAATTGAACTTGTACTACCACCTTCATTTTTTCCATCTATTTATTACTATTTGCTACCATAAATTTCACGATTTACCCATATTCATTTTTTTTTACTCAATCTTTTCAGATTCAAGGAGATTTCCCAAGTTTTTCAATGAGTTACACACGGTCAAGCGATTGGTGATCGGATAGATTCACTACCGCCAAAGCATCTCTGCGATCCATCACCATCCACTTCAGTAAGTCCTTAATTTTCTCTCATGATCGTTACCATCTCTCCTAATATATGCTTTGTATGTTCAACTTTTCTCTTTTCTCACTTTTTAAAAGTTCATTTTTTTCCCACAAATTTTCAAAAGCGAATAGAGGGAGTTCCGACTTGCCGGAATTGGCAAAAGTGGAAGAATCGCGACTGAAGTGAGGGAAACTTATGCGCATGTGCGTGGACTGCTCCGTGGAAAATTCCTATAAGTGTTTCCATTTACTTGGCTAGAAAAACAGGAGAAAATAGCTACTCCTTCCGCATTTTTGTGCACTCGGGTGGAGAATATATTATTATACTATACTTATTATTTTATTTATATGTATATATATTTTATGTTATATTTATTTTGTTTAATTTTTTAAATTTTCTTAATAATTGTTAAATGTATATTGTTATTAATGATTTTACTTATGTTTTTAATTATTAATATATTATTATACAGTATCATCACATTCAACCATTATCTATCCACTGCTGGATGAAGGTCTCTCCAAATGCTTTCCACACAAGATATTATAGAATATATATATATGCATTCTGCGATTTTGTTTTTGCAATGAAAAAGGAATTCTCCTTTCATCGTTTACTGATTCAGGCAATGCACATCGAATGTAATGGAAATGGTCACGAGTCGCGAAGCGACGAGGGGTGGTGGGTCTGGGAGGTCTCCCCCTCCAGTTCGGTTCCTGTGATTCAGGTAAGTGTACTAATTGCATGAAAAATACTAATTGCAATATAATATCGATTCAGCCTTTTACTGAAACACAAAAAAAATCACTAACTAAACACGAGCTCTAACTAACACGAACTCCGGCTATTATAGACTAACTAATGCATCCAAATTCTCTTCTCAGCAAAAACCACGATCTAAATCACTAACTACACACCAAAACTGAAAAACACAAAACAAATCGCTAACTAAACGCAAACTCCAACCACTAATTACAATCAACATCAACTAAAAACCCACGAACTCCCGCTATCGACCGACTATATGCTAGAAGATCTAGCTATTGTACATCGTGTTTCGGCATTACTAGTACCTAGGAGCATTTACGAGTCCATGCACATGCGCAGAAGTTCCCTCACTTCAGTCGCGATTCTGCCACTTTTGCCAATTGTGGCAAGTCGCAACTCCCTGTAGTGTCTTGTCAAATTTTCCTTTCCCCAAGAAAAAAATCATTCGCTTTTCCCATAAATTGTATTCCTCACTATCAAAATAAGTTCTATATCTCACATTTAAATTATTGGAAAATTTCCCCTGATTCATTTTTGAAAAATGTATTTTTTTTAGATCACCTGTTATTCAGGTATAAAATTAAATTTTTTAAAAAATATTTCTTTCGATTCTTTTTTTCTAAACAAGTCTTATAGCTGTTCTATTTTTTAAAACAATATTTTTCCTAAAATCTGGTTTTTTTTTTAATTAAAAATTTCAAAAGTTTATTCTGAAAATTATTTTTTTCTAAGCAAGATGTATAGCTGTTTTGTATTTTAAAATATTATTTTTCCTAATATCTGTTCGTGTTTTTTTTTAATTAAAAATTTCAAAAGTTTATTCTGCAGATTATTTTTTCTAAACAAGATGTATAGCTGTTCTATATTTTAAAATATTATTTTTCCTAATATCTGTTTGTGTTTTTTTAATTAAAAATTTTAAAAGTTAATTCTGCAGATTATTTTTTCTAAAGATGTATAGCAGTTCAATATTTTAAAATAGTATTTTTCCTAATATCTGCATCCCATGCATTCACTGTTCCTTCCCCAATCTATCTATATTCATAGTCTTTCTCTTTTCCTTTGCAGATTCGTAGGGAGTTCGTCCATTTGGACGTGCTCCCAAACAGTGTTTTTCACCTAGACTGAGGGTTGTTCGTGTCAGTGAGGACCCATCTAGGGGAGGCTTTCATGCATGTGAGACAATATGATTTCGACGGTAAGTGGTTCTACCCAACTTGTCAAGGAGTAGTATTCCGGTTCGAGGTAAAGCTGCAGATCCCCCTGGAATATGGCTTTCCCACCATGACTCGATATTATAATGGTGACATCACCATCAAGTGTCCTACCGGAAGTATGATGGTCTGGCATAGGAAATTTATAGACGAGTTCGAATCAAATAAGAAGTGGGTAGAGATTTCCCTTCCCCAATGGAAGAGACTTTTGAAGGAGAAGGATGAGATTACGTCGTGTATAGTGGATGCTGAATTTGGAGGGATCACTTTCGCCACCCTATGCAGAGAGATTGAGGACTCTGTTTTTTCTGAAGATAGAAGAAGTACCCTATGATAGTGATTTAGAATGTGAAATTAGAACAATTTTCAATGAGGTGTTTTTAAATTACATGAAGACCATGGTATATTTCAAATTTCCTCTATGTAGTGGATAGAATGTGTTGGGAAAATCCCTTATATGGTCTTTAACTGCGAAATCTTGAATTTCAATGTTCGGGAACTGGTTATTCAACTTTCTTAGTGTCTTAAACGACTGGTTAGAAAATGCAGGCAAATACTCGTTGAGATCATATATCCCATCCGGTTTTCTGGCTGATGTTAACATTTCAGAAAAAATTAACTATGAAAGAAATATAAAGTGTGAATATAAGACGGGATTTCGTGATATTTTAGCCGAATCTCTGGCTCATTTAAACTCTCCTTTAAAGGAGGAAGAGGTGGATATCTAATCATATGCTTACTGGAACCTGTTTATGTAAATATACTATAGATTCAGAGTGCTTTCTGACAACTAGTGGTTAATCATCAATCTTACCTTCCCCACTTTGTATCATTAATTCAAGTGTAACATTTCTGCCAAAAAGATCTAATGGTAGTATAAAGTTTTCTCACAAGAAATTCCTATACGAGGGCGTAGAAAATTAGAAGTCGATAAACTTAATCCTCCCCAAAGGAGGAAACTGTCAAAGCTGAAAAATGGGGTTGCTCGCTGTATTGTAGAATCTAAGTTTGCTGCTATTTCCTTTTTTTTGTCGGTTTATCGCAAGATTGAAAAATCTATAAATCAATCAAAACAGGTAGAATCTGTATATGACTCCAGAAGGGATAAAGAGGTTAATTCTGTTTACGATAAGGTGTTACCTACTCAAATGGTGGATATTGTTTATTCCAAGTTCAATTTATACGTATAGGTGGGTGGTCATGACAAAATTCCCGAAATTCTGTTTTATCAGGAATTACGGAATTTTATTGTCACAGATTTAGCTTGTAATTTTCTTCAAGTGTTATCAATAACCGCTGTCTTCAGACGCGATACGTCTCATCTGTCTTGTATCAGAAAGTATGTTGTTTAATATTAATATCTTGGGAAGAGTTTCAATGGAGAAAGAATCTATGTGTGAAAAATCCCCCCTCTCTGGAAAATGTTGGTATATATCATTCTAAGTCTTCGAGAGTTGATTTTTCTTGAGAAAGTTATAGTAGCATTCCTATAAATTTAGGTTGGTTTTTTTTTTATTATATAAGATGAAAATTCAGTGCGTGAAAACTTTATGTAAAAATCTTGTTTCATGTACTTATAATGTTTACTTCCTATGTGTGTGAAAATGCTCGTAAGATCTTAATCCCATTTTTTCAATGGAAAAAAAAATGGTGTACGCATAAATAACGTGTATGATATTTTCGAAAATATCAGCTTTATCTAATTGGTAGAAAATCGTATTTTGTCACGAAAATAATGCATGCCATGCACTTTGTAGATTTATACAATTTATTTACTATGTGAAAAACCGTTTGTAAAATCTCGTTTTTGTTTAGTATTTTTTCAATGTATAAAATAGTGATCGAATTAATAATGTGTATTATGTTTCTGAAAACATCAGGTTTATTCAATAGATGGAGAAATGTCAAATATACTTTGCCACTAAAAATTTTATGCTTGCAACGTGTAACCTTTTTCTCTTTGTATAATATGCCTTCCTATGTTATAAGATCTCAATAATAAACAAAGAAAGCCTTGTTTTAAAATATTGACTCATGTCATGTTTATATCATCAAGTCCGATTACAGTGGTGCCGGGCTCGATCAACTTGGAACTGCGCTGACTGGGGACGTATAGTCTTTAGTGACGAGTCCCGTTTCCAACTGTGTCCTGACGACAACCGCAGACGTGTCTGGAGACGTCCAGGGCAGCGTGGGGATCCTGCCCTTACTATTGCACGCCACACATGCCCACAACAGGGCGTTATGGTCTGGGGTGCCATCTCCTTTGATAGCCGGACCCCTTTGGTGGTCATTTCTGGCACACTTACAGCACAGCGGTACGTAGACGACATTCTACGACCGGTTGTGTTACCGTTCCTTTTGCGACACCCTGGACTTACGTTTCAACAAGACAATGTCCGGCCGCACACGGCACGTGTTGCTATGAATTGTCTTCAAGCTTGCCCAACACTTCCTTGGCAAGCTAGGTCTCCTGATCTCTCTCCCATAGAGCACATTTGGGACGCTATGGGAAGGCGATTGCAACCATCCAGGAATGTTGACGATTTAGCCAGACAGTTGGAGACAATTTGGCAAGAAATTTCGCAGGACACTATCCGGGATCTTTATCAGTCTATGCCATGTCGGGTGACAGCTTGCATCCAGGCCAGAGGTGGACCAACGCCTTATTGACTTCCTCCCTTTGTAACGGTCAAACTCTGCAATAAATCATTCAATTGTTCTGAAATTTTAATGATTTCTTTTTCTATGTATGTTCTTCACATCCACCAATTTTTATCGCAATCGGACAACTCCTTTGTGCATTGATTTTTTTTTTTTTTTCATTATGGAGTGTACTTCAATTCGAAACTTTGTATTTTTGAGCATGTAAGACAAGTTTAAGACAACGAACGTAAGCATTTATTAAATATAACAAGTAAATTTACAACAAAACGTTAAATATTAAAATTTATTTGTCTTGGAAAAAAATTTATCAATAGCTGTTTGGTGGGTTTTACTTACCAGTGCTTCTTTCAAAATGTATTTTTAATTGCGAGATTAAATCTACAATTTTTCCGTCATTGCGCTTACAGGACTTTGGTGGTTGGGAGTTGAGTAAATGATAGTAATAAATTTTAGCTGTGGTAGTTTTGTGTTGATAAGTGTTCATTAATTTCATGCAGTGTATCTCTATATGATTTATTTATTATCAAAATATTTATTAAGCATTAGTCATTTGAATCAGTGAATCTGAGTCAATTTCCACTCTTTGTTAATGGGAAGTAAAATTCTCAGCTCTTACCCTGTTTGTCCTTAGTTTCATGTTGAGAGAAACGATGTGAAGGTCAAAATTCAAACGTATTTTGTCTGTGCAGTTCTTCTAGTCTAATGGAGTGAATTATGGAAACAGTGTCTGTGTCCAAGGATGACTGTTAAGCAGGTATTTTAAATATATGCTATTGTAAATCAGTTTTTGCTAAGAAATTTTCATCTGACCATAAAAGCGGGATGACTGTATTTTAGTCACGTCTGTTAAGAATGGTTTCAATGTACCTCTAAGCTTAAGGACCATATCCCAATTTTAAAACATTAGGGTGTTTACCAAATTTACTGTGAAAGTAACTTTTCCTACATCATCAGCCAGAAAAAAGTCTTGCAGCATAGACTTAAGGAATACTAAATACATAGAGAAGGTGGAAGTCAATTGCCACTCTTCGTTAATAGGAAGTAAAATTCTCCTCAGCTCTTATCCTAAGTTTCCTGTTGGGAGAAACAATGTGAAGGTCGAAGTCCAAATATATTTTGTCTGTACAGGGATTCTAGTCTAATAGAGTGAATTATGAAAACAGTGTCTGTGCCCAAGGATGACTGCTAAGTAGGGGTTTAAAATATATATTATTGTAAATCAGTTTCTGCCCGTAAAAGCGGGATGACTGTACCTGAGGAGTGTCTGTTAAGAGGGGTTTCAATGTACCTCTAAACTTAAGGACTATATCCCAAATTTAAAATGTTTTGGTGTTTACCAAATTTACTGTGAATGTAACTTGTCCTATATCATCGGCCAGAAAAAAAGAGCCTTGAAGCATAGACTTAAGGAATACTAAATTCATAGAGAAGGTTGAGTTCTATAAGTCTGTCATCACTTGTTCCCTGCTGATCACATGATCCCGAATTTAAATTCAACCATTCCATAATTATCTGTCAACCAAGGTAATATATGAATTAGAGGTTTTAGAAGTGTTCTCTATATCAATAAGAATTCCTCTGCCATTGTCAATTAACAAAAATCTACTTTAAGCCAAACTTGGAAGTGTCTAATAAACTTTATGCATTATTCATTTATAATTAGCAACACAATAGCCACACAGTATCACCTTCAATTTTTTAATATTCCTTTTTCGTTTTGTATTTCTGTTGAAAGATGGCCAAGTCAGTCAGAAACGTATGATGAAACTAACATTTCAACCTTACTTGCACTTAAAGTGTTTTCAATTATAAATCTAGTGTTCTTTTTTTAGGTATTGAGGCTGTTTAAAGTCTATTTATATATGATATAAAATATGTTACTTTCAATTTTTAGGTCAGCTTTATAGTTTCGCCGTTGGGATGAAATACACCATTGGGGGGGGAAAAAGAGACACCCTGGCAATCGTCAGTGATAAGTCATCCATTAATAGATGTCTGGCGATTGTGGAAGTTCTACATGACATTTCCCATGCAGTAGGTTTTGCAATCAAAAGTAAGCAATTTGAAATAACAAACAATTAATTATTTAGGATTTTAGTATGCAGTTGTTTAGTCTTTGAAATTAAAATACCCTCTATAGCAGTGTTTCTCAAAGTGTGGTCCACGGCTACTTATCAACTGGTCTGCAGGATCATCACCAAATTTCAGAAGAAAATGAACTAGAAATTGCCGGCGTAGATGAATTTAGGTTCGTGCGAGATTTAAGGAATTTCTCATAAATATTACCTGTTATAAACGTTACTTTACGGCATTTTGTGAAAGATTTGAATCCTCTAAATACACCCATGCTGTCTACATTGCTTAATATTATTTAACTAATTTAATGATGTCATTTTCATTGTAAATTTGACAAAATAAGATCGTAACTGACACTCTCCTTATCAAATAGCATTACTCTAAAAATTATTTTGTTCCAGGTGGGTTTGACAACCAACCCATATTTTTTTAAGAACTTGATCGGAGATTTTAGAGATTTTCTGCCAAAAGCTAGTGTTTTTTTAAAGTAAAAAAAACTGAAAAAGCTTAAAATTTACCACAAAAGGAGTTAAAATTAACTACAAATTATATTTCAAGGGATGAATAAATCTCTTCTGCCGAAGCTCTTATATACGTATATAAGCCTGCCAATAAATCGAGGATTACTTTGAATATGCATTTCCTTGGGAGAAGCGGGGGTGAGAGATCATTATGATGGTGGATAAGTAGGGCTTAATTTTATTAACCATAGTTGGTAACCTTAATTTTAGGCAATATTTATTTTTTTTAAGGGTGGGGGGAGAGAATTTCCCCCCCAGTGGTCCGCGATAAATAAAGGAATTCTTAAAGTACTCCGTGAGTGACCGAAGTTTGAGAAACACTGCTCTACAGGTTTGTTTTGCATATAACATCTAACATAATAATCATAATATAATTATCATGATTTGTTCCAGAATTTTTTTTTCTTTTTATATAGTGAAATATCTGTCTATAACAATACTCCACGGCATCAACATAATGTTATTGTGGGAGTGGGGGAAAAGGGGAGAGACTTAGGCCCATGTAACTCTAAGCTCATACTCTAGGGACCAAAAGAAAAAAAAGATACCTCTATAAACAAGATTGAGCCCAATACTCTCTATATTTATCAGGACTGCTGAAAATATCGATATAGATAAATTTATCCATAATAATTAGCATACATGCATAAAGTTTCAAACTCTCTGGCAGTGATACTAAAATTGTCTGGTGGATTTTATAAATCAATTATATGCAGCATTGTCCTAATGCATGTAGGGCCTTTTTGCTACCAAATTGTGAATTTTTTCCAAAGAAAAACCATTAAATATGCCTATTTGGGGCCTAGGTTCCGTTGATCCTTTCATTCAGACATCCCTCATTCAGACATCCCTGGTAATGGAACTAGCAGATCAGTAAATAATCATTTTGCAAAATTTGTGAAATCTGTAATACCTAAAAGGTGGAGCAGAGTATAATTAAACTTGTTTAAATATTTTTGAAATGAAAAAGTTATGAACCTGTAATTGTCTAACAGTACAAGCTGAACGAAAGTTGTTTATTTAATTGTACCCATTGAGGTGTCTGCAGTAAGGAAGAAAAGAATATACCTAGAATAAGAAATATGCATAATGATCATAAAAATACCCCCCTCCCCCAGCAATTGTCGGTTGACAGCCAATTTTGTCTGGCAGTCAGAATGTATGAATAAGATACTTTCTGCATCCATAATAATTAGTATCATTATAGCCAAGTTTATCATTAAACCAGTACCTTTACAGACAGATTTCACTGTCTATATGCAGTTTGACCTAGTTAATTCATAACTGAAAGGGGGACCATAAACTTACTTTCAATTATTCAAGAACATTTTATACAATTTTAGATTCAATGAAGAAAACATTTTCAGTATGAAAGTGTAAAAAAAAACTACGATATTTATCTAAAATCCACGTTGAATTACATATTATTGAACTTTTATGTTAATAGTGAATTATGTCACAAAGTACTACATGTATGTATAAGTTAAGATACTAATATTCCCTGTGACAGAAAATCATGAGACTGTCTTCGATAAATCTTCAAAATTCAAAAACCTTTTTTCGGAAGCAGGATGTAAATGAAACAGCATCACAGTTCGCGAATCAAATATGAGTATATGTAATTGATTTTCTTTTTTATATAGCATCGGAAGGGCTCAGAAAAACTAGGCCAAGAGAGCATTGTTAGCTTTGAGAAAATCAGCTTTAAAAATAGTCTCATAAGAAACCATGTTAAACACATACAGATAACATACTTTTTGAGGACAATAAATTGAATTAGAATTTCATTCATTATGGGTCATTCCACATCAAATAAACGCAAAAAACCATGGTTTTGTCATCCACCATCTCACATTTTGATGAAATTTGGTGTACATCCTTCCCTTTTGGTTGAAAGAAACTCCCTTAAATTTTTCCCTCTATCTCAAATGGTTTTAATTTTATAGCACTTCAAAGTTTTGTTAAGTCTGCATTGTCTGTCCCTCTTGGTACAAGATAGTGTACACTTTATTTTTTTCTCTATAACCAATAATCAGATCTCTTGGAACTGCCTTGCGGTAGCACAGTGTCATAATGCATTCGCCTAGTGTGCCATTAACCTGTGTTCAACTGCCAGTGGTGCAAAGAATGCTCACTGAGATCTCAAAGAGCGCACTGCTCACTGTAGTCTGGGGTTTGGTTCCCTAGGCCTTAAGAGGTTTGGATTCCTCAGAAAACTGTAGGTCCAAGAGGTTCAGATTCCTCGGAAAACAGTAGGTCCTGGCACAGCATGACCATTGTAGTCCTTGAGCCATAAAACCACAAACAAAAAAATCTCTTTGAAATTTTACACATAGCTCAATAAAATGGTGAGGATTTCAGGAAAAAATACACTAGCACTCAAAAGATTTTATAAATGCCTAAAAAATTATAAATGCACTTGTAGCCTATTTTTCAACAGCCAACCTAGTTTTCAACAATTTGTTGATAACAATGCCGATGTTTTCAAGTAGTCATCTATGGTGATGATCCCCAAGATGATTCCCAGATATGTTGTGTCCGAGCCATCATCGTGGGCCAAGCCTATTTTAAGGGCCCCAAGCTGGAATCCATTTGAAAAGCCAATCGTCTGATGGCAAAACGTTTGGCCAAGGATCTACATTGAAAAGCTGGCATGCATTGGGGCCTTGTAGATTCAAAAATCTGTATATTCAAATTTTCTCGACATTCAGATTTTCGCTGTTTTTTCAGATTGTGTGAGAAAGGCTTTTTCCTTTTTTAAAAGTATATGCTAATAGTGTATATCATTTTCTAGGTTGTTTCCAAAAGACTTAATAGTGCCTATTTTTTTCTAGGTGGTATACAAGGGTCCCAGTAGAGCAAACAAAATGTTCCTTTACCATCATGACGACCTTATTAGGTCCATGACAGGATTTCATTCCTCCAGTTACTATCATCATGAATGCATTATGCGTTTCCAAAATGTTCACGAACACCATCGCAGTACCTACTGTGTTGTTTGTTTTTCACCCGAATGTCTTTCCTCCTCCACCCCCCCCCACCCCACCCCAGCTCTATTCCTCCTGCCATCGGACCTGTCTGTCAGTGGAATGTGTCGAGCAACATCAAGCTATAGGTGGCAAATCCTTTAGTTATTGCCAGCAATATTATCAGTGCTCCACCTGTCAGAAGTTCATAGTGTCCAAAGTCCACCCCATCTCCATCAGTGTGGTGAATCTTATTGTAATTTTTGTAAATCTTTATTTCCAAACAACATCTCTGTTATTTACAAGTCCTTTCACCCATACCCCCTCTGAAAATTTTATATTCTCTGATTTCGAGACGGACCAATCCTTCGGACAGCACCTAGTGAATTTTTGCATTGCCGTATACGCCAGTGGCCAGGAATTTGTTTTTTTGGGCTATGATGCTTGCTACAAATTTAATAAGTTTCTTTTCACCCCCAACACAAAAATTACACCGTCATAGCTTACAATCTGAGAGGCTTTGACGGTGTCATCTTAGAATACCTTCTAAGACAGGGCCTCCGTCCTGAAATCATTCCTAATAGGTCGAAACTCATGAGCTCTTTCCGCCCTTCAGATACGCCTCATGGATTCTTTCAACTTTTTTCCCATGTCTCTGACTAAACTACTCAAAACCTTTGGTATTGATGAGTTAGCCAAAGGGTACTTTCCCCATCTTTTCAACACCAGAAACAACCAAAAGTATGTTGGCCCCTACTCCCCTCCCACCACCTATTCCCCGGATTCAATATCATTGGCTGACTGCAGAAAATTCCTGTCATAGTATGATGGTCAACGGCATCAGATCTTTGACTTTGCTGCCAAGATGCTCAATTATTGTCGGTATGCATCTTTCCAATAACATATTCTTACAATATTTTTTACACTATAATTTTTGCCACCCACGTATTAATTACAGCTCAAACTAGAGCTTATGTAATTTTGGAGAAAAAGAGACGCTTTCCCCATCCTGGATTCGAACCAGGGTCCCTCCGTTTAGCCCGGAGTGTCTTGGACCGCTAGACGAATGAGGACAGGAAACAACGCTCTCTTTCTCCGTATGTAAAGATGTTAAGGTATTATTACCCTCCGCAGGGATAACACAATTGCCAAATATGGTCAACACAAGAAAGCCTCCGGGGCGAGATTTTTGTGAGTTTTCGTGGGGGAATTTATTATACTATAATTTTTGCCACCCACGTTTTAATTACAGCTCAAACTAGAGCTTGTGTAATTTTGGATTTTTACAATTTATATAAAATAAATACATACATGTATGCTGCAACGTGCATTTCGATCAATTTAATACCAGTCTCTTTGCAATTTGGTTTAAATAGTAGTCTATGTACTACACCATTCTGCGAAATAACTGGCAACAATATATATACGTTCGTAAAGAGATTATATATTGTCCTTCGTAGCTCAGTGGGTAGAGCCTCCGCCCGGCAAGTGGAAGGTCGTGGGTTCAGGTCCCACCGAAGGCAGAAATATTTATTTTCTTTCGAACGTTTCACCATCTAATCACGCCATACCATCGGCGTTGGTATCACTACGCCAATAAACGTTGATTGATTGACATTGTTGTTTGATTTAATCTGCGTAGTGTTCGATTTATATAAAATGGATACATATTTTTAGTCTTTGTTTTTATACGATAGTTTGTACAATCTATTTTTCAGGTCCCTCCATCCGATGTCGTCTACCAGTCATGCACCGATGAAGTTCTTCCGATTCTTTCTGAAAATACCCTGGGGGTATTGGACATGTCCTCTAATGATGATGATGATATAGCTATCCACGCTCTGTCTGGAATGACGACTGAGACCCCACCTTTACCAAAGAATGTAAGTGTTATTACTTTATCTTACTTATTTTTTCAAGATTAAATTATTTCAAGATTTATTTAATTTAAATTTTTTAAAAGGCTAATTATTCCAAGATTTATTAAGATACTTTAATATTTTCTTCAAGACTAATTACTCTAAGATACTTTAAATTTTTTGATGAAAAGACCTTTTGCCGATTCGGCTGATTTTCCAGATTTTTTTTTTATATATATATATCCCATCGGTAGTGGATCGATGAGTTGTTATTATTTTTTCAGACGGTTTTTCTTGATAGTTTTCTCAGTCATGTCATAAACAACCTTAATTTTCTTTCCTTGTTTAGTTTCAGCCGGATCCTCAAATGACATATGATGATATCACATTTATGGAAAACATGGTCCGGGACTTTACATACAAGCCACCACATCATCCTTTACTAGATGCACCCCTGTCATCATCTTCACCTTCCTATGTGTTAAAGAATATCTACAAGGACGAGGAGGCCCTTGATTTATTTCAAAGCTGCGAAAAAGCCTTGGTGTACGAGGACTCTTATCCCGTTAGTCAGGGTGAGTTCTATTCCATTGCTCACCAGCAGGTCCTATATGGGGACCGAGGACTATCGATAACTTATAGTACTAAATTATTATCCGAACCGTGGTTGCCTGTGTTAATTAAGATTAAAAACAACATCGAAAGGGCTTTTCTGGAAAAGGGGGAGGCTTTTAATGCTGTTTATGTGTCCCGTTTTGAAAACGGAGGTAGGTCCTTAGGGTTATATGAAGGACTAAAACGAAGTAGACCCTCAGGTCCCCATCGTCACCCTCTTCCTGAGGGCTGAACATTCTCTAGTTTTCGATCAATCGGTGGGTGAAAGAGTATCTATAGCTATGACCAGGTGTAGCACCATATACATAGATAATAGAAACTGGATGTAGACCATTCCCAAAGTTTCTTCACTGACTGAAACTACGATAAAACTATCGTTCATGAGTGTTCAATTTCCAGAAAAGTCTTTGGTCATACACCCTGAAGGCTATCATGGTCTTGGATCCGATGTTTTTTCGTCATTTCGATATTCCAAAATATTGTAAGAGTCCACATTAGGCAATATGTTGAGGCGGATGGCCAACTCATACCCACGAAGAAAGGGATAGTCATTTCCCCCTACCATTTTGGTCTGCTATGTAATAGATTGTCTGAATTTTCTCATAATTTAGACTCCCAATTCTTTATAGTGGGAAACACCATCATGCTGTCCACAAAGTCTCAAAGTGTTGTTTTTCAATATACCATGTTTAAAAATGCTGATAACATCTACCAACTTAGTAATTTCCACATGTCTCTCTCATTAGAAATGTGTGAAACATTTATCAGTTTCTGTGGCCAAGTTAGATTAACTGTAAGAAAGTTGACCTTTAGCGAGTTATTGCACCATATTTTGGCCTTAGCCCCCGCTGACAGTAGTAAGAATAATAATGTTAACTGGTGCGACTTTGTGTCAGTCGGTTGAAACCTTTAACCTTGAAAGAGGAAATGTATTGCAATGGCTGCATCACAATTTGTGAAAACCAAATGGGGCATGAATGTCTCTATAAGGTGGAATATGTGTTTCATAGTATCATGTATAAGGTTCATTTGTTTGAACTTGCAAAACAGATTGTGAAGGCCTCCCCTCACAAGGATTTTAAGAAATTCTTTGGGAAATGCGATCATGGAATGTTTTTGTCATTATGTTCATCGTCTTTGGCGAAAAAGCTGTACGAAAGCTAGTTCATGTAAATAATCTGTAAATATCTTGTACATATGCTTTTTTTAGTTACTTTTTCAATAAATATGGATTTTAAAACATGACTCTTCAATGTCTCCTCTAGCTAAGATTTTTTTAATTAATAGGTTTTTATATACGATGCTTTAATTAAGATGTTTTTAACCCTTTCACGACTAAGGGAAGCATTTTTCCCCATTTTAAAATTGGTGATTGTCGTATTTAATTATAACCTTATCTGCATTTTTTATACAGAATGTCAAAATAGAATGTCTGCCAAACGCAATTACGTAAACGGGAACATTTAGAAAAAAAAAAGAACTGTCAAATCAATTGGCGCCAATGATAAAACATTCGCAGACTGTACTATGTTATTATTTCAGTTTATTGTGTCATGTAATAATATATTACTGTGTTTTCTCACATGTTTTATGTTATTCGGTAAGTATAATTTTGTGCAATAATAAAGTATATTTGAACAAATGAAAACAAATGCCTGATAATGACAAATAATTCCCATAAAATTCCAAAAAAACTACACGTTGTTATGTATTTTTCTTACGATTTTTATTTATTTTACGTCTAAACAAACTGAAATAAACAGTTACAAACTAATATTTACTCTTAGCAACCTCATGGTCCTGTAAGGGTTAATTAAGATGGCTAAGATGATGATGACAATCATAATAATAATAACGATAGACTTTAGGCAGAAAATCTTTAATAAGATTCCCATTTTAGCTTGTTTACAACTGCTCTACTAACTCCCCACATTTGTTGAACAAAATCTTTGTTTTTAACGAGGTTTGCGGGTACTTTAAGGGCTTTCAAAACAGATACAAATTGTTTAACGACCAAAGGACTCTGATTTTTTTTGGGTTTCTTTCTCACCGTAGTATCGATCAGTTTGACGATATTAGTTTTTGGTAGGATGCACTGTTTCACCATAAGTTTCCCTTTGGGGGTCCAAGACACTACTTGGCTTTGCCTCTTTAGAAAATCGACGAGATTGTGGGCATCTCGGCGAAGCGATTTAGGTAGGCTGTTGAGAATAAGTTCTTTAGGAACAACACTTTCCTCTTTGATGATGACGATGGGAGCTGAGACTTTATTCTTTCTTCTTCTTTGACGACAGGACTAGCGGGGGCTTCCGGAGGGTTAAAGATGTCTACTTTTAACCGCTTCTGAATGACTTGTAAATAATGCTTCAATTTAACGTTGTCCGATTCCTTACTGAGTAGGATGTTTTTCAGTTCATGATTCAGTTCGGAGAGATGATCGTCTGACACCATGTGGCACTCATAGCGTTCCTCTGGGACGAGGATCATCTTTTTGGCAAACTGATTTGTTTTTCACCTAACAAATAAATTGGTCAGGACACGCAGGGCTGCAGGTATAAAAACACCAAGGAATCCGCCTTTCTGGATGAGGATTCTTCGTTCCTTATACAGAGGCACTTTTTACTTGACGATCTTTCGCAGTTCATGTCTGTAAACTTGCAGCTTTTTCTTTTGCTTTTAAGAGAGCAGAACGTTTCCTTTCAGAATGTTCAAGACACATTCGCACATGGCCCTGATGCCAGAGGTAGGTGATTTTTCAACAAATCTTTTCTGGACTTGTTTTGACAGACAGATCAGACGCAATTGTTGTATGTCTGCTTTCTACAGAGTCATCTCCTCAAATACATGATTCGATCCAACGATTCACTTTTTAATTGACCAAAAGAGGTGAGAGGAGGATGCTGACTAATATACTATTTAGCTACGCTATTTTTTATAGCTTTGCTATATCTGAGCATTGCTAGGCTAGCTTAGCAAAGCTAAGTCAGCTCCACAATGATCGTTTCTGATACGCGATCTGGGTCTGATGTGGTAATATGTTATTTCTCAAACGAGACGGTACTACATGTCACAATCATACTACTGTTTTGCTATTGATAATAATGGTTTCATTAAGCTGCATTAATTAGCGCTGGAGGACTAATTATTGTTTGTTTTGACTATTAAGTACCTCCTTTCTCTTAATTCCTTTCTATAAATAATAGCTCGCTAACTATATATATATGTGTGTGTAAAACAATAATAACACAGTTAAAATATTAAAATTATTAAAGTATAAAATTGTTTCTATGTTTATCTTGCTTTATGAAATTGGGCAGAAAATTTTACAAAAAAGGAAAAAAAGTTGCAATGGGTGTTGACAATCGTTCGGCTTAGTAAAGAATCAAAGGCAGTTAAAGGTGTTTATTTCCCCAAATGCAACATCGAATCTTCAGCCCATAGATCAAGCTATCAAGAAAATTTGAAACACATTTAACCAGCGCAGCATGACCACTGTAGTCTTTGAGCCGTAAAACCAAAAAGAAAGAAAGAAACACATTTAAAGCAAACGTATTATCTAAAACTTAAATCTTCTCTATATGATGGACAGAGTAAGGGGGTAAAAGTAATACTTTTACTAGTAAAGGTAATACTTTTAGACCATGTGTGAAATATTCAGTATGCATGGGAAAGTGCAAAACCATCAATATTGTTGTGCATAGGGTTACTAATTTTGAAAAAAAAAAAAAAATAAGTACTCAATAATTTTTTTTTTTTTTTTTACTCATATCAGGGGACACAAACTGGCGGATCACGATATGCATCCAAACCTTGAATTTTAATTATACTTTGCTGATGATTTGGTACATTTCAATAATCTTACATCACTCTTTGCAATTTTATAAAAATCTAAACAAGATTTAGTTCCATGGTTCACCACTACTTGAAGTTCAGCTTTAATTAAATCAGGAGAAAATATTTTCTAGAATTGGTCCACTTATTCTTCATCAGTGAAAAAATTCTCTCCACGAAAGCATTTGATCCTGGAACACTGAACAAACAACCTACCACTTTCAATAAATTCGGAATATTTTTAGTCACACTGTGGGAAATATTAAAACATTTTTAATAATATATAATATTTAAATAATACATAATACACAAAACGTACAATGTTCATCTGGTCCCGATTTTAACCCATGGAAAAATCTCTTCCCATTTTTTCAGTTACACCTGATGATGGCAGGATTTTAATTTCTTCTTGCTGGAGTATTCTATGGGTCATCATCGCTCTGCCGCATTTTAAAAATTATATTTGCTTAGTTTTCCGAGAAACCAAACTAGATTATTGGAGACTGCCGGCTACGTTGCTCGTTTGTTTTGCTTTGCAAGTGTTGACAACATCGATGTGTAGATGCTGCCAACAATTTTTCAGGGCCTCGGTGACCTAGAGAATTCGTTCATAAGAGTGTTATGAAAAGAAAAAGATACCCTTTTGTAAAAAAAATATGCATTTATGAAAATTTTTTAGGTGAACTGTGAACTTTAAAAAAAAGGACAATCAGCCATTCTGGACATAAAATAAATGGAGAAGCAAAACTTGGCTAAAAAACGAAGAAATCCGTGAAAAATGGAGTATCTGGCAACCCTAATTGTGTATAACTTTAGAAAAGCTGGTTTCAACCACTTTTCGAAGAGAGCAGAATTTCATCAAAGACTGACTGCTCTGTTTCAACTCCACATGCTGAATTTTTTGGGGCCTGAATTCAAAATGCTAGATGAAAAAACTTAGAAAGCTACGTGGAAATATTCGACGAAACAATACGCAATATAAATAAGACACAAAAAACAACGTTTTAGAAGCGTATTTATGGCAAGATTGAGTTCAATCTATGCGTTTCGGGCGATAGATGTTCGCCCTTCTTCGGGAGTGAACACGTGGAATATCGTCAACAAACGAGGTTGATTCGCGGATGTAACCAGAGTTGAGTTATTAAGTGAAATGTTCACTTCCAAAAGTAGGAAGTCAAGTACTACATGGTTTTTGTAATGCGGCCACTCTTCCCAGAAATTACCAAATTGTGGAAAAGTTGGCTGTCTGTTGGTAGAGGTGGCAATTATGGTGGGACTATGGATTAATATCAGAAGGAGTTAGGTGGAGTACATTTCGCCAAGCTGAGCTGAAGGAAGGAGTTGAGCTGTGGTCATTCACAATGGAATCACGAAACATGTTAATGAAGAAAGCTTCGGCGAAGTCCAGTTCAAGTGGTGAATGAGGTTGGTGGATGATACGAGCGTCAAAAAAGTTAAAGCGATGGTTGTGTTCGTGGCTGTGAACAGCAATGGATGATTTGTGCACCTCACCTTTCTCAACGTATCGGCGATGTTCTTTCAACCGATGCATGAGGGCACGTTTTGTCCGTCCGATGTAGGAAAGTCCGCACTGGCAAAAAATTTGATACACGCCCCAGCGTTGGAGTGTGGAAATGTTATCTTTGAGTCTAGGGGGCAAAATCTTGTTAATAGGCGAGAAGGTAACTTTGAATTTGGCTTGCCGAAGGACTTTGGCAATGGCGGAGCTAAGTTTGGGCACGTAAGGGAGTGTTACGAAGCCAATGTAATTATTTGAAGATATTCGACTAAGAGATGTACTGTAAGAACGTTTTGAGAATTTGAAAACGGCAGCATCGATAATGCTGGGACAGTACCCACGGATGCGAGCGATGGTCTTAAGCAAAGAAATTTCATCAGATAAGGAGTCCGTTGACGAACAGAACTGTAGAGCCCGGAAGACATAGGTGTAGAAGGCGGACATGTTTTGTTGATACGGATGGAAAGAAAGATTATGTGGAGGGAGAGCAACGCTGAAAGGCTTGCGGTACACCGAAGTAGCGAAGTAGTTATGATGTTTAGTAATCTGCATATCCAAAAAGTGAAGGGAATTAGCTTCTTCAATTTCGAGGGAGAAGTTAAGCGCAGGATCCAAAGTATTGATGGTGGGAAGGAGTGTTGAGATTTGATCTGGAGGACTGTCCCACATAATAAAAATGTCATCCATGTAGCGATCCCAGAGTTTAAACTTGATAGAGTTGAGGAGATTGGATTCAAAGAAATGCATATATATGTCACAAAGGATTGATGAAAGTGGGTTACTCATAGCTAAGCCACTGTCATATGTCATATGTCACCAATCCTTTGTGACATATATATGCATTTCTTTGAAACTAATCTCCTCAACTCTATCAAGTTTAAATTCTGGGTTCGCTATGTAGATGACATTTTTATTATGTGGGACGGTCCTCCAGATCAAATCTCAACACTCCTTCCCACCATCAATACTTTGGATCCTGCGCTTAATTTCTCCCTCGCAATTGAAGAAGATGATTCCCTTCACTTTTTGGATATACAGATTAATAAACATCATAACTATTTCGATACTTCGGTGTACCGCAAGCCTTTCAGAGTTGCTCTCCATCCACTTAATCTTTCTTTCCACCCGTATCAACAAAAAATGTCCGCCTTCTACACCTATGTCTTCCGTGCTCTACAGTTCTGTTCGTCAATGGACCCCTTATCTGATGAAATTTCTTTGCTTAAGACCATCGCTCGCAGCCGTGGGTACTGTCCCAGCATTATCGATGCCGCCGTTTCCAAATTCTCCAAACGTTCTTGTAGTACATCTCTTAGCCGAATATCTTCAAATAATTACATTGGCTTCGTAACACTCCCTTATGTGCCCAAACTTAGCTCCGCCATTGCCAAAGTCCTTCGGCAAGCCAAATTCAAAGTTACCTTCTAGACTCAAAGATAACATTTCCACACTCCAACGCTGGGGCGTGTATCAAATTTTTTGCCAGTTCGGACTTTCCTACATAGGACTGACAAAACGTGCCCTCATCCATCTGTTGAAATAACATCTCCGAGACGTTGAGAAAGGTGAGGTGCACAAATCATCCATTGCTGTTCACAGCCACGAACACAACCATCGCTTTAACTTTTTCGATGCTCGTATCATCCACCAACCTCATTCACCACTTGAACTGGACTTCGCCGAAGCTTTCTTCATTAACATGTTCCGTGATTCCATTGTGAATGACCACAGCTCAACTCCTTCCTTCAACTCAGCTTGGCGAAATGTACTCCACCAAATTTCTTCTGATATTAGTCCATAGTCCCGCCATAATTGCCACCTCTACTAACAGACAGCCAACTTTTCCACAATTTGGTAATTTCTGAGGAGAGTGGCCGCACTACAAAAACCACGTATTACTTGACTTCCTATTTTTGGAAGTCAACATTTCACTTAATAACTCAACTCTAGTTACATCCGCGAATCAACCTCGTTTGTTGACGATATTCCACGTGTTCACTCCCGAAGAAGGGCGAACTTTTATCGCCCGAAACGCGTAGCTCGAACTCAATCTTGACATAAATATGCTTCTAAAACGTTGTTTTTTTTGTGTCTTACTTAGAAAGCTACGTTAATATTGTTTCTAATTTGGTAATTTCAACCCAGGCATCGCAAATAACAGGCTTCAAACAGCAGTTCGTGACGTCACGACGTGAGGCCCTCATAGCAGACGATTCAAGTAATGTGAAACAGAAAATGATTGCTTTATTTTTAAAGAAAATTCTTTTAAAAAAGTGTGCGGGGGGAGGGAGGCATCGCGCGGCTGATCAGTCGTATTCTATTAATTATTACCAGTCATTAGAAAATTAGTTAACTGAACTCAAACAACAAAAATTCATATTCATTTAACAACATAGCTATTTTTGAGTAACAAACTGTTTTATAGTATTATAAAAACTTTTGGACGTTTTAGTGCACTTTTTTTTCTTCTTTGCCTTAACATTTAAAGCATCAAAATATAAGCTTATTAAGAGAAGGATTTGATTACAAAAATAGTTTTAATTCTACATAAAATAATGCATTTTCACACTATATATGTGTGTGTGTCCAAGAAAAGATAATATTCAGCATCAAACTCTATTTGTATAGTTTATTTCATATAATATAGTGTATGATTTTTCTCATTAATCGTTTTATTAAACATTAAAAAAAAACACTTCATTCCTGATTTTTTTTCCACCATGTGAACTCAGTTGATAAAAAGTGTATTTTGACTTTGTAGTTATGGAATATTAATACACAATAAATAACAAAATGATAAAATGCCTTATTTACATTTCTCTTTGTAATATGATACGCAATAATAACACAATTTTAACGATTAGCAGCAACTCCCTACACCATAAGGTATCTTAATTTGAATATAATATTACATTACAGATTGTATAACATTAACAAGTTTTTGACAGACATTTATTTTACTTCAACAAGAACGCTTATTCAGAGATCTCATAAAGATCGCACTGCTCAATGTAGTCTGCGGTTTGGTTCACTAGGCCTTAAGAGGTTCCGATTCCTCGGAAAACAGTAGGTCCTAGCGCAGCATGACCATTGTAGTCTTTGAGGCGTAAAACTGCAAACTAATTTTACTTCAACATTTTTCGACATACAATTTGACATGATGTATTAGCAATTACTATATAAAACACACTTTCTCTTTTTTGCTGAATTTCCAATTCCAAGACGAGATTTCCTTCTCATGCCCGCATTTGTCAGCAATTATTTTGTTTAGAGTACTTAATTTTTTTTTTTTTTACACTTTCTATCAATAATTTGTCATTTTGTATTTTGCAATAATTGTTTAGCAAAACATTTGCCATCGATTTAATGTATGCATGTACAAGAACTTTAAACATTTTACCGCATATGCAACAGACTTCAGTGAAATTATTGCTTTCAGACCAAATTTTATCTTCTACAAGGTCTATTAAAATAGAACATTGATTTCTTACTTTGAGAAAATGATCTTCATATGCTTCGGTAATACAAATTTCAAAAGCTTTATAAACTTCAGAGCACACATAAACTACAAAATCATTAGGCCAGTACAATCCTCCTCTATCTAGGACACCAAGATGCATAACATCTGTATTAGTTGTCTCATACTGTAACACAGTATCCAAAGTTAATTTTGTTTTGCAAGAATCACAAGAGTGCGAAACAACACGAGCAACATAACCACTTATATATAACTTGTTTATTTTCAGAATTCAACTCAATATTTTCTGATAACATAAGCACATCACCAAACATTTCCATATCCTTGGCAAAGTTATCACCTGTTTTATCATCATAGTAAGATGTGAGAAATTGCTTAATATTAAAATGTACCAATTTTGTCGATTTTATTTTCATCAGATTAATAATTTTCAATTTTCTTTCAGATTCAAGTGCTTAAAGTATTGATATGTTGTAATTTCCCCTACTCATACCTCTATACTGCCCAAACCTTGCCTCTAGAGGATCGGATTGGAATTTCCCCAGATGGGTTTCTCGAAACGCTTAAATAAAAATTCACACAAGCTAATGAGAGTAAAAGTTGTGTGACGTAATGCACAAAAAGTTTCAGGGGTTAGTTTTCCCATTGATTGGTTAGATGCAAATTCTGGGGTGGGGAGCGGTAACATGTTCCATTGGTTCAACCACTCACAAAACTGTCTTAAAAATATTAAATTAGGGTCATCTTATCCCTGATTGATTGGCAATAAATATCTCTAAAACGGTTGCCTTTATACTGAGTTTTTACATTGATAATTTTCCATCACTTTGATATAATATCAGTAAAGTGTGTGGTACCCTTAACATCCTCACTAATAATATTTATGGCAGATTCTAAGGCAGGTATGATTTTACCATCAAAAGTCCTGACAGCATTCGAAACGTTTTAGCATTCAAAATTACTTGGGTATAATACTTTACGGGATAAACTAGGTGCTAATTTGACAGTGTTATTGAGTTCATGGTGATATAACGTTTTTAAATGATTTACGTTAGATAGTACAAATGATTTCTCTAATAATGGTGATGATGATGGGATGTGCTCAAAAATTGGAACAAAAAATGTTTGGATGGAATGAGTTTGATTCAGCCAATTATTGCATATAGACTTGAGTAAATAGACGGTATCAAATAAAAGAAAAACGTCTTCAGTGCAGACACGGGATTCTTAATAACGGACCTTAAAGCCCCACCACGAAGTTTTTCATACACTTTCTTATTTACTCTATTATTGTCAACAGTGGTGAAAATTGCATTATAGCGTGCTGATTTTAATGTTTTCAAAACTACCAACACTAATGAATGCAAGTCCTTAGCAATTTGATTTTTCATTGAAATATACCAACATCATCTTTATTTTTAGATCACAGAGATGTAATCAAAAATACCTGTAATGTAGTTGCTGCAACAGAGCTTTCATTATTACTAGCAAGTCCCTCAATTTTACCCCCTTAATAATATCGACCTGCTTTAATGTATATCTCATCCATTAGTATTCCACATGTTTTTCATACTCAGCAAGTTCGACACATTTATTTCTTAAATACCTCATTTGCGTTGAAGGTAACTCACTTTGTAATAAACTTTTAAGGTAAAAAGGATGAGGAAGGACTAGTTTACTAGATTCTCACAATGCTTTACATGCAGCTGGATAACTGAAGCAAAATGTAGCTGCCCATATAAGCATTTGCGATGAATAATATAGTTTTGCTTCCACACTAAGGTTGATTTGCTCTTATAAAAATAAAAGCTTTCCTTTTAGATTAATATTCTCACATTCACTAACACAGTCTTGTAACAAATTTTCTATAATATGTAATTTGTCATTAATTGTTACATTTGATGCACTATACCCATTTAAATGGCTAAGTAGATTCTCAAACAGTGTCCATAAAAGGCACTTACCTTCTTTTCCAAGCAACCATTCAAATTTAGACATAAGCAATAAAGTGTTAGTGTGCCATATTTTTACACTTAGGTCAAATGAAACTTCCAATGTCACAGTAAATTCTGGTGTACCCATATAACGCACTTTTCCTATGATAGCACAATTTAACCTTTGAAAATACATTCATGTTTCTGGTAACCCCTTTTCAATACCTTCATTTAGAGTGTTAAAATCAGCTATTTTGTCATTTTCACACCAAGCGCTTAATTCAACCTCATTCCACAATTCTTGTTTTCTTCTTCTTTCTTCCGGGGTTTGCCTACTACTTGGCAACTTTATATTCAAGTAAGCGGGATGGTCAACAAATACACTTGGATATGTATCAGATGTTAAAACTGGAGTTTTTCGTCGTTCTACAAGTAAGGTATTATCTGGTCTCATAACACGATGCTCACGCTTAATAAATTTATCTTCAAAGTGTTTAATACATACTACTGAGTAATTCGACACAATAAAGTCTTTTCGATGAATGTTATTCAACCATTTCTCTCACCTCTTTTCATCTTTAGGAAAAGAAAAGGTAGTAGTATAATCTTTTCCCTTGTAATTTGACCTGCAAAGTGGTACGCAGCATTTTCTTGGCATCTAAGAAAGAAACATAAAAATTAAGTTTTTTCAATACATATCATCAAATATGGTATTAATGATAAACTTACGTTAGAAACCAATAATGCACAGTGACGTATTTACAAATAAGCTATGTAATCTATAAGCCTGTGGCGGTAAAATTTCAACGAAAAATTTGCCGACGAAGAATTTGAAAAGGCGACGCTGAATATTTTGGTGGCCAGTTGAATTAATCTTAAATTTCTATGTTCAGAGCTGGCAATGGCGCCACCTCGAGAGAGGCTAAAAAATCACCAAATATACGAATACTTACGAAAAGACTAATTTGAAATAATCGTCAGGGACATCAGATTAAGAATTTGACAAAAGCGCTAAAATCTGTCACATCTCTAGTTAAGATTGAGCGAATAAATACACCAGAGCCTACAGGCGGCGAAAATCTACCTCTGGTAGTATAGTCAGTATTATTCAATGGGGAGGGTTTCGTACCATCCCCAAACGTTATATACTACAGGCAAATAATAGTAAAATTAAAAAGTTGCATGAAAAATGATAAAAAATAAATAAATTGCAACATTTAAGGCAGTGCTATCATAAAAAACTTCACCCTCATAATCGTTTATCTTATACAGAGGTGGAAAATTATGCTCGCTCCAGAGCTGTAGCCAGACTGGGGCTAGAGGGGGCTAAGCCCCTTGGGAAATATTTGTTCTCAAAATCAAATATTGTAGAATTTTATTTTAAATTTTTTATTTTGTACGAAATTGTACATAACAATGGAAATTGTTCTTTGACGTTAAAAATGTATTCAAAATAGCTCTCTACTGTAGATCTTGTGTATGTAATTTTTTTTACATAGGTTTGAGTC
The DNA here is from genome assembly GCA_006491805.2 of Dysdera silvatica. Classification (NCBI taxonomy): domain Eukaryota; kingdom Metazoa; phylum Arthropoda; class Arachnida; order Araneae; family Dysderidae; genus Dysdera; species Dysdera silvatica. The sequence continues at coordinate 255,276,121 of QLNU02015360.1, forward strand.
TTCATATACTTTATAATAAGGATTGGGGAAATTATAGAGAGGTATACTAAAATTTATAAATTTTTAATGCAAAATTTATGTTAAGAAATTTATTTATTAATGTTAAATATATTAGTCTGCTTATATTTAGTATTATTAAATATATTGCTAAACTGCACAATCCAAAACAAAAAATACGTCTAGAATCAGGAATTTCAGTAGATCGGCTTGTGATATCATGTTTATATCACCCTTCTGCGCTATTACAGCTGCTATGACTTTTTACGCATTATATCTTTTTTTTTTTTGTGGAATTGCATTTGAATGGCAAAATGAGTGGGCTATGAAAAGAGGGAAAATTTTCATCAGAATATAAGTGTCCGTATGTAAGGAATAGATGACATTGTAGACTAGGCCTCGTGTGGATATAATTTGCGGAATTTATGTGGCATCGCTGCAAAAAGGATATGCCAAAGAACTTGTTTACGGCATTTCTCCAAGCCATAAAAAACACTTTCCCATCACATACCACCGATCAAGGTTACTAGGTACTGCTGAAATTTTTATTTACGATTTTGAAGGTTCTTACGGATTCAATATTTTACTGATTTGGGAAGCACACCACTAATGTGATATATCAGGCAGCAAGGACGAAACCCGTAGGAGGGGTCTTCCACCCGCAACCCCTTCACTGATTCAGGAAGATTACACTTCCCAAAAAATACTGAAAACATTGCGGTAGATCAGTTGTGTTACCAGCAGTTTTAGAAACTCTTCGAAAAGATTTAGTTGGGGGAGGGGGGAGGCGTGGATTATGCAGTTACACCAAATGTAGTAAAAAATAGATTAAAACATTTATGAACTTTACGACCCCTTATAGCTTTCTGAGCCCTTCCTGTAACAAACGTCTGGCTACGGGACTGGCTAGCTCACTTGTCAAATGAATATTGTAATACAGGGAGTGGTTTTATTTTATCTTTTAAATCCTTTACATACAACAAAAACTTATAAAATAATAATATTGACAGCTGTCAATATTATTTCATCTTGTGCTTTTTTATTTATAGGCCAACCAAGCATATTTTCTAATTATTGCGAAGGTACGTGTGCATATCTGTTCTGTTTCTTCTTGGCTAGTAGTAGAAAATTTTTGAAAAATTCACCCACCCCTGATCTTATATGTTCACTATTAAAGTATTATAAATGAGAGTTTCAAACAAAATAACAGATTACACATCATGGACTGATTACTTTTAATGTTTTTTGGAATATTAATAAGCTATTTTACGAGCATTATATTGCCATTACATTGTTTGTTTACGTGAGTTTCTAATTCCCAAAAATTAAGATTATGTGGGAATGGGTTAAAAATATATTCTGGATTCAAAAAGTAAAGGAATTGCTCTAAAATGTCTTTCATAGAAAAAAATTACGAATCCTTTTTATCCTACTGCCCGCCATAACATATTACCTCCTTCATAAATATGCCTATTTGATCTACAAACATACATTACAAATAACTTAATACAAATAAATTCAGATTACAAATAATGATCTTGATCTCTCCAATTTCCGCATGTGGAAAACCAGCGTAACGTATAAGTACAGACAGTAACTGACGATTTGAGCTGTTCCAGTATCGTTTAATTTTGTGGCTATGAACTTATTGTAAGAGATGGTTAATCAAAGTTTTAAAAAAGGATAGTTACCTTGAAATGATTTTTGTGTGTCCAACTTTCTTGTAATTGCAACTAGCCTACAACTAGATGTTCAATCAGTATAAACATACACCTGCATTCACCCGCATGGCCTCGGCTAGTGATGTTACAGACTCAACATGGCTGGCTGTTTTATGCCTGTTATTTGAGGTACCTTGTTTCAACGCATTCTAGGGATGACGATATTATTCAGTTTAGGTGATACCTATTAGTGATGATGATGACGAAGTACAGAGTCCACGTCCTTTTCCTACTTTTAAGGACATCTTTTCTTCAATTGAAACAGTAAGATCCTTTGCTGAATTCCGCGAATCAATATCTGAAAACATTTTTAAGATTATTGCTGATTTAGAGACTTATGTTCTAAATGAAAAAGTTTCATCGAAAAGATAAGGAAAATTACAGATTTTTTAATAAAATATAATTCTTAAAGGTATATATAGACTTGTTAAACTTCCTTTTAATCACAGTTTATGACAATTATAGACTTTTGCATGATTTTAAAACGCATTATTGAATTTATGTGTAGTAATAAATTAATTATTCTATAATTCGAATTTTATATTACTCGAAGTTTTGCGGTGTTCCCATGGAGAATCGACTTATAGAAGTTCGACTGTATTTATATTTTTTCATATAATTTCAAAGTGACGTGTAGATCGTTGGGTCGCAGCGAGTAGGAGTACGGGAAATCGCAGTTGACTGATGCCGTATATAGATGGCTGGGTTGCGGCATGCTTTGTCGAAAGGACACAGTTGTATTCATGTCCCAATATATATTTGTGCAATTTAAAGCTGCAAAACAGAGAAAAAATGCCTTTTCTTTTTTATTTCTGTAGCCACCTGCGATTTCGAAAGGATTTTTGCACTCTTCCCGTATGTTGATCTTATAAAAAGAGATTATTACAAAACCAGGTTGTAACTAGATACCTTTATAGGAAAGCTTATAATTTGTTAATATTTTAATGTGTTTAATTAATGTATTTAAGACTAATATATTTAACATTAATGAATAAATTTCTTAATATAAATTTGGCCTTGAAGATTTATAGAGGTATCCTCAAATTTATTATTTCCCTCATCTTTAGTATACTGGCGATCAGGGAGCCTGCTACACTCCCTAACACCCCCCCAAATTTCTTAACACCCCCTAAAACTCAAAGTTCATATACCCGCTAAATATTCAAATTACAAGAAAGGAAATAAAATATTGCGCAAATTATTTTTCTATACTTTTTCTGCATATGTAAATTGTAATAATCTTTTATATGTAGCAATTTTTCAAAGAAAAATATGGATAAAGATACTAAAAGGGAGAAATTTACCATATGGAGTAAAATCCTAAATTAGAAACTGTCTGTGAATGAGTTTAATATCCAAGAAGAAATGTTTGCATTTTGTTTTCTGTCGAATGAAAAAATATTTTTTTTGTGTAAATATGGACGAATTATTTCATTGCTACCGAATATTTTATTTCGTTTCTTTTCTGGTAAGTACATTTTATAAGAAAAATTAAAAACTTGAAGGTAAATTTGACACCCTCAAGACAAAATTGACACCCCTTGAGCAAATATTCTGGCAGACACCCTGCTGGAGATAAAGAAGGCGTAGAGCTAAATGAAGATATAGCTGGAGATAAAGCAGGCGTAGAGTTAAATGGGTACGGAGGGTTTGATCCCCCCCCCCCATAATTTAAAATAAATTGCAATTTTAGATATATTGCAATGTATAAATGTGTATATGCCTAATATGTGCTTGCAGCTCAATTATTTTAAAAACACTACGTTGCTGATGAAGACTCAAATTTCCGTAAAAAATATATATGATATGCACAAAATCTACCGTGAAAATCTGTTTGGAATACATTTTTGACAACGAAGAATTACCATTATCGTGTTTGATTTTATACAAAACAAAATTGTAACGTACAGATACAAAGGAAGTATACAAAGCAGGTACCTATGGGCGAATATTGCCCAATCCAAAGGTTTAATATGCTATTAAAATATTGGCGATTTTGTGCCTAAATCTCTTAACTCCCCCTTTTATATTCAATACGCATACGTAGTAACTCACGTGATGTGGTTTCACTAGTGGGATAGCTGGAATCATAAAAATCTGAAATTCATCTTTCTGAATTTTCAAGAGTGTTTTAGTCTCCACAATGGAACTCTGACTTCTTGCTTTTAACTTCTGGACTTTGTCCTATCCTTTTCTGGAAATACAGCGCCGCTATTGCGGCCAATCTTTCCAATTGATTAACTAATTTTTCAATTGAACCCAAAATAACAACACCCTTCTGAATCATTCCAATAGCCTCTAGGAGGAAGTAACTGCGAAAAGGGGCAATTTTGCCCCTCCTTCTGCGTATGTGCGTGGACTTTGTAAATGCAAGCACGTCGCGGCTTAGGTACTAGTAATGCCGAAACACGCTATAAATTAGCTACATCAGCTAGACGCTAGATAGCTAGATTCTCTAAAACAGTCCACTACTACCATAATTCACAGTCCATAAATACCTCCATCCATTTTCTTTTTTCTAAAACAGTATACTTTACTCCTCTAAAATACTTCCTGTAAAATGCCTCTTCTAAAATACTTCTTTTAAAATACCTCTTCTAAAATACTTCTAAAATACCTCCTCTAAAATACTTCCTTTAAAATATCTTCTCTAAAATTCCTTTTCTAAAATACTTCTAAAATACCTCCTCTAAAATACCTCTTCTAAAATACCTGCTCTAAAATACCTCCTCTAATCTATTTTCTTTTCTCGTCAGATGTTAGTTTTCCAGTCAATAACTATTTTTTGATGGAAACACTGATAGGAATTTTTTCAAAGTCCACTCACATGCGCAGAAAATGGGGCAGAATTGCCCCTTTTCGTAGTTACTTCTTCCCGCTAGCGATATTTGAATTTCCATAACACTTTTAGCATTAGGACCGATTTAAGCAATCTGATTGGCTGAGCAGGTGATGTGCGGCCTGGTTTCCAGATCGAAAGAATTCCCGTCAAAAAGAATTAGCGCTTTTTTTTCTTTGCGAAATTAGGGTTGTATGTGAGTCAAAAGAACCATTAATAATTACAAAAGAAAGTGATGTCATTGTCAAAACCTGGTGCTTCCTGCAGATTCTCAAATATAAGAAATGTAATTGAGCAAACGTTTTTAAAAGTAATGTATTTTCTAACTATTCAAATTATTTAATGAGTTATTAAATAATGGATTCATATAGACTTAACTTGGATGCAGGGCAAACAGGGTTGGCAAATACCCGGGTTTTTACATGAAAAACGCAACCCAGTTGTGGTTTTTTTTTGTTTTTTTGTTTTCATGGTTTGTGAGGAATTGCGGTCATCGTGAAAATTGCCGAATATGCATTTTCCATAAATACAAAACAACTCGGAAATAATTTTCAATTACATACAGAAAAAAAATCTTTCGTAACGATCACCTCTATTCTGCGACCATCTCTCTTAACAACCATCAATTCTGAAAATGGATTTCCTTTCTCCTCCATAGACCCAATGCTAAATTTAGCTCCATTCTGAGACCACCTATCTGAGCGACCGCCCTTTCCCATGACCGACAATGGTCGCCTTAGGGAGGTTTTACTGTATTATAAAAATAGTAATTTTCAATTACAATCAAGGAAAGCAATTCCAGGAATCAAGGGAGATGCGAAAACTTTTTTTATTTTTGAATACGGGGTTACTGCTCGACGCACTCGATATGATCTTTTTTTTTTTTTAAAAATTTCGAGACCTTCTACTTAAAAACTGAAGCAAAAGATGATTTTTCTATAAAAATATAAGCTAGCAGCACAATATTTCAAAAATTTTGTTTTGTTTTAAAGATTTCTAACCACTTATTACATTTTAAATTTAAATTAAAGAAAAAATCAACTCATGGTAATATTAAAAATAAATTGGGAGTATTATTGAGGATTATCATCCTAAATTCTCCCGTGATTAAAATCTGATTTACGTAAAGGACGATTACGAACTCTGAAGTGGTTGATCTTTTGGTGCCTGTTACATTGGCGACCAAAATTGCGTAGCAAACCTATAAGTGATGTCATCGTTAGCCAATCAGATTGTTTAAATCGGTCCTAATGCTAAAAGTGTTATGGAAATTCAAATCTCGCTTCCCGCTAGCGTCTTGTAATCATTCCAGCTCTGGTTCTCGGAGGGAGCAGACGCTTAGCACATTGCTCTTCCTTTTCCTTCCTTTTTCACTTTTATTTTTTTATTTTTCGACCCCTTCTTTTTCTTGTCTCCAAACTTATTGCTCTGCTTACTGCCCTGGTTTTGTCTCGCATGGATGAATCATCTTTAATCGGTTTAATTGCCTTTTTCTGTCCCACTCTCTCCCCATTTCTTCCTCAAATCATTTTTCTTGTAATGGCCGTGTGTTTGCTTTCAAAGAATGCATCAAAGTTTCGGCAGTGTTTTTCATTCTGGAGTCCGCAGCTGCCTATACTCATCACTTTTGTCTCATGTTCGTCCTTCTCATCAATGGTGCTTCTGTTGTTTCGGCTGTTGATGTCCTTCGCCTGCCATGCGGTGTCTTTCTGTCCCTTTGCCTCCTTCCCGCGTTCGCTCGTTCTTGCTGATGAGTAACTTGGTGTCCTGCTTGTTCGGCTTGGTTGTTCTATGACCATCTTCATCGTTCATCGTCTCCTGTCCTTCTTCATCAAATTCCATCAGGTTCGCCCTGCCTTTTCTCGATGCATAGAACTCCACGTGTGTGTATGTGTGCGCATGTGTAGATTGTTTGGAAAAGTTGGTCGAGCTAGCGGCATTGTATTCCAGGAAATGTAGGTACAGAGACCTGATTGTCGATAGGAAGCAAAGGCAAAAAAATCGTAGAAGTGAGGCTGTTTTCTATGGAATCTTGAGACTTGCAATCTTGCTGTAGAAAGAGAGCTCCAGGTTAGTTGAATGATGAGGAGATTTTGAGTGACTGTATAGGAAGCTTGTAAGGATAAATGAACATGATTGTGCACAATTAGTCAAGTAAAACAGGTAGGAATGCAGCTATATGTAATGTCCAGTGCGCATGAAGAAACGGCAGACTGCATTCAGCACTTGCAGTGTTATATGAGGAGACCGGTGAGAAGCAAACAGGTCCTGTATAGTTGGAGGTGTGGTGAGACCCATCTCTTGAAGTTCCTGGAAGAGGTCGGTTCTTAGTAGTGGGTACGCACTACAGTGTAATAGTAGGTAGGAAACAGTGTTTTTTTGCATTGTTCCGAGGTACGTAGTGCACTGCGGGCATAAAGAGCAGCAAAGTCATTACCAGGATATCCTTCGTGATCAGGAATCCAGCAGAACGTAATATGACGATTGCTTCGATGACACTGTGAGGTGAAAAAGATTATGTGTTGCACTATTGGAGTGCAGATCCATTTTGAAGGATATGACAGAAGGCTGAAGAGGGCAGGTTGGGAATCACAGAAAATAAGTGAGTCTTCTTTACAATTTTTTGAAATCCAGTAGACGGCCTCGTAAAGTCCAATCAATTCCGCTTCGGTGGAAGAAAAGCAGTCCATGAGATGGAATTTAAAGGATACGTTATTTGATGGAATGTATACTGCAACACCTCCTTTTTTACGAATTGCATCAAAAGAGCCATCTGTAAATATTCTGAATTTTGTAAGTTGCAGAGCCTGTATGGCGTCATTTATGTATGCTTGTAGTACGTCAAATCATCCTTCATACCTTATTACATTGGAGGGTAGGAGCAGAGCCATATATAGGGAGAGTTAGGTCATGTATTGTTGTCGAGCTCAGGCTGCTTGATTGGTTAACTGATGGGCAAGTGACAGACAGCGGCCATTATGGCTCAATCATCGCGCGCTCTCAGTACTGTGTTAGCATACTCTTGGCTGGTACAGATAACGAGTGTTTCAATATTCAATACAATCAGAGGCTATTCATTGTGAAAAATGGTTATTTGTTGTGCTGTAAATTGCAAGAATCGAAGTGGTCAAGGAGTAAAATTATTTCACATTCCAAATGGAAAAAATGATCAAGAACGGCGCAAAATTTGGTTAGCCAAAATAAAACGAAAAGATTTTAACTTCGTGAAAAGTACCTGTTTGTGTGAAGTAAATATTTTTTTTGGTAGTAAAAAATGTACTACACGCTTTATAATTTGTTGTTCACATCTGAGAGTATTACTATATGAGATAATATCGGGAATATGTTTGACCCGTAATTTAACCATGTAAAATAAAAGTGTCAATGCCTCTCATTAATGTTCTAAGTAACTTTTTAGTTTCATATTTATGTTTTTAAAATAATGGCAGCTTTAAATTGCGTGGATTATCCGTATTTTATCAATAATAAAAAAAAATGTTTATCTACGCATTTACAATTTTAAATACAAATTTAAAAGCTTTTATATCAGTTATTAATTTTTAAATATTAATGTTTTTTCATAAAATAACTGCAAACTTGAAATTGCATGCATCGTTAATTCATTTTATCTGTAATAAAAAATATTTATCCATGCATTTAATAATTTAAATACAAATTTAAAATATTTTATATGTTATTAAGTTTTAAATATTAATGTTGTTCAGGCACATTAATATATATTTAAAATAACTGCAACTTGAAATTGCCTGGATCATCAATATTTTATGCTTGATGAAAAAAGTTATCCATGCATTTAATAATTTAAGTACAAATGAAATACTTTTTTCTTAGTTATTGATTTGTAAATATTGTTCGTTCAGGAGGCACACTTTGAACTTGATCAATTTGAAAAGAAAATTCCTGGAAAATTAAAGCCAAATGCCATTCCTACCATATTTTCTCATTTTCCACAACCTAAATATAGTAAACCATCAAAGAAACGTCAGCAAGATATTTCACATTATTCTGATATAAATCATCAGCCTGCAAAAGTAGCATGTGTAGAACATTCATATTCAACTCATAGTTCAGTGCATGTTACAGAAGAATCCGGGGAAGACTCGCTTACACCAATGATTGATGAGCAGTGTCCTCAAGAGACTGCGTGCACATTATCTGAATCAGAGTTGGTGTCTACCTTAAAAGCTAATTTGGAAGATGCTAAAAGAAAACTTCGTGAAGTGGAAAGGCAAAAGGAATCCCTTGAAAAGAAATACTCTACATTGTTTAATTCTGATCAAATTGCTTTTATGGAAAGTGCAGCCGTGGAACCAAAAATAATTTGGTCTGATGATACAGTGAGAAAAGCCCTCCAGCTTTGGTTTTCCTGTGGATTCAGTGGTTACTCGATGCTTCTGTCCCAAGGATTTCCTCTGCCTTCTGACACAACTTTACAAAAAAGATTGGGAAATATCCCGCTGGACGACGACATTATTCCAGAAGTCATGAATATGCCCAAACTTAAAGTGAGTTATTTTTTGATAAATTTTATTTTGGCTACCAAAATAAACAAAATAATAATAATCAAATGATTCGAGCACAGAACCAAGTTCCCACAAAGGAGTGAGAACCATACAAACAAAATACAGACAACTACATCCGTCAACAACCCAAAGAAAAACTATTCCCTCTAGAGGATGATGGACGAGGACAAATCGACCTGAAAGATCTCCATGAGAAGCAAATCCATAACGTGGGGCAGTACTTCTTTGAAAAGAGCAGGCAGTCTCCTCTCATCTAAGCAATAGTAGACGCAGATGCCTCCCACACACCACTAAGTCTCAGTACCGACAAAGAAATACCACCCGTACACATTGAAAAGAAACTGAAGGAACAGGCAGGCAAAGCACTTCATGGCAGACACTATAATGATCTTCAACAGCACCACATCTACAAAAAAATCTCGAACACATGGCTAACCCAAGGAACCTTACAACCGGACACGGAAGGATTCATCATGGCAATCCAGGACCAGGTCATAAAACAAGAAACTACCAGTGATACATCCTGAAGAAGAATATAGAAAATGAACAATGTAGACAATGTGACTTAACATCTGAAACAATACAACATGTAACATCAGGTTGTAAGATAATTGCCCAAACAGACTACAAATACCGTCACGACCAAGTGGCAAAAATAATTCACTAAAAACTTGCTGTCAGAATCAAGCTGATAACCAACATGAATCCTTACTACAAATACGAACCAGAAACAATACTAGAGAACAAAACACGCAAATTGTACTGGGATAGGGCTATTATGAGGGACAAAACGACACCACACAACAGACCAGATATAACCCTAATCGACAAAACCACACACATCATGGACATAGCAATACCCAACACAAACAACATACAGAACACATACACCACAAAAATGACTAAATACCAGGGTGTAGACGAGACCTAAACAGTCTAACGGCGCTAAGGCAAAGTTTTAGGAAATCATACATTTTAAAAACAAAATTCTATTCAAGTTGTAAATAAAAAATATGTGGATTCTACAATTCTGTTAAGAAAAAAAATTTTTTAGAGCAATGACCCTAAAATTTTGAATAAATCAACTAAGAATCGTGGGAATTTAAAGGAAATTACAGCTTGGAACACGTGTCATAAACTGTGTTCCGAAAATATAAAAAACCACAATGCTGTTTGACACAATGAAGGCGACAAGGGCGAAAAGGAGGACTTTTGGCTATTTTTTCAATTGTTTTCTTTATTTTATTATCTCACTTCAGAGGTCATTCCTGGTTTAGTTCTGCTGGGCACATGGGTCTGTATCACATTATTATTATTTCACGCTTATATACCCCGAAGCTATATGCTGTAGGCAGTGTCGGAGGGCATTTGGTCGGGGGGGGGGTCTTGCAATGCTGGCTCAACAACCCATGCATCATAGGCGTACGCAGAACGTTCGTAAGTGGGGGTTATAGGCTCAATGGGGATTACAGAGCTACAACTCACATAGTCCTATGTTAAATATACAAAATTTCATTGCAATAGGGGGTTACAACCCCATCAACACCCCCCCCTGCATACGCCAATACCATACATAATAATAATTTCTGCCCCTATCAGATTAATGGGCTGCTGACTGGTTAGGGGGTTCCCTGATTCTCCCCCCTCCCCCGTGAATCCACTCCTGATTCAGAAGAGCGCTAGGCCACTTTTTGTTTTAGGACTACACCACTGGAACGGTGTTTATATTGGTTAAAGAAGGAAACGATGTTTGGAGGCGTGATATTAAGTAATATTAAAAAGTTATAAATGATAAAGGAAGTTTGCAAGAACATTTACAAAAGAATATTAATATATGTTATTAAAACATGAGAAATAATAAGAGTGTAAGAAGCTGATAAATAAATAATCAGAAGTGTTGATAAATAAATAGCCAGAAATGCTATTGAATAATAGTTCGAAGTGTATAAAGAGAGAGTGGAACTTTTCCTAATGTAGATATTATTTCGAAAATATTTTTAACAATGCCAATATCAAATGCAACAGGTGAAAGATCTTTTCCGGTTTTAAAATGCGTTAAATGCTATTTAAAGAGTACGAGGGGAGCGGACAGATTGAAAAACATGGCCATATTATACATAGAACAAGAAATTTTGGACGAAATAGATACTGCAAAAAATAATCGATGAATTTGCCAAAGAAAAATCAAGACGCAAATTCATATAGAAAACATTTTTTAAGCATTCTGGTAATTTAGTTTTCTGTTAAATGTTTTGAAATAATTTCTGATTTTTCTTGAAACGTTGAGTTTATTATTAGTTACATATTGCCGGTTTAAGGAACTCACTAAAAATTTACTACTGAAATCTTCCCGAAAAAGTCATCAGTTCCTTACACAATTTTTTTTGTTTTGTTTTAGGGCTTGGGTCTAAGGGCAGTGTGGCGTACTAATAACCCCCCGCCAGTCGGGGGCCCCCAGGAGAAAGGAGGCCCCTTTTGTCGTCATTTATTTTCCCTAAAATTTATAAGTAAAAAATATTGTATTTTTTAGTTAATAAGGATTTTTTTTAATCTTTAGGTAAAATATAAAATAAAATGAACGGTTTCCAACTGTGGCAAACTTATTACGCGTATTTATTTCAGCTCTTTTCGTTACCATTAAACTGAACTTAAAATCCGAAAATTACAAAATCTAGAAGAGTTTTGAAGCTATACGCTTTGCGTCAGAACCCTACGTCATGAAACGGTGACTAATAATAGACATGTGTTCTGTTTAAAATATTGGAATGCGTCGCCGGTTAATTTCTTATAGAAGACACAACACTATTACACACACACACATATATATTCGTAAAAGGGGCCCCAAAAATTATTGCGTGGGGCCCTGAGCTTTCGTTACGCCACTGTTATGGGCCTCAAAATTTTTATCGCCAGGGGCCTCAATAGGCTTAATCCACCCTCTATCCGTGAATATTATTTGCCACCTTAAACAAATTTATTATTTAAATACTTAAATTTTTGTGAACGTCATTTGTCTTCTTATACATTATATTTCCCTCCGTTTCACCTTTCAACGTTTCTGAATTGTATTAAATTAGAAATATATCGTTAGTATAGCGAATTTTAATATTTTTATCGAAATATAGACATGAAAAGTACAGTCTTTTTCCATCAACATCTTACAAGAGAAGTTCCCGAAGTGGTAATCGTGAAACGGCAAGCGTTATATATCGTTGGAAAGGTCTCACAAGATAGACTTCACGTGTAAAACATTTCGCTTTAATGGCCCCTCTACAGGGCGGAGGAAGCGATAGAAACTAAAAAAACTTGTAATACGCTCTACGCACGCGTATATTAAACAAAAGATTGACATATATATATATCAAATTTTAGCATTTTTGATGCTCTAACTAAATTAACTACCTTTAATATATAGCCAGTTTAAGAGGTTTTAAGTAAAAATAAACGTGATTTTTGCGTTAAAAATGCATTATATATAATAATAATAATTTTATTTTCTACATATACATAGCGCAGCATTAAGCTGTTACATATTGTAGCAGGTCTTGGGAAAATGTGGCGGTATAACAAGTCCAGGACCTGATATTGGAACATTTTGGTTTTTTTATTCCTCATTGCACTGATATTGTTGTTGACAGTTTCTATTTAAACTAGAGCAATAAAACTATATTAATGACAGTGTTATAAACATTTTTCTGTTAGTTTCTTTCATCTGTATTTAACGTACTTAAATATTAACAAAACACGGTTATTTAATATTATGCAATTTATTATCAATTAACATTTTCTTTCATTAATTTTTGAATAATACTGCAATTCCAAGAAGCAAGGCAAAGGCTATATAGTATCCTCTTCCTTTAAAATTGGTTTTAAAAATTTTCTTTAAAATTGTATAAATGGTCATTTGCA
>QLNU02015360.1:255310316-255345654 GCA_006491805.2 Dysdera silvatica
AAACCCCATCTGACCTGCCCACACCATTTCTTCAATGTAACCAGAGAAGAGTATCAACACGTAATAACTCTACTCCATTAATATAGATTAATAATAATGAGAAGTAAAACTATAAAAATTCAACCTTTTTACATTAATAACCAATATACATGAGAAACATAAACCAAAAAGAGCAATATACAAAATAAACTAAATGGAATGATAAAGGTTTTTTGATGCTTTTTTCATTTATGTTTATGTAGTTAAGTAATTTACCCATTTTTCTGAAATTTTTGAGAAATATAGCATTTTGAATAAAATAAAACTTTGTTTTTTATGTCCAAATGTTTAAAAATACCTTCCATCGTTAATACTGCTGTCATTGGGTTTAGTACCTATGTTGGTGAAAATATCGTTGCCCTTATGAGAAAAGAAAAGTATAAAAAAAAATATAAAAATAAAGGATAAGAAAGAGCATGTACAATTGTTTTAGAAAACAATATTTAAAGTTCCAGTTTTTAATGACTTGAATGTTGGGAAAAATTGCTTAGATTAAAATTAAAGCAATTTAAAATTCGAAAACAACTTCATGCTTTTACTATACAGCAAAATGTCTACTCAACAACTTGAAAAATAAGGTTAGGTAAAAGCCAAAAATGCACATACATGCCTTTGGCATAAGGGTGATGATAGTGTTCCATGAATGATTTTTCCCTTGAAAAGTACTCCATGATGCAAAAAAGTTGAGAACCATTGTACTAATTGATGCAGGACAGTTTTTGTATATTTTGTTCCCTCTATATATATTTGCAAAATTGTATCTTTGCAAATTGTGTTCCTTTGCAAGGATCATAACTTGCTTCACAAAGATGGTCAATAAAACTCAATATTTCATAGAAAAAACATATGGATGATACAAGCATTTTAACTTGGGAATGTACACAGTTGGTTATTAAAATTGCCACACCATAAAGGTGGCATACAACAAATGCAAAATTTGCATGCAAGTTGTAACATGCTGGCATATGCAGATGATTAGCATTTCAAAACATACTCACAACACAGGTAAGATTGATGCCACTGACAGTCTGTATAAATGGTGATGGTATTGAGGTGGCACTGAGAGGAACGAACATTGCCAGCTTGCACTAGTCATCATCATATAGATCTAGCACCTGGAGTGATGGTATTGGTGGTGCCATTGGGTATATACCCCGATCACCTCTTGCTCACATAGCCAGTAATTTAGACAGCTACTGTTACATTTCTGATGTGTCAAAGCCTGCTGCTGTGCCCTATCTTCAAGGATTCTATCACGCTACCTTTCAACGGGACAATGCATGTTGCTTGTGCTGTCCTAATCTTCCTTGATATAGAGGGTGTTAAACTGTCGCCTTGGATTGCACATTTTCCAGATCTCTCACCAATTAAGAATAATGATGATAATGAAATTAATGATGAGCTTATCAATGGTTTCCAAGAGACTAGTATGCTGCTACTCGCCATCCAGTATGATAGATGAACTTGGATATAAAGTTGAAGCCACATGGACTGCTGTACCCATACCTGCCATCTAAACGTTGTTTGACTCGATGTCCAGCTGGATTAGAGCTGTTATTGCTAACCAAGGTGGCTTCTCTGGCTACTGATTTCTACATACTCTGTACTTCAAAATTACTTCAAACTTTAATCGTATTTTTATATTATACTGTATGTGTCAAATAAAAGATTCTATTTGCTTTCCTTTCTGGTGTAGCATTATTAATGGCCAGCAATGTATTTTAAATGATAACTAACATTTTTTCTAAATTATACATATTTTTGTTTGGGTTATCGACAGAAAAGGGAATTCAAAATTATTTAAAATGATAGTTTATATTGGAGTTCAAGTGTGCAAGGGAACAGTTTCTAATGTAAAATATAATTTACTATAAAACAGGTGATATTTTCTAGACAAAGAGATTGAAAATATAAGATTTATACTGAAGATCAAGTATTTTTGTGTGTGTGTGTGATATTTACAAAATAATAAAATGACACCACAATGTTGGCACAGCTCATATGATTTAGTTTTGTTTTAAATGTTTTTGGGAAGTTCTCATCTACTGTCAAAATCGCCCATCTGTTTCGGCTTCAAGTCAAATGCAGTACCGTAGTTTAACTGCTTAAAAATCTTCAAAGCTAAAATAAATTGCATGAACTGTGCCAATAATGTTTCATGTTATTTCATAAATAAAGTCTATAGTTAAATTTATTTTTTATTATCAATTCAAATTAAATTGCTGTCTTTAAATTTCCAAACTATGAGATCTAATACATCCTTGTTCAATAACAGCATCATAGTGATGATAAAACCAATTAGCAAAAGCAATTTTCTTATTTGCATATTGCATACTGGTAACTGTAGTAAATAACCCATTTTAAAAGCATATGTACAGCCTCGCTTTTCTTGGTGCAGAATGACTTGCTGTCCTTGCCCCATAAAAATTCAACTAATGAAACAAAGCAGATTTTTTTTGCACAAAGTGATAATTAACAACTAGTGATATAAGAATTTATTTTAATGTTTGAAATTTTGAATTTTTTATTTATCTGCAGTGTAAAACAATTGAATGCATATGTGTAAAAGGTTTATTCCACACAGCTGTCATATAAATTAATTTTTGGTGCCGATATGATTTTCGATTCAGACTAGAACCCATGCCTGATCCATAAGAGTGTGAGAAGAAAAGAAAATATTTATTTCTTCTTAGACTTGTATCAATCATAAATCGGTTCTAGTCTTCTGAACCAAACATTATGGATTCCAAAAATTAATTTGTATAATTAATGTCTCCATGTCCTTTCTATTCAGGTAGGGAAAACTTTTATTGGAACTAATTTTCCTGAATTCATTATTTTTGATTATATTAATAGTTAAATAACTTGGAGGTTGTGGTTGCACAGGTCAAAATACCTTTTGTAAATGGAAAATTATAAATATATCCTTGAATATCCATAATACTTATTTACAATTTTGTGGAAAGAAATTTGCGATTGGGCATTAAGGTTTTGCATTTGTATGCAACGCTGCTCTTATATGCCTAATATAGAGCAAGAAAGAATTCCTAAAAAATTTCTTAGACAAATAACATTAAGTTTAAGATAAAGAACAGGAAGTCAGGCCAAAAATTTCACAGCAGTTATTCAAAATCTATTAACACATTGACTTCTGATCTTGTGCCAGTGCATGATTCAGCATTATAGTTGAAGAGCCAAGCACACGCTAGTGTGGAGTGATGTCTCAGGAGCTGGTCTAACGCTAATACAGGAAAAGCCAGGCCTCAATATTTATTACCCAGTTCAATTAGCATTACTTTTTGGGTATATTTGTTGGTATTGGTGGGGAGTGAAGATTAGAATGTAGTTGTAAATATTTGTTGTTTCAGATTTATTGCTTTATTACTTATTGTAAAAATAATCTTGTGACGTAAATTGTACAAACGAGAGTTCTGCAGGGATTTCACGTCAAAAGAAAAGTGCAAAATAATAAGCTTCTAATGGCTGATGAAATTTCAAATTTGATGGCTGAGCTATCAGACGAGTACCAGAGTGATTTTGTTTTGTAATAAATTCATTTGTACTATATATATATATATAGTAGTACCTTCATGTAATGAAATGGACGGTTCCATAAAAAAAATTCGTTATATAGAAAATTCGCTAGGTGGAAACGATGTATTCATGAACCAGGGCAATTCAATACGATACCGCAATTAAAACTCTGTTTCAGTAAACGATTGTTTCACATAAATAACATTCAAAAGCAGATGTTTTTAATTGTGCGTATTGTATTCCCACGATATTAGGGAACCAGTCACTGACGTGACTACTCGATTTTCTGTTTTGGTCGTTAAAAATTTCGTTATATAGAAATTTATTCCGTTATATAGAAACACTTTCATATGTAACGACCATGGGGATTTACCAAAACTTCACTATATAGAGAATTTCGCTATACGGAAGTACGTTATATGGAGGTTCTACTGTATTTGTTTGTGATACAGTTTTATACAAAAATATTGCATATTGTTATTTATTTTTCTTACTTTGATTCATTTTTACATGCCATGTGACAGTGCATGATTGGCACTGTAATAATATTACCTCTAGTGCCAATCGTGCTGGCACATAGTTATAAAATTCTACGATTAAAGGTTTACATAATGCTTTGCGATCAGTGTAATACACATAATCATATTTTGTTACCACTTTTAAATTATATTTCTTAAAATAAGTATGTCGTCATATGGGGTCAATCTACTTCTATATCAGGACACTATCAACATAACCTCACATGACTGGTAGTTAATGAGTTAAAGTAGTATATCACTCTTAATCATCAAACAGTCACATTTCATATAATTAGAGTAATTTTTTGCATGATTTTTTAGTTTCCAGATCACAACCTCAATCGATTAAGTGAAAGATTGCTATTATTTAGACACGACTACTCTTCAACGAATATCTTACATCCTATAAACGCAGCATCAGATGTTTCTGAAGGAACAATGGTTGAAATTGTTGTATCTGGTATGTAGGAGTTATAGAATTTAAAAAGTTATGTTTATATGTGTTATTTCTTTAGAACCTATTGTACTCCAGATTAATCTGCTCATTTACTTGAAGTTTCAACTATAGCAAAAGTCAAGTGTTAAATATATTCTTTTAACAGATTTTTAGCTGAACAACTTGCTAAACGATCCTTAGGTTTATAGAAACTTCCTGAAGTGATTTTCGACCAAACACAAATTGTTAAATGTAAAAAGTGATCACATCCTATACAACTCCTTTTTTTTTCATGTAGCGATGCAGTTGTGAATGATTTCAAACTACTGTACTGTATTGAATCTTTTAACATTAGTGTTAACAATATTAGATGTTGAGTGCTTTTGTAAAAATGTTGATTTTAAAGTGTTATTTTATGTACCACAAAGAAAGCATGTACTCAAAATATTTAGTTTCTAATTTCTTGCTTTTATAAAAAAGACTCAATCATCAGTAAAACAAATTTAATATTGATATTAAAGGAATATATACTTAACTATTAAACAAATGTTAGGTAAATATGTGCCACATTATTTTTATCTGCTCCGGTGGGTATAATTACTACTTTTCTAATTCATTGGGTTTGTGTTTGACTACCAGCGTAAGCTTGGTTGTATGTGTCATGGAGTGATGTTAGATGCCTCTATGTGTATGCAGGAGGGGGTTGATGAGGGTCATAACTCTCATTCTGATGCAGCTTTTTATATATACATATATGGAATTGTAGCTCTGTAACTCCCTTATAAACTTTCAGCATTTGTTAATGCCTGTATGTTGCCCCTATGGAGAAACAACTGACAATATTTCACCTTTAGTTCATATTTAAAACCTATATTTAAACTAATTTTAACTAATATTTAAAACAGACACCAGTATGGTTCATAACTACCAATGGTGTTTGTAGCTAAAAACAGGACATTTTAATTTATAAATGTTTTTGTTTCGCAATTTGTATTACATCTTGTGCTATCAGCCTTCAAATTTTGGATTTTTGTTCAGTAATTATTTCTTTTCAATTATTTTATTTTTGTTGTAAAATAATGTATCTGCATTTTCTATGATTCCAATTTTAGGAAAAGATCCATCAGAGGACATTCAAATAATGCCCCATTCACTTATGGTTCATTCTTATAAGTCTCCCACTTTCTGTGATTTCTGTGGGGAAATGCTGTTTGGACTTGTTAGACAAGGTCTTAAATGTGAAGGTATGCATTACTCTCTCTTTCTGATAACTGTTTTTTCATTGTTAACACATACTTTATGTAATTCTTTTAACATTAACTACATTTTTAATGAAATATTAAGATATATGTGAAATTTGTTTTATTAACCTTGTAAGTCATACATAAATTATGTACATTCTAAGATTAAAATTGACTCACTAATTAAGAGTTAATAATTGAGATAAAAATTTTGGTAGATGTTATGTACATGCACAGAAAAAGGCATGATTACAATTTCAGAAAAAATGGGACAAATGATGGAATTCAAGGAAAAGAGCTACACAAGGTGAGCAAATCAGTGAGATGTTGGTCCACCACTGGCTTGGATGTAAGCTGTTTCCCAATATGGCATTAATTCCTAAAATTGGCAAATGGTGTCCTGTGGGAATTCTTGCCAAATTGTCTCCAATTGTTGAATTAATTCGTCAACATTCTGGGATGGTCAAAGGCACCTTCCCATCAGCTCCTGGATGTGCTTTATGGGGGACAGATCTAGCGACATAGCTTTCCAAGGAAGTTTTTGAAAAGCATGAAGACAATCAGTAGAAATGCGTGCCATGTGCAGTCAGCCATCACATCATGTTAAAAAGCCATTCTGGGATGGCACAAAAGGAACGGCAATACAATGCGCTGTACAATTTTGTTATCATACCCCTGTGCCATAAAGGTGCTATGGATGACTACCAAAGGGTTTCAACTATTAAAATAAATGGCACCCCAGACCATAACTTCCTGTTGTTTGCTTATGTGGCATGAGACTGTAATGAAGGTAAGATCCCAAAGCTGTCCAGTACGTCTCCAGACATGTCTGCATTAGTTGTTTGGGATCAGTTCAAAAACGTACTCATCACTGAAGACCGTTCATCCTCATTGAGTGCAATTCCAGTCCAATCGAGAGAAATGAATCGGGTGCTGTTAGAGCCACTCTGATAATCACTTTGTCTTCCCATTCTGTTGTATCCTACGTCGACCACTACCCTCTTGACTCTGAATTGTGACATTGTTTATCATTCCTGCCAACGTAGTCTAATCACACGGTCACTCTGGTCCAAATGATGGGCAATTATTCGATTTGTCCATTAAACCTCTTTCAGTCCAATGGTCCTGGCCTCTTTCAAATTGTGACACATGCTCATAACACAGGCCGATATGATTTTTGCTGTCTTACAGCTTAGAGTTGATTTTAAGGTATTTTGATGTGCTGAAATCAAAAATCATGTTAGTTTTTGCCTATCACTTCAAGTTTTTTCTCTAAAGTACTTTGAATGTCCAAAACTGAGCATAAAGTGGGTACTTTGTGTATGGTTTGAGGTATACAAATGGTATATTTAGAATAGTATGATAGTGTGGTGAGCCAGTTTAAGCAAGTATATGTGCGATAACATGCACACAAATATAGCAAAATGAATCTGGACTGTTTTAACAATTTCGTTTGCCAGGCATAATGCCAAGTTCAGCGAGCACATGGTTATTTGCCCCAGTGTCACAATGCCTGATCGTAATCCAAATGTATCAATCACAAAACACAATTTTTAATACAATTTTCCTAATATGAGGATTATGCAGTGTATTACTAATTTTTTCAGATTTTTATCAGCAAATCCCGCATAAATTGCGGGATAAAAAGTTTGATTCATGTAACATCATAGTAATAAACACGGAATACAATAATTTGAAAACTTGATGTGATAAAAAAAAAAAAAAGCATCCTATTTGAATTCAGCTTACCAAAATTAGTTAAAAACAAGTGTCACATATGTCAGCAGAGTTTTTTTTTTGTCGGCCTGTGTAATGAGTGAGAACCAGCCAGGAAGGGGCTTTGTTACAATCGAGGTAGGTAGCCGCAATCAAAATCTAATCGAAGTTTTGGCCTCAAAATTGAATTTCGTTCATTATATAGATCTTCAGGATGCTTGGTTCCGATATGCTGGAACTCTGTCTATTCATTTATTGGGTGCTAAATTTTAGTCGTTTGCATGATAGGTCGAAAGGTATTTGCATATGAAAATTATAATCTGATTATTTCTTCTGGGTGTGTTGATTTTTATGTCTTAGAGTGTATTTCTCAATAGCGCATGTGTGTTGTATTTTATTTTTATAACATGCAAACGTTTTGAGGATTAGAATACTTTTTATATATGTACATACATATACACAGGGTGGCCATAATTATACTGATGTTATTCAGAGCCATCAGCTTAATCTAATAATTGGAATGGCACCAAATTTCATAAGTATATTATTCAAGACATGGGAAGAAAGATTACATGAGAAAAAAAAAATACTACCAAAAGTCACCTATAGGGGAAAAGGTGGTGCTATGTAGTGTAAAAAAGAGTTACAAAAAGAGAGACAAATGTAAAACAAACTGAACCGAAACATTACTTTCTATTTAGCTTCACTTCCGTGCAGAAGTGGATCAGGTACAAATGTAGCCACCGTCCTCATGGGCCAGAAATTGCATCCTGTGCACAACATTATCTGCAGTCAAATGCAACGTCTGTTGGAATGTTCATCATAGTTCGTTATAGGGTTCTACAGTTATGAAGTGGTAATATGTTTGCGTAATGCACCATTATCCTGTGTTTGACTCCCAATGGTGCCAAAAAAAGAACTGTTAGCAACTAATTGCTCACTGTAGTCTGGAGTTAGTTCCCAATGTCGTAAGAGGTTCAGATTTTTTAGAAAACTGTAGGTCCTGATGCAACATGACCTATTCTGTACTTGCACCATAAAACTTACAAACAGCCATGTTGTCTTTTAAGATAAAGTTACCTAAGACCCCACTAAGATAGACCTTAGATTTAGAGTAACCCTACAGCCTGAAGTTGTATGGAGTTAGAACTGGGGAACGGGGCAGCCATACATTTGGAAAGAAGCTACTGATAATTCCTTCATCTGCGAAGTAATACGGAAGAAACTGCTGTACTAATTGAGCAATATGTGGTGGTGCTGCATCTTGAATAAAAATTATTTTGCCTAGACGTTTTCTTTGATGAAGTTGCAGAATGATGAAACTGTTCATCGTATCATGATATTTCTGTGCAGTAATGGATCAGGTTACTAATCTTGTCAGAGTAATGTTTAAAAAAAGCCCCATGAAGAAATCTGCTGTGAAGTCACACCAAACAGTGATATTTGGTAAATGTAGTGGGATTTCTTCAAACTCAAAGATGGTTTAGATGCCAAGATTTTGTGTGTTGACAATTCCAGATAAAAATAGGCCTCACCTTCCCAACAGAATTCTCGAAGACCAAGCATCATTCCCCTCCATTCTGGCAAAAACATGTCAACCACCTATTATGACCATTATAATAGAACTTTTTAAACAACATTATATTTGCGTATAAAACGACAATTGTTATAAAACGAAAAAAAAAATTCATTTTGTATGCAAATATGACATTGTTTAAAAAGTTCTGTTATTTAACTTTGCATAGTTTCGACAGAATGCATTCATATGACCATTATGTTTGAGTTGCTGTATGCGGCTGATCTTGTATGGAAGAAGTGGTGGAGAATTTCTGCAAGACTTTGCATATTAAGGCATAATTCATGTCTAGTTCTCCCACTACTCCATGGATGCTGTCACTACCAGCAAGCATCTCCTTTGTACTGTCGAATATTGCAGTTGCAACTTCTGTAATTGTCTGTTCAGACACTGGTTTCCACTCTACCAGGCAAAACTGCTTGTTATCCTGTTTCTTTAAACTGCTAAATCATCGATTTGAATGCATTAACTGATAGCAGACCTTCATGTAAATTCTGATGGTTTTTAAACTCAAGAATGGATGCTTCATTGGACTGTGATGAAGGTAAAAAAATTTCATAAATAACGTACATGATAATGGAAGACACATGTTACGCAAAACTGGTAATCATAATGTGTTTTTGAAGTTTTCCTATCCCTTTATAACCTGAATACTGGGACTTTTGTGACCTTACGTAGTTAAGATTTTTCATTAAAGGCTTTCTCCTGTGTTTTATGCAAATTTTTGGCTACATAGTGTAAAATGGAGTCACATTTTTCCCTAATGGCGACTTTTTCAAATGCTTTTTTTTCTCCTGACAGAATTTTTCCTCCTCATATCTTAGAAAAGTCTACGTAACTAATTTGATGTTATTCCAGTTGTTAGATCCGACTAGAGATAGCTCTTATACCGTATGTACTATGTCACCTTGATTGGTGCAGAATGACCATTGCTATCCTTGCACCATAAAAAACAAACAACCAACCAACCAGCTAGTGATAGCTCTGTGTATTGCCAGTTCAATTATGGCCACCCTATATATACTAACACACACTTTGAAAATATCCATAAAATTGTTAAGTTTTTAATGTATTTTTTTTTTATAATTTTTTTAATTCCATTTGTCATTCTTGTGTGTTTTATTACTCAATTATTTTTACATTTATTGCAAGCACATTCATTCTTTTATTTGATAAAATGATGGTCCCAGATCGTATTTTTTAAATAAAATGCAAATGTGGTATTATATTGTTTTGTAAGGGCTCTTAAACATCGATGCTGTTTCATGTTATAATTCTTGAGTTCACTTGTAGCAGTCATGCACAGC
Organism: Dysdera silvatica; assembly: GCA_006491805.2. Lineage (NCBI taxonomy): Eukaryota > Metazoa > Arthropoda > Arachnida > Araneae > Dysderidae > Dysdera > Dysdera silvatica. Next base: position 255,320,684 of record QLNU02015360.1, read on the forward strand.
CTTAGTTACATAGGTAATTAAAATAAGTATAGTATAGTCAATGAATGAACAAATTATTTAACCTACAAGTGTGTGTTATGGTAAAGTAATTCCAGTATTTTCCCTCATAACGTTCTCCAGAAAAGATGTCACCAAATACAATCAAACATTATTATAATTTTCTGATTCTTAAGTGAAAAAAGTAATTTAAATATCTGAGGTTCTTGCAGTAAAGTGGATACTTTGTTCTAGATTAGGATAATGCCAATGTTTTTGTGCTGAAGTGCGCCAGTGTATTTTATTAGATTTAGTGGGTTCTAAGATCAGTAATTTTGGCCATGGTAATTTCACTTACAAAAATCATTACAGTCCTCAATTCTCTAACCTCCCTTCTTGCACAATTGGTTTCAAATATTATTTCTGCCTACATTGTTATATACCATAGGCTTTTCAAAAACTGTCAGCAGCTGGCATAATGCCTGCAACTCCTGCGCTAGGTAGTTCTCATGGAATATAAAAGATGCTGATTAATTATGTAAAGGTGGACACTTTTATTTTGGTTAAATTACATCTTGCTGGTAAAAATCTGAATTATCAAAAGATCTTTATTATGTTATTTAGGTGTGCAAATGATTATATTTCAATTTTCCTTCTAGGTTGTGGTTTAAATTTCCACAAACGTTGTGCTTATAAAATACCAAATAATTGTACTCATACTCGTAGACGTAGATCAGCAACTGCATTATATCCTCACAGTCCAACGGAAATTTTAGGTCATACTACAAGTAGTGCAGCTAGTTTTGATGATATGATGGTTAGTATTGTACATTGTATTTGATAAAATGAATGCACTGTTGTCTCTTTGATGTATTTTGTGCTACAGATCTTTGCTTAACAAATAGAATATTTTTTAAGCAAAAGTAACAAATTATACTTAATTTGTTAATAATGAAGGGGTTAGCAACAAAATTATTGATTATATATTAGGGTGGGCCTTATTTTTGAAGTTTGGAATTTCGTTTCTCCCGACCTTTTCAAAATGTTCCGTCATATGAAAAAATAAATATTTTTTTTAAAATCGGGTTAGATTTAGAGGCCGCTACCAGTGTTGAAAGTACTACTATATTACTCATTACTGTAATCTCATTGCATGAATTTGTGTGGTAATGTTTTATTGCATCCCGATGGCACTGTAGTATCCCATCAGCTGGCAATGAAGTCACAAACATGTTGCACTAGGCAACAACAAGGAGGCATTGCAGTCAATCCACCAAGTGGCCCTATAGCATTATCCAATTCAGTCAGTCAGCTGCTAATTATTACAAGGGCTTGATGTACCATTCAGAGCTCCAGTAGGAACTATTTTGTAATCCTATTCATTTCCAATCTAGTAATAAATGGTATCAAACACTTGTAAAACTTCTGCAAGTTCCATTCATTTGTACTGGAAAATGTACAGAGAAGTGCGGTTGAGTGTCCAAATTTCATCATCGCTTCATCCTTCGAAGCTTCCGTCGGTTAAAGAGGTAATGGCTTTATTTTTTTTATTATAAACTTGATTTGAAACAAACTGTTATGGAATCTTCAGTATCAACTGCATGTGATGTTTTAGAGATATGTGAAAAAGGTTTGAATTTGTACTAAAAAAATATATTGTTGAGAAAGTTGAAATTTTTTTAAAGAATAGCAAGGGCTGAAAAAAATAAAGAAAATAGTGTTCTGATGCCTTAATTGTGAGGGAAAATTTATGGAAAGAAAATTTCGATGATCTTTCTGATATACTGCATTCTAAGGCTTTAGAAATGATCATGATTAAAGGAGACAAATTGTTTCTTATGGCCCAACGCGATACAGGACGACGAGGTAAGTCAGGAAATGTTGACTTTGGGCTAGCAAAAATGAAGCAAAATTGGAAGGAAAAACGGAATATCTGATAAAAATGAAACAAGGGGAATATGAAGAAATAAGATCTAGGGAGGGAAAAGGTTATTCTTTCTTCATCGGATTCTGAAGAAAAAGAATGTCTATCGGATATTTGTACTGTTTCTGAAGAACTCTCCACTTCAGGATATAAACCCAGTAAAAGAGGAAGGAAACAGCTTTTAGATAGTAATTTATCTGCTAGTCTTGATGTGGCAAAAGTAGGTAGCTTTAATACTGACACCTACAATACGGAATCTTGGATTAAATCCATCGCTTTACAATATAAATGTAAATTCAATTCTATGTGAAAGAGTGAAACACCATCAAAGTGTTGCAACCAATTTAAAAGGAACAATTCACTGCTCAGACCCCTTTAACTATTCATTGGGATAGCAAATTGCTTTAGGATATAGTTGGAACCGAAACTGTTGACCATCTTACTATTTTAATCTCCGGAGATGGTGTGGATCAGTTATTGGGGTGCCCAAAATACTGTCAGGAACAGGAGAAATAATTGCATGGCTGTGTATGATATAGTACAAATGTGGAGAATTTGTGATAAAGTTAAGTAATTTGATACAACAGCAACCAACACAGGAGTGAAGTCTGGGGCTTTCATTCTTTTTTAGCAAAAACTAAAATCTGATTTATTATGATTACCTTGTCATCACTTGAAATTGTTCCTGAGGCATTTGGTCTTCATTCACTCGGGGTGTTTTCAGGCCCAGAAATTTCACTTTTTAAAAGGTTTAAAAAGTCACGGCCTACTATGAAAAATATAAAACAGCAACATCAGATGACAGATGTGCTTCATTTGTTACTGATATAGCCAGTGAAGTTTTGCAAAGAAGCAGCTTGAAATCTTTCAACCTTGCGATGATTACGAGGAGCTCTTAGAACTCTCAATAATTTTTTAGGAGAAATTCCTCCAAAAGGAATACCATTTAAAGCTCCCACTGGACTACATTGGGCCAGATGGATGGCAAAAGCTATATACTCGTTCAAGATTTAGATGTTTCAAAATCAGTTGCCGAAAACAGGGGAATTATAGATATTTATTTGTTTTTAGTTTGAATTTATGTTAAAGTCTGGTTTGAAGCCACATCAGTGATGTGTGTTCCACGTAATGATTTCCAGCTGTTGATGGATCTTGACAAATACAATGCTGTGAATGAATTCATATCAAAAATTGCCTTAAAAAAATTCTTACAACATTTATGGTATTTGTCCAAAGAGCTCGTTGCCTTTTCTTTTTTTGATCACAAAATTTCTGATGAAACGAAAGAAAAAATGGTCAAAGCTATGGAAAATGAAGAAATAGAATACCCTCCAAAGAAAGCAGTTGTCGATCCAGATGTTTTACATCCAAATCATTTTGTTCACTTTAACACTAAAAGGTTTTTAAAATTTTAGATATTTCGTTAGATTTTTTACAAAACAAAGCAGAAACATGGACTAATGATGATACATACACCAAAGGAAAGAACGCTATTTTGTGTATAAAAGTTGTAAATGGTACAGCTAAAAGAGGAATTACCCTACTCGTTGATTACAATAAACTACTTACGAATGATGAAGACCAAAAACAATATTTGCTCCAAGTTGTAAAAGACTTTAGAAAAAAGCACCCAAACCGTAAAAAGCAAACTTGATTGAAGTAAATTATATTAAACATTCCTTTCAATTTCATTACTTATGTACAGTTTTTGGGTTTGTGTTCATAATGATATAGTTGTTTGGTATTATAAGCAGGGCCAGATTATGGCAAGGACTCATGTGGCACGGGCCCCCAAAATTTTTATTTAATGTGATAAAATAGTAAATTAATACAAAATATAATTTTTTCTTCTTTCGGATTTACGGTCCAAAACGGATTCAGCTAAATCATAGCTGATATCCACAATTATAACAACAGCTTTGAGAATAACTAAACTTAGCTCTTTTTCATTGTTGCTGGTCTTGCAATTTCACTGCTTAATTAAGCTATAATTTGGCTATATTTCATCATAAATGGCTTTAATTTTGGCCAATTTTGGAGATTGTGTTTGAGGGTATGTTATTTTTTATTTTTATTGAACATCTTTTAGCAACAAGTTTTATCTTTCATCTATTTACATCTTGATAAAACCATAGCATTGTACTTTTTCAAATGATCATGAATGTCCTAGGCGTGAGCTGCAGTGTTTCAAAAAACACAAAATTGGTGCGCCAATGCCACACTATCTTCTACTTTTACCAAAACTTTCATGACTTTAGGTATGCCAGTGCACTCTTTGACATCGACGTTAGTGTGAAAGTGAGATTAAAAAGTATATTCTTACCTACAATTTTAAATGGGAATAGCGGGTGCGTACATTTTTCAGATTTATATCCAATCTTTATAAGCGTGTCAGGGGGCACCCAATGCAAGTTGGGCCGGGGCCCCCAATACTCATAATCGGCCCCTTATTATAAGCCAATTATGTAGCCTATTATTAACCAAAATATTCATTAACTCCTTCCCATACTGTAAAGGTGGTAGCGACCCTTAAAAATATTTTGATATTCATAAAAAGTTCAGCAAAATATTTTTTCGATCGATTGAGTACATTTATGGGTTGGGAGGAAACAGATTAAAAAAATTATTTTTGAGGCCACATAAGGCCCACCCTACTATATATCTAGTATACAAAAAAAAAAAAAAGATATAAATATAGAAGCATATATCTTTCTTTTATTTTCTCTTCAAACGTTTTACATGTTTTATCTATTTGCAAAAATTTTCATCAACAATGATCATTAACTTTCAGCTGAAATAATTTTAACCTGAGTAACATTTTGTATGGTTCTTTACGTAATGACGTCATTTTTAAAATTGTGTATCTAATTTTGGTTTTTAGACTCATCTGATATTATTGCATTGTTTGGTTTTATTGTATTATTACTACTACACCCTTTTCCTTTGTATAATGTCTGTTATTTTATGTCATAAAAATTGGGATCACAATTTCATCTTCATTGGCTCAGAATGACCTTTGCTGTTATTGCACCATAAAATTTCAATGAACTACCTTTTATTTTCTAAATATGAAAATGTTTTATTGTATTAATGAAACTGTTTTTCTTTTTTCTTTTCTGAATGAATAAGGATATTTGTTACTGATAATTTTATATTAAAATTTAACTTCATTAGCGAATACAGTAGTTACCTCTCATTATGGTGTGAGCCATTCTTTATTAACACCACAATTCTGTCTTAAATTTAATTTTTGATGCAATCCTTTTAATCATTAAATAATTTTTTATCTGATACCGTTTTTTCAATCTTTTCTCATTTTGTTACATTTCATTTTAACATATTTTAATACGATTCTCACCTTTGTATACTATCAATTTGTTTGTATTTTAAAACCATAAGTATGGCCTCACTCTGTTTGGCACAGACTTGCTGTCTTTGTAGCATCAAAATTCAACTAACTTAAATTTTGTAAAACCTCCCAGGAGGAAATCTCTGGTTATATAAAACTTCTAAACTCACTTCTGAATTATCTATACACCAACAACATCATTTCCATAAATATAACTTTTTTTGTGTGTGTGTGTCTGTGTAGCCATGATATTTTTATCTTTCAAAAATAAAACAATATATTATATTAAAAATAAAACTACTTGTGTATTATTTTGAAAATTCATTATTTTTAATTTAAACTCTGAAGTGTGTGATTGATTTCATGATTTAGTGGCGTAGTGTGGTAACGCGTTCGCCTAGTACGCCGTTAATCCGGGTTCGACTCCCAACAGTGCAAAGAACGCTTACTCAGAGATCTCATAAAGATCGCACTGCTCACTGTAGTCCGGGGTTTGGTTCCCTAGGCCTTAAGAGGTTCGGATTCCTCGGAAAACAGTAGGTCCCGGCGCAGCATGACCACTGTAGTCTTTGAGCCGTAAAACCAAACAAACAATTCATTCAATGACACTTCTGTGTGTGTGTGTGTGTGTGTGTGTGTGTGCAGCGGTCAGTGTGGCATGAAAGCAGGGGGTGCTAAGAATCACTGGAATGGCCCAGGCTGCCGTTTGTTATTGACCTTGGCTACGTTTAATGGACGATCCCTTGCTTCTGAAGCAAAACTTCAGGAATTGGAAGAAGAACTTGACAAGATCAAATGGGACATTGTAGGACTCAGTGAAGTTAGAAGAAAAGGTGAAGAGTTGGTGGAACTTAAAAGTGGACATTTGTTTTATTATAGAGGAACGGAAACTGGAAGAACAAGTGGTGTTGGCTTCTTAATCAACAAAAGAATTAAAGACTACCTTCTTGAAGTCGAAAGCACGTCAGATCGAGCAGCGAGGCTCGTTGTTCAACTAACCCAGCGATACCAACTTCAAATAGTACAGGTATATGCACCAACATCAAGCCATACCGACGAAGAGGTTGAAGAATTTTATGAAGAAATCAAAGAGTTACACACCAAAGGGAAACAACATATCAAGCTCATCATGGGGGATTTCAATGCAAGAATTGGACAACAGGAACAAGGAGAGACATCGGTTGGTAAATACGGATATGGGGAAAGGAATGAACGTGGCGATCAACTCATCGAATTTGCAGAAGCTGAAAATCTTAGCATCATGAATTCATTTTTTAAGAAGAAACCGCAAAGAAAATGGACATGGAAACACCCCAATGGAGGAACCAGCGAAATTGACTATATCCTGGCAAACAAGAAATCAATTATTGAAGATTGCAGCGTACTGAACAGATTTAATACTGGAAGTGATCATCGAATGGTGAGATGTAAAATGCACTTAAATACTAAACTAGAAAGGCAGAAGCTCATTAGGAAACAAGTATGTAAGAGGGTGGATTTAAAGAAATTAAAAGAAAATACCGAGGCATTCAAGTTGGAATTAAAAAATCGCTTTTCTGCACTGGAAGGACTTATTGAAGAAGTTGACATCTCAGAAGCAAATGAAAACATTGTTAAGACAATAGTTGAAACTGCTGGGGAAATTGGTGGTGTAACCTGTAAAAAGCACAATAGCAAATTATCTGAGAAGACGAAACAGCTCATGAAAAGGCGAAGAGATATGAAGGTGGACAATCAAAATACCAGTTCCAGGATTGAGTACATAGAACTTTGTAAAACTCTGCGCAAAAGCATGAAAGAAGACATAAGAAAATTCAACTGTGAGCTAGTAAGGAAGGCCATTGAAAATAACAAGAGCCTTAGGGTTGTTAAAGGAAGTTTATCTGTTGGGAAGAAACACATCATTGCATTAAAAGGAGAGGATGGCACCGTAACAAGAAATAGGGAAGAAATACTTAGAAGAGTTGAAGAATTCTACAGAAAGCTGTATGAGGGAAACAGTGGATTAAACGAAGACTCTGAGATAGTCGAAGGAACAGCTCCTAAAATCTTAAAAGAAGAAGTTTCATTTGCAATAAAAAGTATGAAGAAAGGAAGAGCCCCTGGCGATGATGGCATTACATTAGATATCTTAAAAGAAGCTGGAGAATATGTAGAAGACATACTTGCAAAATTCTTTACCAAATGTCTTAACAGCGGTAACATACCAAACCAATGGGATTCTGCAACAGTAATTCTTTTGCATAAAAAAGGTGATAAAGAGGATTTGAAAAATTACCGACCAATTAGCTTGTTACCTGCTATTTATAAAATCTTCACAAAAGTGCTAACACATCGCCTGCAGAAAAAATTAGATGCAGCTCAACCAAGAGAACAAGCTGGATTTCGAAGTGGATTCAGTACAGTGGACCATATTCAAGTATTAAGAGAATTAATTGAAAGAACACATGAATATGAACTTCCATTGTGTGTTGCATTTATTGACTATGAGAAGGCCTTTGACTCTATTAAAACATCAGCAGTCATCAACTCTTTAAGATCAACAGACATTGAGGATGTGTACATTGACATGGTGAAACGTGTGTATAAAAATGCAAGTGCAAAATTTCGGTTACATAAAGATACCAAAACTATCAAAATTGGTAAAGGTGTGAGGCAGGGAGATACCATTTCTCCAAAACTTTTTACTTCAGCTTTACAGATGATTTTTCAGCAGATAAATTGGAATAACAAGGGAATAAAAATAAATGGTGAATATTTAAATCATTTGCGGTTTGCTGATGACATTGTTATTTTTTCAACGAACCCATCAGAACTCCAAGACATGGTACAGGAGCTCTCAACTAGAAGTAAAGAAGTTGGACTCAAGATGAACCTACAAAAAACTAAGATCATGTTCAATAATTTCGTAGAGGAAACAAAAATACAAGTTGACAACATTGAGCTAGAAATTGCTGATTCATATATTTACCTTGGCCAGCTGATTTCAATGGATGGCAACATTATGAAAGAACTCAACAGACGTATTAAACTTGGCTGGAGTGCATTTGGAAGAAACAGTTTTATCCTGAAGGGGAAATTGCCTTTGTGTCTAAAAAGAAAGGTCTTCAACCAGTGTGTATTGCCAGTCCTCTCTTATGGATCAGAGACATGGAGTCTAACAGTTGGAGCAATACGAAAGTTACAGACAACGCAAAGGAGCATGGAGAGGTGCATGCTTGGAATAACTAGGAGAGATCGAAAAAGAAACACTTGGGTGAGAGAGCAAACTAGAGTAGAGGACATCATTGTTAAAGTAAAAGGGCTGAAATGGCGATGGGCTGGGCATATTGCAAGAAGAACTGATCAACGATGGACAACAGAAATTCTGAACTGGATTCCAAGAGACCACCGAAGACCTAGAAAACGTCCTCAAACTAGATGGGTGGATGAAATAAGAAAACAGGTTGGGGTGACGTGGAAGCGAATTGCTCAGGATAGACTTGTGTGGAAAGCATTTGGAGAGACCTTCATCCAGCAGTGGATAGATAATGGTTGAATATGATGATGATATATATGTGTGTGTGTGTGTGTGTGTGTGTGTGTGTGTGTGTGTGTGTGTGTGTGGTAAGTATGATTGTTCATAAGGAACAAAATCTTTAAAATGCAATCATAATTATTTCGTTATATAAAATTGGTCCATGAACTAAAACTTGCATTTTTAAATTTCACACACTCTAAGGTGACGAATTGTACGCATCATCTATTATGTTGCTGACTCAGGTTCATATGTAGTAATTCCAACATCCATGCTTTTAGCTCAAACTCGAGCTTTTTTTTTTTTTTTGTTATAGGAGAAAAGGGCATCATCCCTGACCTAGAAATGAACTAGGATCTCTCTGTTGAGCCTGGAGTGCCTTAACCACTAGGCAATTGAGGACAGGAACAAGCTCTTTTTCTCCGTATACAGGGTGTCCCAAAATCCTGGACTTCCCCTCTAATTTCTTAAATATTGATCCTAGACATATGTATTGAATTAAAAAGTCGCATAAAAGAAGGTGCAGAATTTTATGAAATCGATTAAAATTGCAGAGGATTATTTTTCGAAAAAATACAAAATTTAAATTTTTGTACGGTCCCTGTACACAAAAATGTCCATTTAGTAAAATGTTCCCCATACTCTAGTAGCTCAATATACAAAATTTCAGCATTCTAGTGGGAAAATAACCAGAGATACGAAAGCTCAAAATAACGGACTTACACTTTTTGAAGGGATCAATAGGCACATCATGGGAAAAGGGGTAATTCATTCTGCTAGGTCACATTATTTTGGGTCTTCATATCTCTGGTTCTTTTATCCACTAGAATGCTGAAATTTTGTATAGTGACCTATTGGAGTATGAGGCACATTTTACTCATTGGAAATTTTTGTGTACAGGGACTGTATAAAAATTTAAATTTTGTATTTCTTCAAAAAATAATCCTCTGCAACTTTAATAAATTTCATAAAATTCTGCACCTTTTTTTTACGCCGCTTTCCAATTTAATACATATGTCTAGAATCGATATTTAAGGAATGAGAGAGGCAGTCAAGGTTTTTGGGACACCCTGTATAAGTATTTATTTTATATAAATCGAACACTACGCAGATTAAATCAAACAACAATATAAATCAACGTTTATTGGCGTAGTGATACCAGCGCCGATGGTATGGCGTGATTAGATGGTGAAACGTTCGAAAGAAAATAAATATTTCTGCCTTCGGTGGGACCTGAACCCACGACCTTCCACTTGCCGGGCGGAGGCTCTACCCACTGAGCTACGAAGGACAATATATAATCTCTTTACGAACGTATATATACTGTTGCCAGTTATTTCGCAGAATGGTGTAGTACATAGACTACTATTTAAACCAAATTGCAAAGAAACTGGTATTAAATTGATCGAAATGCACGTTGCAGCATATGTATTTATTTTAACCATCGGCGTTGGTATCACTACGCCAATAAACGTTGATTGATTGACATTGTTGTTTGATTTAATCTGCGTAGTGTTCGATTTATATAAAATAAATACATATGCTGCAACGTGCATTTCGATCAATTTAATACCAGTCTCTTTGCAATTTGGTTTAAATAGTAGTCTATGTACTACACCATTCTGCGAAATAACTGGCAACAATATATATACGTTCGTAAAGAGATTATATATTGTCCTTCGTAGCTCAGTGGGTAGAGCCTCCGCCCGGCAAGTGGAAGGTCGTGGGTTCAGGTCCCACCGAAGGCAGAAATATTTATTTTCTTTCGAACGTTTCACCATCTAATCACGCCATACCATCGGCGTTGGTATCACTACGCCAATAAACGTTGATTGATTGACATTGTTGTTTGACACTGTATAAGGTTGTAACATATTATTACCCTTCTCAAGGCAATTGTTAGCCCTGAGGTTTTTGATTCAAAGAGTATTGAAAATCCAATCCAACAGAGGCAAATGGAAGATAAAACCTAAAAGGAAAGAATTATGACATTCAGATATCAGTACATGTATGCAGCAAGTGTTTATGATCACCCTGTGTCATAAAAGTCTAGAAATGATCACTAACTGTGGAAAACGATTTTACTTGCTATTTTTAGTACTTGCATGCATTTTTCTAAGAATAGGAAGTATATCCTTCAAGATAAGCAGGTTTCTTTGAAACATTCCATTTCTTTTTGCATGTTTTATGCTTATTACATGCCGAGTTTTCAACCAAATTTTATGAACCTTTCACAAAACTTGAAAACCTACAAGTCATTATATTGAGATTTCAAATCAATGCACAGAATACCTGATATGAGTATTTATCGAAAACATTTTTTAACTGTGCATGTGCAAAAGATAGCATTATTTTCCTTCCAGTAGTCGGTAGCCAACTGTATAGAGCAACTTACATTTAAACTACAGTTGAATATGATGAAAATTCCAAAAGGTATTGGCGATATAGTAGGCTGCATTTCTGTGTACTTCTGAAAGTAGCTGGATGATATGGGATATTCCACAAATTTCAATTTCTTATTACATTTTTGGTTCAATTTCATACATGACAATAATTGATAGTACATAAATCACATTATATAGCATGAGAAAAGTGTTTCTACTTACTTTTATAACTCTGGACTTGCTCCCTTAGAGCACAGGAGTGTCCGATAAATTAGGAAATTGCGGTTTGTGGAAAATCTCTTATCCAATTATTTTCGGAAGTACACTGAAATGCAGCCTACTATACCGCTGATATCTTTTAGAATTTTCATGATATTGAACTGTAATTTTTATATAAGTTGCCTTGTACAGTTTGCTACCAACGTCTGAAGGAAAATAATGCTATCTTTTGAGCATGTGTAGTTAAAAAATATTTTCTATAAATACTCAAATATCATCAAATATTCCATATATTGATTTCAAATTGCAATATAATGATTTTCTTATAGGTTTACAAGCTTTGTGTAAGTTTCGTGAAATTTGGTTGAAAACTCAGAACGCTATAAGCAAAAAATATGCGCAAAGAAATGGAATGTTTCAAAGAAACTGGCTTATCTTCATGGATATACTTCCTGTTCTTAGAAAACCACATATAAGTATTGCAAATAGCAAGCAGAATCATTTTTTACAGTTAGTTGATCGTTTCCAGTTTTTATGATACAGGGTGGTCATAAACATTCCTTTTTCTTCAATTTGTTGACAGTCCCATAAATGCACTCGTCAGTGAATCTTCACTGAAAAGTTTGAGTTCAAGTATGTTCTTTATATCACCGAAGTTGAAGAACAATTCATCCAGTATTTCTTCAGAAATTTGAAAAAATGTCTGAAAGTGAAAGTGTCCCATAACTTTTGACTATACAAGGATTGTTTGAAAAGCTCTCGGCCTGACATATAGACAGTGAAAGTATGATCAAATAACTATGACGTTCTTTAAGTATAATCCATTAGATGGTGTGCTACGAAATTGGAGGCATGTGCGCTTAGTTGATTGATTGTGGTGATCGAAAAAAGCAAGCAAGTTTCACATTTTCTGGAAAACGGGTAAAATTGAAGTTCAAGCTATTATAAAGTACTTCATTTTAAAAGGTTTATCATAGATGAACATAAAAAGAGTTAGATTCCACTTTAAAAGATTCTCCTCATTCGTTTGCGAAGGTAAAAAAGTGGGTTGTTGAATTTAAATATGGTCATACATCCATCCAAGATAATGAATGCTTTGGATGCCCAAAAACCACTACGACCAATGAAATCATCACAAAAATCCATAATTTTGTATTAAATGATCACCAATTAAAGGTACATGGGCTTGCTGATATTGCAAACACCTCAATAGAGCGCGTGCACTGCATTTTAAACGATGTTTTGGGTATGAAAAAGCTTTCCGCTTGATTGGTGCCACATTTGTTAACAGTTGTCGTAAAATGCATTTGTATAAACACTTTTCAAGAGTGTTTAGACTTATTTAAATGCGCTTCTGCTGAGTTCCGTCAATGTTTTATAACAGTAGAAGAAACATGGATTCACCATTACATGTTAGAGAAGAAGCAGCAGTCCAAACCGTGGCTGAGATCAGGTGAAAGTGCACCAAAAAAAGCAAAATCGGTCCCATCTGCAGAAAAAGTCATGGCTATGGTTTTCTGGGATTCTCATGGTGTGGTACTCAAAGACTGCCTAGGAAAAAGCAAGGCCTTCACAGAGGAGTATTACGCTTTACTACTGGACCAATTGCAGTGTGCTATTCTGACTAAATGTCCACTGGCCAAAAAGGAAGCCTCTTTCACCATAAAAATGCCCCTGTAGACATGTCGTGGGCTGTTTCTGCAAAATTCTATAACCTACACTTCAAAATGCTTCCATATGCACCATATTTGCTGGATTTGGCTCCCAGTGATTACTTCACTTCCTGAACCTGAAGAAATGGCACACTAGATAAAGATCCACTTCAAATGATGAGCTCCATGCTGAGCCAACTGCTTATTTAGCGAAGTCGGACAAATCGCATTTTACCAACGGTATTAAAAAGTTGGAAAGTCATTATTCTAAATATATTATATTGCGGGGTGACTACGTTGAAAAAAAAATCATGTGTTTTCTTTGGTAGGCTGAGAACTTTTCAAACGACCCTTGTATAGTGTATATTGAAGGGATGTAATGCCATTTTGCTTTTAACTTCAATAAAACTTGCCTATGAACTTACGTTGCCACTACTTTATTTACAACCCTCATATATACTGTGTGTGTGTGTGTGTATATATATATATATATATATATATATATCACCATCATCAACCATTTTCAATCCACCTCAAGACAGAGGTCCCTATGTTATCACACATACAAATAGTACGGTGAAAGAAATACGGAGGAAGCTGCCTCAAGCTCACCACGTTGGCCAGGTGGGTTGGTAAGCTGTACCTACAGTTTAACGAAGAATCCAAACTTTGTTCACTACAGCCAAAGTCCTGTGCTAAGGCAGGACTTGCGTCACCCACTTACGGAATGACCGCCACCTATGCTACTTTTCAGTTGAGTGTTGGTATTCTTGGCAGAGGATGGCTCCGCGCATATATATACACAGGGTTGTCGACGAAACTTTCCAAACTCCAAAGGGCTGCAGGGATCGCCAGGCGGGGTTATGGTAGAGGACATGGAATTTTGCATTAAAATGGTTAATTTCAGGTAATGCGCTCAAATTTTTAAAAATATATATTTAGTACAAAAATCGCCGAGCAGATTTATGCTGTAACGCAACAAAACGTTTTGTATAGTTGTTCTATATATTTGCCATGGCTCTGCAGAACCCTGTGTAATCGCAAAACAGTGTGTTCTGCAGCTGAACACGATAGGTCCGCATGAAGTCCACGAACATGGAGACGAATACAGTCTTTCAGATGTGACAGGGTTGCGGGTTGTTCTCGGTAGACATGATCCTTTAAGAATCCCCATAACCAAAAGTCACATGGTGTGAGATAGAATGAGCGAGGCAGCCAACTTGTTGGAAAACAACGGCTGATCATCCGTGCAGCGGTGAAAGTTTGCCGTAACACCTATTGAATGCCACGATGAATATGGGGAGGTGCACCGTCCTGCATAAAAATAGTGTCCTGGACACGGTGACGTTACTGAAGTTCTGGGATCATAAAAGTTGTCAACATGTCCCGATAGCGTTGTCCATTGACGGAACAGGTTTTAAACCCTGTTGGAGTCATCTCCTAAAAAAATAAGGCCCAATGATGAACGTTGAAGTGAGATGGCACCATACCGTAATTTTTGCAGGGGCACTTGATGGCTTGTGCGTGGGTTTTCTGTTGCCCAAATTCAGCAGTTGTGCGTATTCACTTTTCCATTCAGTTAATAGTGCGCCTCATCCGTCCACAGAATGTTTCATGGCCAAGCGGCATCGACTGCCATTCGTGTAAGGAACTGCAGTGCAAATATTTGCTGAACGTCAACGTTCCGTTCACGCAGCTGGATTTTGTAAGGATAATAACCCACAATTCATCGCCAAACGGTGGAATAGGGCATATCAACAGCACGAGAAATAGCTGGTACACTCACAACACCATGCGGGTCTTGGCTAGTTGCTTCCATGACCGCCATAGCCGCATCTTCCATGCTTGCAGAGCCTATGGGTTTTCGTTCTTTATCTGATAAAATTCCAAGTTGTCCGGTTGTTTCGAATTTTTTCATCATGTCACGTAGAGCGAGCATGGTCATTGGTCCTCGGCATAGGTTCTTTTGTCGGCGGAATGCTTTTATTGCAGCAGATGAGTTCTCGTCATTCTGGTAGAAAAGCTTCACTAACAGAGCTTTGTTTTTCGAAGTCGACATTGTGCATTAGTGAACTGGAAACTCTTTCTCGTGCAGTGCCTGTCTTCCTCTTTTATCGGACCCATCATTTGCATAGATTGCATAGAGGCTAGGTTTCTGCAAATCACGTTTCACTGGTGTTACAGCGTCGTCTATCGATGATTTTTTGTACTAAATATTTTTTTTCAATAAATCAATTTTTTTTTTTCATACAATCGAACGCATGATCTGAAGTGTCTGCTGTCCAAATTTCATGTCTCTATGATCCATACAATGCCCTCCGAGTTGGGGAAGTTTAATTTCGACAACCCTGTATATATATAATCTGAAGTTCGTAATCTTTGTTAAACTGTAGGTTAAACTTGTCACCCATTTGGCCAATGTGTTGAGCTTAAGGCCCCCTTCCTCTGTATTTCTTGCACCATACTCCATGTATGTGCGATAACAGAGAGATCTGGATCCTGCAGTAAATTGAAAATGGTTGTCGATGATGATGACATATATATATCATTATTATCATCATATTCAACCATTATCCACTATTGGATGAAGGTCTCTCCAAATGCTTTCCACACAAGTCTATCAGGAGCAATTCGCTTCCATGTTGCCCCAACCTGTTTTCTTATTTCATCCACCCATCGACTTTGAGGACATTTTCTAGGTCTTCGGTGGTCTCTTGAAATGCAGTTGAGAATTTCATTTGTCCATCATTGATCAATTCTTCTTGCAATATGTCCAGCCCATCGCCTTTTCAGCCTTTTTACTTTAACGATGGTGCCCTCTACTCTAGTTTTCTCTCTCACCCAAGTGTTTCTTTTTCGATCTCCCCTAGTTATTCCAAGCGTGCACCTCTCCATGTTCCTTTGGGTTGTCTGTAACTTCCGTATTGCTGCAGTTGTCAGGCTCCATGTCTCTGATCCATAAAAGAGGACTTGCAATACACGCTGGTTTGAAGACCTTTCTTTTCAGATACAAAGCCAATTCTCCCTTCAGGGTAAAACTTTCTACCAAATGCACTCCAGCCAAGTTTAATGCGTCTGTTGAGTTCTTTTATAATGTTGTCTTTCACTGAAATCAGTTGGCCAAGGTAAATGTATGAATCAGAAATTTCTAGCTGAATATTGTCAACCTGTATTTTTGTTTTCTCTACGAAATTATTGAACATGATTTTAGTTTTTTGTAGGTTCATCTTGAGTCCAACTTCTTTACTTCTAGTTGAGAGCTCCTGTACCATGTCTTGGAGTTCTGATGGGTTCGTTGAAAAAATAACAATGTCATCAGCAAACCACAGATGATTTAAATATTCACCATTTATTTTTATTCCCTTGTTATTCCAATTTATCTGCTTCAAAATCTTCTGTAAATCGGAATTAAAAAGTTTTGGAGAATATATACACACAGACATGCATACTTTTTAAATAGAATAAAATGTGAAGCTCTGGTTTTGCGATTATATAGGTGAATCCAAATAATAAATTTGAACAGGCAGAGTGAAAATATCGTTGTAAATTTTAGTATAATGAAAAGAATGCTTTTATTTTTTAATATAATTTTTGTATTTGTAAATTCACTGTAATTAAGTTATAAACCCTTTAGTTTGTTAGTGAATTTCATAGTCTTGAAACTCTTGTTTTAATTATACGAATTTTCATGCGTTGTGATGTGTTTACTATAATTAGTGATGGGAAATCGATTAAGATTTTGTCTGGAAAAGTCGTGGAAGTTTGAAAGTGAATTTGGCCAGACGCCATGTATTATTGAATAAGAGAAAATGTTCATTTGTCAATAACCTTAGTAAAAATAACATTCTGTGCCATTTCATAACCTCCCATTTCATTTATTTTAAAACAGTGATGCTTGATTGCTAAGTAATTTCCATAAAAAGTTGTTTTAAATGCATCTTCATCTAAAAGAATGTTAACCTTTTTATCCTATGAATTTTCATTAATTTTCTACTAATGTACATATCTGCAAGTTTTATTTTATGAATATTTAAAATTTTTTCTTCTAGATACTCTCCTTAAACTTTACTGGCCTTAAAAATATTTTTCATTTTCCTTTTTATCTTTGTGGACGTATGAATTATAATTGTGTATACTTTTTATTTTTATGCTTAGATTCAGATTTATTTCTATTATTTTAACGCTTAGAAAATTTAAAACTCAACCTAGCCTCATTTCAACTTTAGTTTTGTTTATTGTTCTAATAACTTTAAGTTTATACTGTTGAGCAGTGTTATTAAAAACTAGTGTTTATAAGATACTCTTTGGAGTTCTATATGGTAGAGATTTATAAAATTGTTATTTTAAGGTATCCTTCGTGCTTTTTAAATGAATTTTTAAAATTTTTGCTTCTAGAGACATCTCCGAGCAGAGCGAGGTCACCTTCATTAAATATGGGACGGCCAGTTTGGGTTGAACGTGAGCTTGCTGGTCGAATTAGGGTTCCTCATACTTTTGTTGTACATTCCTATACTCGTCCAACTGTTTGTCAACATTGTAAAAAATTACTTAAAGGTCTAATTAGACAGGGATTACAGTGCAAAGGTGATAATTTGATATTGTTTTCAGTTTAATGTTAATGTGTTCTTATTAGTGTATCATTATATTGAAATTAAAAAAGGAAAACAGCAGAATTTTAAGTTACCTGATTGTATTATAAATTCTTGTTCACAAAATTGAGTTTGAATATGTCATTGAATTTTATGATTCGTTTTCATTAAATCTTTTTGTGTTTGTGTGCACTAGTTGATTGTAATTTCATTTAAATTGTTAGCAAGTGCATTCATGGAGGAACATAACCAAAACTATAGCATCCTGTTATATATTAGTAAAAACAAATACACTGGTTTTCATAAATTTTGTTAATAACTGTAGTGTGGCCACATTAACAATAGTGAAGCAATTATCGCGATATTACATGCTGTAGCTGATGCTGTCAATGGGCTTAATAGGTGGTAATACCCATTGTTCTTTCAAAACCATTAGAAGTCCCTCCTGGGTTTCATAGATCAGTGAGCCATCTTGCTGAATTATCACACACATGCTTAATGGGACTGAAGTTGGGAAATCAAGCTGGCCACTCCATGCATACATACAATGGTCTAATGTTTGAAGTGAGTAGTATGCAAATTACTGGTCACTTAGTACACAAACCTCTTTTATTGAGCCTTTTGTGCACAGTGGAAGTTAATAATACCCTCCCTATTAGCTCTAGGAAGAGAACATCATAGCTGAGTTTTTGACATGGAAGCTTAAATTATTTATAACATCTTATATACTGCTTGATACTAGATAACAAGTGAAAATGGAGTTCTGATTCTGTATAATGTGTCCCAGTGGTTATAAATGCCACCCTTCAGGCCAGATGAGTTAGGTTTGACTCAAAGTAAGTATGGTTGTGTGTAAATGTGTCATGATTTAGTTTTCACATTAAGCCATTGGTCCTGTTTCATATGACCCATCGTGCAGTCTTGGAATATATAATTTATATAATAATTCTTTCTAAATCCTTTCTTATATTATTAGTTATAGCATTGCCATAGTGTGATTTAAAAAATGGGCCATCCATTTTTTCATCTCCTGGCTGAAAAAAAAAAAATCACAATTCATATATATGTATATATATAAATAAGTCAACATGATGATGATACATGTATGAATCATGACTTTATTATTCAATGGAGGGATGGTGAACACAATTGGAGATGGTTTATTTTTTAAGTCATGCTATGCCACTGCTGTATATACATATTTAATACTCTTTTGCAAAAATGAAGTACCATGAAGAAAGTGTCTGTTTGTATTGAAATTAAATATGCTTAAAATACATACATAATGAAATGGTAACAATTTCAAGGTCGTAGAACACAACAATGGCTAGCAATTGCATATTGTATGTTACAATTAGCAATTGGTGAAACTTTCCTTGGCAGTGATGCATGCTTGTACAGGGTGGTTACAATTAAACTTGGCCTATTTAGAGCATTCTGGAGCTTTAACCATTCAGCGGACCGACACCAAAATTGGTAAATAGACTATCCAAAGGATGCGGAAAAGGAATCTGCAAAAATATTTACTTCAAAAACGTCCACTAGGGAGGCTTTTTAGTGCAATATGGCAAAAGCAACCTATGAAATGAGATCCCAACTACTAGACTACATTCGAAGCCGTCCAATTATTTGTAAGGTCTTTGAGTGCATTCTAACGGCATTATTAGTAGTGTCTCTAGGGAACTATAATAGTGATGATAAGAAAAATTATAACAGTCCACGATTGTTAGCTGTTTTATAGGATGCCAGTTGTGCAGTAGAAAGGCATTCTATGACTAAAGTTAACATTCAGTGGCCATGAAAATTTAATTATTTTCGTGCTTGGGATAGAGAAACTTGCATACGAAATTTCAAGATGATCAGATTAGTTCCTTGTACTGCTTTTTAACGTTGATGTTTTATGGAGGTCAATTGGAAAAAAGCATTACTTTTTGCTTCAAAATTTTTTTCGTTGCATCTTAATAAATATAGGAGGGCCGGTGTTGCCACTTTGTGTTGTATCAATAATATAATTATTAGCGGGTTTCAATAGATATTGAACCCGCTATTGCTTTCGTAAATGCAATAATGATGGGTATTGTTAACATCAAAAACTTAATGACTCACTCGAGAATTAGAGGGTCGCGAATTAGAGGGCCGTGAATGAGAGGGCTGCCGATTAGAGGACCGTGAATGAGAGGGCTGCCGATTAGAGGACTGCAAATTAGAGGGTCGCCGATTACAGGGCCACCAATTATAGGGTCTTCAATTAGAAGGCTGTGAGTTGGAGGGCGGCACGTTAGAGGGCTGCCAATTAGAAGGTCTTGAATTAAAGGGCTGTTGATTAAAGGGTCGCAAATTAAAAGGCTGCCAATTAGAGGGTCGCGAATTAGAGAGCCGCGAATTAATGTTAATTGAAACCCGCTAAATTTAAATATCGACCTTAGGCAATTTTCTTTCACTTGCTTGTTTGTGTTAAAACCAATGAAAAATTATTGTTGCCACTATATTCTGGTGGAATCAATAATAGCTAAACAAAGAAATGTTAGTTGTGATTAATTCTTTACTTTTTAATTTTGGTTATCATGGTAACCCGAAAGGCACGAAATGCCAGACGGTGCTTTTTCTCTTTTGTTTATTAGTATTCATTCAAGTTTTGACGGGTACGCACGTAGTTTTTCTATTCCGCTTACTTGACTTGGGTAGGGGGAATTGGGAAAGGTGGCTGCCGGAGGTGGGCCTGTAATCCCAGACAGGACTATTCCGCTTAAATTCAAATGTTATTCTTCATTCACCAATGAAGAAATCTTTATAAAAAAGAAAAAAAAACCCTGAAAGAAAAAGTCTTCAATGTTATTGAATACATTTTCAACGTTCTAATATTCAATAACGTTGAAGAGTTTTTTTTCAAAAGAGTATATTTACATCCAATTCCTTAATTATGCAGTTTTACAATATGAGCTTTCTGATTACCCTACAACTGATACTTGAACTCTTTTTCATTATTTAATAGTTGGCATGTTTATAAGTATGAAATACTAATACGTTCTACTGTGTGCTATAATGAAATGCACAAGCTAATTGCTTAAAAATTAGTCTTTCATTCATTTGATTTGATTTTTGATTAAAAATTTATTACAAATAGTCCATTTCTTATTTTTGTTTTTAACATATTAATTTGTACTTTTTCATTTTTATCATATGCACCTTAATAAAATGTTATTTAATTTTTGAATTCACAGATTGCAAATTTAACGTACATAAGAAATGTATGGACAGAGTTCCTATGGATTGTGCTGGTGAAGCTCCCAAAGAATGGGGTATAGTCTTGTTTTAAATTTGTAAATCACAATCTGTATTTTTAGATGTCTTGTTTAAAATACAGTAGAACTTCTATATATCGAGAATCTCTCTACATCAAAGTTTTATTATTCCCCATAATCATTACATAGAAAAACTGTTTTTATATACTGGAAAATTTTTATATATAACATTTTTTTAAGATAAATTGTGATTTTTCACCTTTTGAAGAATGGTGTGTGTTCCAGATCATTAAAAAAATTCTTTTGTATTTTGTAGAAAAGGTATTGATGAAGAGTGTGGACATGGTAGAATGCACCCACACACACACACACACACACACACACATGAACACACAAAAGAAAAGGAGATATTTCCCTTAAATTTGGTGTTCTCTTACGTATGGTGTGGACAATTATACTTAATCAGAGGTTATGAAAATCATTGAGTATGTCGTATTTGACAGGAAATGCTTCTGAAACATGGTTTTCAATTCACTGAAAATTCTCCTAGCAATCTATTTCATGGACCTAATGAGTGTGAACACTTTTATAATGAATCATCGAAATTTATTGTGCAGCAAGACATTAGAAAGTTTATTACACAAATATAAACGTACACGAATTTTGCATAAATGTAATGTTTTCAAAGAATATTCAGTATATTTTCCTTGTTAATTCTTGTTTCTAGTTATGTACACTGAAGAGCTATTGAATTAAATGCAGCTGGCATTATGCAAATTTGACACTGTAGGTGGGTTGGTAAACCAAAAGGAAATGACATAAAGAATGATCTGAAAATATGAGTGAGGCTCACAGTATCAGCAATAGTTGAGTGCTGTATGGATAAGATGAATGATCTAAGTCCACTTGATCATGGGAGAATTGTCAAGGCGTGACAAATGGGTCACTTCATCTCAGAAGTTATACAGGTATTGGGGTTTTCATGAGCCACTGTGTCAAAGATGTACCGTGATTACTTTGATTCCTTTAAAGCCATCCCTGACAGAGCCAATTGTTGTGGACAACAGCATGTGAATTAGCAGGGTTGTTGTCATCTAGCTCGCATTGTAACAGCGGATAGACACACCACAGTGTAACAAATCACTCAGCAATTTAACGCTGGTGCACAACAATGTATAAACAGCCACGCCATCCAGAATCATGTCCTCTCTGTGGGGTACAGAAACCATTGCCCACTAGGGCATCTACTGACTGCACATCACTGGGTGCAAGAATCAGTATAGGAACATTGCCACTGTACCCTAGAAATGTGGAAAAATGTTACCTGGATTGATTGACTGATTGATGAAGTTCAGGTTCACATTGGTACATGCTGATGGCAGAGTATGAATGTGGCACAAACCATATGAAGTAATGGATCCTTCTTGACACAGGGTACTCTTAAAGCTGGTGGAGGTGGCATTCTTGCTTGGGGACTGTTTACATGGACTGAATTGGGATCCCTGCTTCATATGACATCATCCTTCAGAGGTTTGTGTTACCGGCATATCCTGGATGACCACATGCACCATTCATTCATCTTCAACATCCACTCCAGACCTCTTTCTTCAACAAGACAATGCAGAGTGCCATTACTCCCAAATTGTATTTGAATGGTTCAATGAACACCCCAAAGTGCAAACTTGCTTGCCTGGATAGCAAGATCACCTGACCCCAATCCAATCAAGCACATATGGGATGCCATCAAGAGAGATGTTCAAGCCTCAAGACCAGCCCCTTCCATCAAATGTTCATGAATTATGGGAGATTTTTCAGTGGTCATATATCCATATAGCTTCCTGTGTTTTGTCAAGTCCATGTTGAGACGATTAGCTGCCATCATCAGGGCAAAATATGGTGCTACACAATCCTAGTCAGTAGGATAAGCATCAACAGCAAAACCTAGATATTTGAAAAACATTGACTTCTAAACATCTATGATTTACAAAATTTTATGACCTGAAATCATCATTTTAATTTTAAAAACATTTAACTACTTTTTCCTTACTATAAAAAAAAAAGTAAAATGTTTCTAAATATTGATGTTTACAACCAAAAAATATCAGTGTTCCAATTTAAAATATAAAAGTTGTTTAATTAAAAGAAAGAACATGTTTAAATCAGTGAGGTAAGAAAATCCAATATTACGAAATAAGCATAAAAATACAAAGAAATCTTGTTAGAAAAATGCCAGTTTTTATCAATGCAGACTGACGTCTGCACTAAGTGGATGGCAAATTTCAGTAGCTAAAACTTTAGGCTATTGAATCTAAATCATTTTATTTTCCATGTACATCAAAATGTGCATGGAGGAAGTGAGTAAAACCTACGTTGTTATTCACATTCCCCTATCTGGCCCTCTATTTTCTTATCTACTAAATATTTCCTTAATTTTTTCTTAAATTCACCCATTGTTCTAATGGATTTTATTTCAGCTGGCAAGTTATTCCATTCCTGTATTCCATAATAGTTTATATTTTCTCATATTAGTTCATACTTTTATTAATTGTAGCTGTGTTCCCAATCAACTATTTTTAATGTTAGGTTTTTCCTCAGTAGTAACTCATATAGTAATGCTGTACACAAATAACTAAAACAAATAGTATATTTTGAAATATTCTGGAAGAATGTACAACGAAATAAAGTACGAAACGAAATAAAGTATACAACGAAATAAAGTACCAGTACAATAGTTTCAGATCCATGCTGTCACCGTCTCGGGTCAGAGTTAAATTAAAATCCGAAAGTATTTGGGAAGTTACTTTTGAAAAGCAGGGGACTACACCTAAGAAAATATGCTGTCTTCGATACCTTCTGCAGCTTTTTCAGAAAATGAATTTTTTTCTTTGCGTAAAAGACTTTCGTTTACATTATTCGACGAGCTGTACATATCAAGCAAAATCTTTAACATTGAATATGCATATGCCTCAGATGGGGAAAAAAAGAATTTGTCTGTACTAACAAGAGATCTGTCTTAAGTGAAGCTGTATTAACTAGATTTCACTGTATTAATTTATTTTAGAAAAAATAAAAGTTTAGTTATTTTTAAATTAAAATAAATTACATCGAAGTAGCAAATATGTAGTATAATAGCATATCAAGATATAATTGAATTGTTATTTGCAGGAATGTTTGGCATACCATTATAGGAAATAAATCTAATCATTTATTGAAAAACAATATAAAATTTAAAATTATCATATGAAATCATCTATGGAATGCAAGAAAATTAGTCATTAGTAGTAGTAGACTGCAAGTCATGATTAGAACTTCTCTCAGAGTACCATGTTTGGTTAACACTTAACCTCTGCTCCTGCACATTTTGAGTTCAGTGGATTCACAAACCTTGGTTTTATGGCTGTTTAACTCATACAAGTTCAACTAAGGTAGTACAGGTGAAGTGAGGTGTTAACAAGGAGGATAGATAGTGGCCCTAAAGTCGAGCAAGCGTGAAAAAGAAAAAGAGTTGAAGTAAAAGTGATAGGGTGAGAGTGGGGGTATATACTAAGTTAGGAGAGTTTTTTAAAAGGCAGTGGGGTGTGGGGGTCTGTTGGCTGAAAGTGGAAAATGTAGTGAGTTTTCAGCCAATTAGGGGAGAGTTATCGAGTGGGTAAAATCTTTTATCTGTGGGCATGTCTGTTCACACCAGGAAGCATTTGATTGGTCTTCCAACGGCAGCAAGTGGCACAGGATTGGTCCTGGTCAGGGAAGGACCTGCATCTGGATTGGTCCTCTTCCATCGTAGTTCACTGTCATCCCCCAGAGTCCTTTCGAATTTTCCAGATTGCAATGGCTGCTTTCCGTCAATAAGCATTCTGATTGGTTCTGCCTGGTCTTAACATCCATAAGCACTGATATTCAAAGTCCGCCAGTAAGTTGTTTAGAGTGATTTGACGACAATTTTCAATGTCCATAAGTCTATCATTAACACAGGTTCATCAGGCAGTTTCTCCTAGTAGTGGGGCATGGTCTCACCCTTTGCGAGACAACATCTTCAGGCTAGAGCTCCAATTGAACAGTCATGTTGTGCGTGCATGATTTTAATGGGAAGGATAGCCGCTGAAGGGCAGCACTGTAATC
>QLNU02015360.1:255345754-255364789 GCA_006491805.2 Dysdera silvatica
TGGACCAGTCCTGCAACCAGAGCGCATGAGATCCCATCCAAGTTTCTAGCCAGTGTCCCATTCGTGGGCAAACGAAAGCTTCTCCAAGGCTATCGACAGTGAACATGGGTGGAGACTGTGGCCAAACAGTCCGGAACAGAACAAAGAATGCCTGCATGATCCTGGAGACAAAGACCGGTCTGTGAGGAAAAACAGAGCCTTGGCCCAGAATAGCGGGCACAAACATCAATCCACCGCAATCTAGCGGCCTAGCCAATGTCCCATACACTCCGACATAGTCAAGCCCCACGATAAGCAACAAAGTTGTATGAGCAGGAACCAAGGCCTGCCAGACCCGGACTACAGCAGAAAGATGTCTGCATGCCACCAGAGCTGAGACCAAACTCCCCGATTAGACAGTGGATGAGATGAGATGATTCAATTCTGTGTTCAAATCAAGCATCGGTAGTGCATCCTTGGCTCGAGAGTTCAGAAAATTTTTATATTTCTTCCACCAAGTCTTTACATCTTCTACATCATATTAGTAACTTGCATGTACTTGCTTGACATTCCAGTGTCTACTTGTTTTCGCCATTTTCTCCAATATGTTCTTTTTAGTGTTGGTCCAGACTTCTGCTTTTGAAGATGGTGGCCTGGATCCATGTAATATCATCTTTGTTGTCATCTTCAGGAGATTCACTACTTGTGAAATCACCCTTAGGTATTTCCATGGCCACGTTCCTTATGGAGAGAAAGGCTTCCGAGTTTCTTACTAGGTTTATTGGTTCCTCTGCTTTTTGTTGCTGAAGGACTTCAGAAGTTTCTTATGGCTGCTGGCAACGCTTTCACTCTCCAGTTGTCTTGGTGTTATTGGCCTATGTCTTTCCTGAATTTTCATTTTCAAATTCTTCACAGTGATTGGCTGCTGCAGGATTTTCAATTTGCTTTTTGTCCACCTTCGTGTAGGTCTGGCTTAGGATTGGTGTTGCTATTGAGGGACAATCTGCTTTGTAATGTCCCTCTTTCGTACAGGTATGGCATACTTTCTGGATGCCCGGATAGTAGATGCATACTCTGAATCCATCTCAGATATTATCTCCTTTAGTGTGACCTTAACCTTTCATGTGCTATTATGTTGACTTTGGGCGAATGCCCAGGTTTTGTGAACAATTTTCGATCTTATAGTCCGAATGTTAGCTAAATGTTCTTCAAAGTTTGAAACAAGGTATTCATATGGTAGACCCTGAATATTCATTAAGACACTCCATTCCCATGGGGGAAGCAGCGGAGTTCATACTATTGATCATTAAGCCATCTGACATGATTTTTGTGGCCTAAGTCAAGTTCTTCACAGTAATTTCATATTTGGTCTGACTCCATGGTTGAAGGCAGGACAACTGTGTTGCGTCTCCAGTGATCTTGTAAGTAGCTCCCACAATGTCTATAGGATCAAAAACGTGGTCAGCAAAATCTATTTGAGCAGTCAGTGTCTGTCTGTGAGGAGCCCATAGTAGCACCTGTCCATTTTCATCGGCTTCACAGACCAGTCTGTGTATATCACGATACCTTCTATGTTCGGCAGAAAGTTTAAAAAAAACCCCTAGTTTTCAAGAAAATTAGTTGTCATTACAAGCGAATCAACGCTGTACCAAGAGGTCACTGATTAAAAATGGCAGCATTTAGATTTGTATTTATGACTGACTTCCCCAACTTTATAGCAGTCATGGATAGTCACTCTGTTTTTCTCCGATTGGTCTGTTATAAAATTTTCTAACAAAACTCACCACCGTTGTTTACTTCCCATGGTGCCTACATACTTGAATGATGCGACCATTCCGAAAACCGAATAGCTCATTGTTTATTTCAAACAGCATTAATGCACTATCTTTCTGTCTTTTTAGTACCCCCAGATAAGAAGTTCCACCAGGTAATCTCAGTTGTTGCCAACATAAATATGTCGGCTAACTTAATGTACAGACTTAATGATTTCTGCCCTGTGATGGCGCAGTGTGATAACACGTTCGCTTAGCATGCAGCTAATCCGGGTTCGACTCCCAGCAGTGCAAAAAGAACGCTTACTCAGAGATCTCATAAAGATCGCACTGCTCACTGTAGTCCGGGGTTTGGTTCCCTAGGCCTTAAGAGGTTCGGATTCCTCGGAAAACTGTAGGTCCAAAGATTCGGATTCCTCGGAAAACAGTAGGTGCCGACACAGCATGATCATTGTAGTCCTTAAGCCATAAAACCACAAACAAACTTAATGATTTCCGATACTGTAGTCAGTTACACCTTAGACCTGTGGCATAGGAAAGTGGGGCTTATGGACTAAAGCCCTCATTGGTTATCAAGGCATATTATTTCCCCTAAGGCCATATCACATGATCATCTTTAAAGCTACTTAAGCCCTCATAATTTTTTAATTGCTACGCTACTGCTTTAGACTAAACATAAGCGATTGTGAATCAGTGATTCTGGATGGTTTTATTAGAAGTAGGATTTTAAATTGTCAAAACCTAAGATTAAATTGCAAATCTCTTGTAATATTAAAAAAAAAATCGATAATACAGTAAAAACATTGATGGTCTCAAAACATCAGCCATTCACCATCAATGGTTTTGTAGGGACTCACGAATCAACGGTCATTGATACACCAACCCACATTTCCAAAAGGTTTAATCATGATTTAATGTTCACCATTTTGTTTCCCCGCACATACGCTTTTCCCATCCAGAATCCAGATGGACCGACTCATCAGCAGTTCGCTCTGTTCCCGGCGACGGAAAAGACATTGGCTGCAGGCGACGATTGAGTTTAGTGTACAACACGGTACGGTGCAAGGATAACTTAATTGTATTTCTTCAAACTCCTTGACAGACATTTCCTGCTTATAAGTACCCCTGCTGGACATGGCGATTGCGACCCTCCGAATGTGATGTCACGGACCCGTGACCAGAACAACAAATTGTTGATTAGTACTAAAGGGGTAACCAATGAACATTTGCGTATGAAAAGGGTGAACAGCCAATAAGAGTGATTGCGAGTGTAGAGACGATGAGGCGAACACCAATAAAAGACATTCTTTCGGTAGGACTCTTAGCGAGATGGTCACGCTGCCCATGATGGACATTCATAATGTCTTACAATAATAATGTCAATTCTTAATCGTAACAATTTAAGTTATTTTGCTATGTGATTGTAAATAATTTGTGTAACGTAGAGACATGCTGTCTACATGGTTCATCTGTATCTTGGTATCCCTGACTTAATTTCGATAAGGTTCCAGGGTAACAATCCACGTGAGTTGACGCAGGAGCTAAAACCCTTCTGATATAACTTATAAGCTATCGGTGATATTATGGAGTCTATCACCGCTCCATCGTTCTGCAATCCGTCATAGAACGATAACCAAATCTATAAATGTAGAAACTGCAATTGGTAACCCTACAGAACATCGGCTGTTTACCATTAATGTTGAAAACATCAAAAGTAAAACATCGGCTATTGATGCTCATCCCTATTAGACAGGTACCTATAATTCAGTTGCTCTCCAGTGTACTCTGAATTTTAAATCCATAACAGTAATTTATATGTTTCAGGCAGATTATATATACAGGCATATCCTGTTTTATTGCGCTTTTCAGATACCACTATACCAATTGGAGGTTTTTGCCAATTCTGTATCAAGCAAGGCTATCGATGTCATTTTTCTAACAACATATGCTCACTTTGTGTTGTCACGATTTGATAATAATGCTATCACACGCACTTAATAGACTACAATATAGTGTAAATGTAACTTTCACATACACTGTGAAACCAAAACATTTCTGAATCGCTTTATGTGCTTAAATGTGGGTGACAAAACATCATTTGTCGTTAATTCCCCCCATAAAAATCACAAGGAACTCGTGATGTGGCATTGTGTTGACCTGTATTTAATGTAACATTTATCACAAAAAGTTTACTATGGCATTACATTTCATTCTCTTCTTTAGTATATATACACACATCAATTCAATGCAAAAGCAAGTTAACCGTATAAAATTAAGACCAAAATATAAAAATCACAACCCCATTTTGTGAGGGGTCCACAGTAAAAATGATTTAACAAGCTATGGATCCTTATAATATTGGCACAATAAAGTTATGTATTAAGTATAATTTTAATTTCTTCTTAAATATATTAAGGTTATTAATATTCCTAATGTATTTTGGTAAATTGTTCCAATTCTTAATTCCAGAATATTTTATACCCATTCTAAATGACTTTGTTTTAATTTTTGGTAATCTTAACTGAGATTGTGTTCTAAAACTTCGATTATTTTCTAATATATATAATATGTATTCCGATACTGTTCCTATGTTTATTTTCTTTTATTCGATCAAACATTATTTTAAGTATACAAGATTTATATTATTGATCTGTGGGCATTATATTTATTAAATACACTGCTGGACAAAATTATAAGTTCAGTAGTTTTTGTGTCATAAGCGGGATAGTAAAGTATTTACATGAATGGGATGTGCAAAGAATTGTTTTATGGTGACTTGCAAAGTATTTTAAACATCTACAAGCTTTTATGTTTGTCATTTAAATTTATTTAAATAAATACTATAAATTACCTGGTCAGAATTATAAGTTCATAAAGGTTTTTTTTCCAGTAGAAAGTTTTATACTGTATGCAAATTACTTTCACTGATGATGTAACGTCATTTACTGATAAGAGAATAAAAAAGAGGTGCGAAATCAAAATTTTGGGCTCGTTGTAAAAGTGCCAGGGGTTGAGCAACTTCGTGAGTGTGAAATTCAACAAATCTAGGAATTACATGGCAACGGTATGTCTCAGAGGAAAATTACTGTGATGATTGGACACTCTCAGTGTGCTGTTTCGAATCTTCTAAGGAGGGGAATTGAAGGAACAGTAAAAAAAGCTTGGGCCAGAAACCACATTTTTCATTAAAAAGCAAATGCAGAATTAACAGGCTTTTAACAACAATGGAATTACCCCCGCAAAAATAAAAGACAACCTCAATGTCTCATGCACAAGAAAAACAATTTGTAGAGTTTTGCAAAATTCCTTGGATATTATATATACAAAACTGTGTTGAAAACCACCACTAACTTCAAAACATAAAAATGATGGCTTTGCCAGAAAGTTGACGAGTTGAACCTGTGAATTGTATTCTATTATATTTTCTGGAAAAAAAAAATCAATTTGGATGGGCTGGATAATGGTATGTACTGACATGATTTAAAGTTCGAACATGAAATGCAAATAACCTGACAAACGGGAGGTGGTTCGATCATGGTTTGGGCAGAATTTTCTGCAGAAGGAAAAATTTATATTGTGTTTTTGAGCACACAAATTAAATCTCAACAACACATCACAATACATAAAAATCAATTACATGCTTATGGTGAAATTTTAGGTGGTGAACATTACAAATTTCAGCAGGAAAATGCATCTGTCCATTGTTCATTGTGTATAAAAGAATGGCTTAAACAACAGAATTTTGATGCAATTGCCTAGCCTTCACTTTCACCAGATATAAATCCCATAGAAAATTTATGGAGGCATACCCGCAAAAGAAATATATAAAGATGGGAGACAATTTTCACGATTGACAAACTCAAATTAGCTATCAGTGAAGAACGGGGGCGTATTTCATGTGAGATGCTTTTAAACTTACAAAGGGAACCTACAGTGAGTGCCCCCCCGATTTTGCTGAAATTTTTTTAATGAAAGTAGAGACAAAATAAGGAAATACGTGTCTCGGCATTCATGCCAATGCAGCTTATTTTCGGCGATACGAATTTTTAAAGATTTTGCATATTATATATGAGCTTAAAACACAACGCCCTCTACAAGCCAACCATTAGCATGGGCAGTAAGTTGTCGGCTCTTCACGCCGTAGTTTTGTGTTCGATATCAGGGGAAATCGATCACTTTTTTTTAATGCATCCTTTTTACATGTTTGCTTATGTATTTTTATTAGTAAAAATACTTTGCTTACAATCGGATTTTGCTCATAAACTTACTTTAATAAAATTCATATTTACATATTTAATTCTGTGATACTATTTTTCGCAGTTATAATTTTTACACGAATTTTAATTTTTAATTGAAGAGTTGTAAAGGTACAAAAAGTTTAGGAGTTAGCTGTAAGTTTTTATGTGAATATAACTTTTATAAAATTTGCGTACTCATTGTCAACCTGTGAAGGGATGAAATTACACCAATAACGCAGTTTTGTTTTATTTAAGGATGGAAAGATTTTTTTCTGAAAACTTTTAACAATTCCATTAAATAAAAAAGAAAACTGCGTTAATTCGTCTTATTTTGTCATTATTAGCCTTTGCAGTCATCCTCTATTAGTATCTATTATGCCCAATGTGTTTCTTTTGAATATATTTATTTATTCATGTATTTTTAGTATGTAATCTTTTATTTTATAACATATAAACATTTTATTTTATAACATATAAACATTTTATGTGCATTTTATTTATATAGAAACATTTTATTTTATAAAATGCAATCAATTTTATTTTAAAACTGACTGACGTGAACATATTTTTTGTGTATCACTATCGGAGGTGTCGGAATTGTATACTGGTACACAGTTTTGAATGATAATTATTATAAAAATAATAAAAACATAAAAAAATTCTACAACGTGAGCATTTTATAAATGAATTGTTCGAACAACTGATTTTCTTTGTCTAATATCATCTGGAAAACAAATACCATCTACATTTTCAAAAACGCTTCTTTCGTTTGTTAACTTTGCAACAAACCAAGAGTACTGTAACATATTCTTAAAATTCGGCGCCGAAAGTTGATTGTGAATAAATGAATGGATCTTCAAAGCATCTATCTGCTCGCATGTTTAAATGACTATTTTTTTGTAAGCTTTCAACACAATTTTGTAACCTTTTAATGAAATTTTTTACTTGACGGAAGAAGTACACATCACGAGGTTGACAGTATGGGGTACAATGAGGTGGAATTACTTCAACAGTAGAAGAAGAGGTGCCGTCGTCATTTGTAAAAACATTATTAAAGTGTGCTGGATCTACTTAACTACATAACAGGCTGGATGGCTACACCAAAACTTTTTCTACTTTTCAGCTTTTTAATAATCAACAATTAAAATTCGAGTAGAAATTATCACTGCCAATAAGCATACAATTAACTTAATTACATAAATATGAATTTTATTAAAGTAAGTTTATGAACAAAATCCGATTGTAAGCGAAGTATTTTTACTAATAAAAATATATAAATAAATACATAAAAAGGATACATTAAAAAAAAGTGATGATTTCCCCGGGCATCGAACACAAAAGCACGGCGTGAAGAGCTAACAACTTACCGCCCAAGCTACCGATTGGCTTGCAGAGGGCGTCGTGTTTTAAGCTTATATATCGGATGCAAAATCTTTAAAAATGCATATCTTCGAAAATAATGCGCATTGGCACGAATGCCGAGACACGTATTTCCTTATTTTGGCTCTACTTTCATCAAAACATTTCATCAAAATCGGCGGGGCACTCACTATGGGTTCCCCTTGTTAGTTGAATCCATCTCAGATCGTATTTTTGAAATAATAAAGAACCATGGAGGGTCTACAAAATATTAAAATTATATAAGTTTATTTTTTTTTTTTACAAAAATCAGTGTGAACTTATAATTCAATATGTTTTTCTTGTATAAGTTTGCAGCAATTCGCTGAAAATATTTGTGATATTGTGAGCAATACTGTCGAACATATTACAGTAATTGTCGATTCTTTACGTTTGAAGAACGCATTTTTTCATTAAATTTTTTAACGAATTTTGGGTGTACTTAAATTTTGTCCAACAGTGTAATGCATTATAATTTAAGCTTTTATCTTTTTCTGTTAAGTTTATAATTTAATTTTGCAATGATTTAAATATCAAATACTTTTACCTCAAATACTTTTGCAATAAAAATGACTATGAATAAAAGTTAATACAAATCCATTAGTATGTTTTTAGAGAAAGTCCTTGATAATCTTCTCAATGCAATGTCCAAACTTACTTTTTTCTACTTGTTTATTCCATTTCAAATATTTTGTCAAGGTTACACTAAAAAAAAAAAGTCCAATTCCTCTGCAATTTCAATTTCTTTTTCATTTATACAAGTTTTATCTATATCTCCCATATTTATATTTTTTTTATTATAAAAATTATCTTAGTTTTAGTTTTGTTTATTTTAATTTTATTGACTTTGAACCAAAGCTCATTTTTTCAAAACATTTTTTCAAAACATTTTTAACCATTTTTTGTCCTGTCCTCATTAGTTATTTTGTATTATGCTCCTGAAAAACGTACTGGTATCATCAGCATTCAAATTTAAATTACTTTTGTCTGTTAATCTGTTTTATATTATTTATATATGGCAAGAACAACAATGGTCCCAGCATGGATCTCTGTGGAGCACAATATAAATTTTCTAAAAAATCATATTTTACATTTAAATATACTTTTTCTTTCCATGAGATATTCATGTAAAATATTGTTCATTTTACCTATAATTCCACAATATGATAATTTATTTAGTAATATTTTCCTGTTAATAATATCAAATGCTTTGCTCATATAAAAAAAAAATCCCCATACCAATAAAACCATTATCTGACGAACTCTGCATTTTTGTAATTACATTCACAAGAGCAGATTCTGTTGATCTATCCTTTAAGAAATCATGGGCAGTTATCCAAAATATTAAACCTATTAATAATTTCTAACAAAATTATATATCAGTCGTTCAAAGGTTTTTGAAAACATTGAAGCAATAGAAATAGGTTGGTAATTTGATCCCTCTTTCCTTTCACCCTTTTTAAATATGAAAATAATTTTTGTTAATTTAAATTCCTCAGGTATTTTTACTTGTATAATAATAATTTTGTCATAAGTAATTAATAATAGCCCAATAAAATATTCAATATTTTCTGTAATTTTGGTCTCATATTATCCTCACCTGCTCCCTTTTAATTATTTGGCAATTGCATCATCCCTGCAAAGGGTAATATACTATAAAGAAGAAGCAAAGGTGTGGGGCCATTGTCATATATATCATATATATAGCTCTGGTTTGAGCATCACATGTAGGTGCTCTGAATATCATATCACATTTAATTCCCCCATGAATTGTAAAAATACTATGCTGGAGACTGTGGGTGTTAACCATTGTTGATAGATTCTGAAATTCGACTATTCCTAGTCAAACTTAATCTGAATTTCATTCTGAAATTAATAGATGAAAATATGTATGTCATTATTACAGAATGTATTATTTAATTTTAGCCAATGAATCTAGTCGGAATGGTGATGGTGACAACAATGGGGAACGTGAAAATATAGAAGATGAATCTGATAATGAAACAGAAACACCAGAAAAGCCAATTGAAAATCAAAATGGTCAAGATGATGATGAAGATTCTAAAATTTCTGCAAAGTATTTTTTTAACCAAAATGTTTTCCTCAAACAATATATACATGTGAAATTTAATATTCTTTTTCAAATTAAAAAGTCGTGAAATGAACTACAATGAGACCTTATTCGCTCAAATATGCTTAACACAAATTACACTGAAGTGCCAGAAAAATTGGCACACCTACCTAATATCGTGCAGCCCCCCTCCGTGCGCATGCCAAAGTGCCGCAACACGACGTGGCATGGACTCGACTAATGTCTGAAGGTATCCTGGAGACAATTCACACCAGGAATCCTGCAGGGCAGTCCACAAATCCATAGGAGTGCGAGGTGTTGGAGATCTCTTCTGAACAGCACGTTGCAAGGCATCCCAGATATGCTCGATAATGTTCATGTCTGGCGATTTAGGTGGCCAATGGAAGTGTCTAAAGTCAGAAGAGTGTTCCTGGAGCCACTCGGTAGCAACTCTCGATGTGTGGGGTGTCGCATTATCATGCTGAAATTGTCCAAGTCCGTCGGAATGCACAATGGACATGAATGGGTGTAGGTGATCGGACATGATGCTTACGTACCTGTCACCTGTCAGAGTTGTCTCTAGACGTATCAGGGGTCCCATATCACGCCAACTGCACACGCCCCATACCATCACAGAAGCTCCACCAGCTTGAACAGTCCCCTGTTGACATGTAGGGTCCATGGATTCATGAGGTTGTCTCCATACCCGTACACGTCCATCCGCCTGATGCAATTGGAAACGAGACTCGTCAGACCAGGCAACGTGTTTCCAGTCATCAACAGTCCAATGGCGGTGTTGGTGGGCCCAGACGAGGCGTAAAGCTTTGTGCCGTGCAGTCAACAATGGTACACGAGTGGACCTTCGTCTCCGAAAGCCCATATCAATGATGGTTCGTTGAACAGTTCGCACGCTGACACTTGTTGATGCCCCAGCATTGAAATCCGCGGCAATTTGAGGAAGTGTTGCACGTCTATCTCGTTTAACGATTCTCGTCAGTCGTCGAAGGTCCCGTTCTTTCAAGGTCTTTTTCCGACCTCACAGCTGTCGAAGATTTTATGTTTTACCGGATTCCTGATATTCACGGTATACCCGTGAAATGGTCGTACGCGAAAATCCAAATTTTGTCGCTATCTCGGAGATGCTATGTCCCATCTCTCTTGTGCCGACTATAACGCCACGTTCAAAATCACTTAAATCTTGATAACCTGCCATTGTAGCGGCAAGAACCGATCTAACAGCTTTGCCAGACATCTCTTGTCTTATATAGGCGCTGCCGACCGCATCGCGTTACGCTGATTGGTTGCAAAGCTCCGTTATTTGCATACGCACGCCTGTACCAGTTTTTCTGGCACTTCAGTGTACTTCCAACATAAACTGTTTTGTGAATTCCCATCAAATTTGAATAATTTAGCATTATCCAGAAAGAATGGAATCATATTTCTAATTTTAATAGGAGTATATTTTCTGTCATCGTGAATGTTGTGTGTATGTTCCTATTAACAAGGTTTGATAGTATTCATTTCTTATTAGCATTAACTGTTTTTCTAAGATCAAATTTAAGTCAGTAGGAAAGAAATTTACATACATAATGGTTAAGACACAAGTGAAAAAAAAAAATTTAATAAGAGATGACTCAAACTTTAAGTACATTGATTTATCCTTCCCCATGAATAATGAAATGTCACTTAAAACTAAGGTAGGAAATTAATTTTTTGGACACAGTACAAGAGAGTACTATTATAAACAGACTGCAGTTTTGTGTTTTATATTTAAAAATTAATTTTATGATGTAAAAACATTACTTTGGGGAATATTTTCTAAGGTTGATTTTATTTATCTCTAAATTAAAGATTTAATACTTATTTACTTTCCTACCCAAATGATTTCTTTTTCAACATTTGGTCATCTAAATACTCCAAGTATGTACTTCAGCATACTTTTGAATTATTCAGTCTATATTCTTTTCTTGATTAGGCTCTACAAATGTAAATTAAAATTGCAAAGTAGTCCGGTTAAAACCCCTTTCTTTCCCTTCATCATGTACAGTAGAATGTATCTATCTGAAACCTGTTTGTCTTGAAAACCCATATATTGTAAAATTTATGCTTTTCCCTTCATTTTAGCCTGCATATAACTTACTTCCCTGTATCTCAAAACTTTATCTCGAATTTCTTCCGATTCCCATGAGATTCAAGATAGATTCTACTATACATCATTAACCTTGTCCCACTTTTTATGTACAATTCTTTTTTAATATGACTACGTTCATTCTAAGAATACTATCGTTCACATAAAAATAAATTATCACAGTTAAAAAATTTTACTATGTTAACAGCCATTTTGATAGCTACATGCTACGTTCTTCACAATGAAACTCTGTTCGCACTTGGTGTGAAACAACGTTGTCATCTGGCAGGTCACAAATCCATTCGTTAGGAGAAAGAAGAAATCTGTGGGTCTGTGGTGATGTCTCTTATTATAGTGAAACAAGTTTTTCCAAGTAGGGAAATTAGTACTGGATTGTAGTTTGTCATTGACTGCAATATTGTCCTTGGAAAGGCCACAAAAATCTGAGGTTGAATGGTTTAAAAACTGTTTTGATTAATTGCACCCTTGGCAAATGACAGTTTGTAGCCAACCGTCCATCAATGTTTAGCCAAAGTTTAGTCAAACTCTTGTGTTTGGACATATGCTTCATGTTCTTCTAATCTTGTATGGAGGGCTTTGCATGTTTGGCCAGTGTATACTTTGTCACGTTAGTATGGAATGGAATATATGCTCCAATTGTCAGTCCTGAAAAGTATCCGAATTTAGAAAAATACAAATCATTAATTGCTGTAAAGATCATGCTAAAATTAACTGTATTAGCACAGCTGTTAATGTCTTATAAACGTTATAAAACTTTGCAATTTATTATTTTTATATATAATTTCTAAGCAGTGTAGTAAAAATTCAAATGTACTGCAGTATACATGTATATTTAATCTATAATGTTGCATTAAATATTAGTAATGATTCTTAAGTATAGTTTTAAATGCTTAGAAAAATATTTTAAGCTACACTCGTATGGATTTCAGAGAGACACTGCTGTCCTACATCAGGAATTGACTGTAGAGAATTCTTAGTGATCATGTGTTACCATTTTTGCTACTATTGATTGTGTGGATGGCAGTGTCTCCAATAAGCAAAAAATAGTTTGAAATTGTGAAATGCAGGAAAATTTTAAATGATTTGGGGATATTAATGTGAATGGTTCAGTACAGGATTTTTTATGTTTATGAAGCTGGGAGTCAATTTGTAGCTATTAACAAAATTGTTTGGCTGTTTATAAATACAAAAAGTTTCTAAAAGCAATCTAGGTTGATAAATAATAGATGGCTCCGAAAACTTAAAATTATATTTGTTCTCTCAGCAATGGACTGTGATAGAATAATTTTCAAATTCATCTTTTTCAACGTGTTTTGTATGTTTAACTGGAATTTAAAAGACCATTTTGTCTGTCTGATGTATGAACGATTATATTCATAAAACATTTGGTACACACCCCATTATTGGAGAATGGGAATATTGTCTTTGACTTTTGAAGAACAAGTTTTATTGAAAGGAGAGAAGCTGACCTGTAAGTTAACTGCAGTCAAACTTCCATAAGTTGAATCTCCACGCGAGTGGGGAGAACTTTGAGTTATAGAAAATTCAAGTTATAGAATAATTAGTTCATTACTACACATGAATACATTTTACAAACACACAAAATACCGTAATTGCTATAAACTGTGACCAAGAGGGAGTTTAACACATACATACCTTTAGAAAGTTTTATTTTATTAAAACAATCTATCGTTTTTTCTTATCGTTTTAATGCAAAATTTTCGTTAAGAACGTAAGTTTCTAACTCAACAATAGTCTTAAAAATGATTTCAGGCACTCATTTGCAGGATGCAGCAAAGGATCTGAAGGTTCCGATTGCAGAAAAAGTGTCCTTAAAAGTAGGAACAGGTTTTGAACTCTGTACCTCTCGTCATCATCAGTAGGGATCTCCTGTAACTAGATCACTAATATCATCCTTCATAGAATGCGTTGAAATTGCCAAATTGGCATCAATATCAACATAGCATTTATAGGTTATTTCATTTGGCATTTTCAATTCATGTGCCAACCAATCCACTCATGTGGAGTTGAAATAGCACAATCAGTATCTATTATTGCTATTTTCCTATGGATGAAACCAGCTTTTATAAAGTAATGTACAATATTTGAGGGATTTTATACTTTCCCCATGCATAATGAATATTTTGCATATAGTCTGAAAGTGTTACATTGGGTGTACTCTGTTCATTATCTAGAGAAGAGATAAGGTTCAAAACAATACGTTTTTTGTAGAAATGTTTCAAACTTTTTGTGATACTTTGATTCATGAGCTGAAGTTTTGATGTCACATTTGGAGGCAAAAAAATCACTTTACTTTTAATTCTTTACTAAAAAGGGAACTAGCCCGAGTGGGAGTCCTAACTGAGAATTGAGACATATTGCAATTTATAGATTTTAGACCCCCAATTACGAATCCAAAGTCCTTTTTCTGTGAAATCCACATGTTTTTAATCAACGATTAAAATTTTCAAAATTGGCACAAATTTTGGAT
Organism: Dysdera silvatica; assembly: GCA_006491805.2. Lineage (NCBI taxonomy): Eukaryota > Metazoa > Arthropoda > Arachnida > Araneae > Dysderidae > Dysdera > Dysdera silvatica. The sequence continues at coordinate 255,359,853 of QLNU02015360.1, forward strand.
ATTTGGAGAAGTCCTTGTAAGAATTGGCACAATTAGGACAGTAATCGAGGTGTTGGCGAGAATTTGAGTTGTCAGTTGGTATGCTTTTAACTTGGTTTAATCAGAAGTTTATTTAATGCCAGACTGAAATTATTAGTTGTTCGTTTTCTAGCGAAGTATCACATTATAAAAACCGCCCACATTTCATTTTTGATTTTCTATTAAAAAAAAAAAAAAAGAATTTCGTGAACATCATTCAATCTATCTTAAATTTATCAATAAAAAAATGCAACATAAAACCTTCAATAATTACAGCTGCAGAATTAGACGAAAGTAAACGTTCATTCGCCAAAATTGAAGAGTTATTTTTTTTTATTAATAATGTGATTGAAGATGTTACTTCGGATTTTCATGACTTTAATGAAAATCGAACAAATTATGGTAATTTCGAGTATGAATCTGATTACGGTAATGATGACGCTTTGGTAAAAGAATTTACTTTGAAAAGTACGAAATTTTTTTTTTTTTTTGATTATCATTGTTCTTGCAAAAAAACGAAAATTTCTTCAAACCAAAGTTTGTTATTTTAAAGTTATATATCCTAGTTATATATTTAGATTAAAAAAAACTTTATTAGGGATGAATAATCGAAAATATGATATAATTAGCACTCAAAGTTTAATTTATCTAAAACGATAATTTTGCTTGCTTTCACAAAAAGCATGTAGGTCTATATTGTTTTAAAACTTTTTTTTTTTGTCAAAAAACAAACCAATTGTTACAAATATTTTGCCAAACTGCTGAAATTTGCACCAATTTTGAAATCTTCATTCGTTAATTAAAAATTAATATATGGATTTCACAGAAAAAGGATGTCAGATTCGTAATTAAGGGTATAAAATCTATAAATTGCGATGTGTCTCAATTCTCAGTTAGGACTCCCACTCGGGGTAGTTCCCTTGTAAGAACCTTTGTGTGACTGGGGAAACTATCAACAACATAGCAACTTTTTTCCTTGTTTGTAAAATTTTCTGTCCAATTCCATATTTGATATATACCAATATTTGAAAATACCAATTCAAGATTCATGTAACTCGGATGTTACCCAGACCTTTTTGTTTTTTTCATACTACATAGGTAAACATTTTATATTTGCAAAGCACCTTTGTGTTTTAGCTGTGCCTATTATTAACCGATTGCTGATGGCAGTAATTACATTGAAAATAAATTTTCACATTGCCAGTGAAAGAAATTTCTTTTTTAGGGATTTTTATTAGGGACACATTAGGAATTTTTTTCGTCAATCGAGTTTTCTATTTTGCATGATATTCAGCAGTGACTGGACGTAGGTAATTTGAAAGAAACAATTCTCCACAAGACTTTGAGTTACAGAACGTAAATCTGCGCTTCAACAACAAAAACTCCAGATAGAGAAAAATTTGACTTATAGAGCAAAAAATCCATTGCAATTTTTACATTTTACAGAAATCACAACGTTTATTCGAGTTAAAGAAAAATTTGACTTATGGAAGTTTGACTTGCAGAAGTTCGATCGTATTTTTAAATTTTTGCCAGTGAAATGTTAATTTTAGGAAATCATGGGGTAACTTATCCAGAAAACGCACATTTTGCATGATTGATTAGAGGCAGTGAATAGTAAAGATTTTAAAGAGAAAATTTTATGAGGTCACAATTGATAATGGTGGGGTTGAAATCTCTCTACACAGCAATGGATTTTAAAACTGAGATTTCATACGAAAATGCCAAGGACCCGAACAAATATGAGCAGCACAATTAACAAATGAGTAAAAGATGGCCATTTTTGGTAGTGGGAATCACAAGATTTGGAGTGAGAGAGAGAGAGAGAGAGAGAAATTGAAAAAATTGGTGTTTTGTAAACAGAAGTGGCAGAAGTATTGTTAACTTTCTTTTTGAAGACATTTAGAAAAGGATGTAATTCTGTTCGATTTCAAAAGAAAAATTTGTACATGAATCTATTAAATTCAAACGCCCTGTGGTGGTGTATTGCTAACATGCTGTCTGGCATGCCATTAACCTATGTTTGATTCCCAATGGTACACACACAAAAAAAAACACCTGGCTTGTTGACTAACTGCTCACTGCAGTTTGGGGGTTGGTTTCCTAGGCCTTAAGAAATTCGGATTCCTCGGAAAGTTGTAGGTCCTGGCACAGCATGACATTTGCTGTCCTTGTTTCATAAAACACAGGCCATCCTACAGAATGAAAACATCATCAACAAAACATGACAAGAATTTTTTTTTTCCGAAGAGTTTCAATCCAAAATAATGTGAGTAAAATTTTTTAAGAATAGAGAAAAGGTGATTGCTATACCATCAGTTTTTTTGATAGTAAAAAAAAAACCTGTAAAACAAAGTTCATATAATCAATTCAAAAAGCAGTTTCAGTAGAAAGTTCAATAATTTCTGCTTACACAAAATCAAATTCAATCATTGTCTAAGATATTCAAAAGCATCTGTAGTAGGAGATTCTCTTCATTCTAACTCCTGCCACCCTCTTTTCTTAAAAATGACACACTTCTTACTCTTGTTTTTTCACCTTGTTTACCACGATATTTACGTTCGTTCATCCACTTTGGCACTTTCACATGAAATGACAGTTTTGAAATCCATTACTGTGAACAGGCATTGTTCAAATGTAACATATCACCGATTGTGCACTCATGAAATTTTTTATAAATACCTTATATTAATTCAACTCTCTCTCTAATCATGTGGAATGTGTGTTTTCTGGATCAGTCATTACATTTTTTTTTGCCACAATTAGCATTGCATTGTCAGAAATGTAAATCAAGTTTACTTTTGGATTAGCTTCTCCCCTTTCAATAAAATTCATTCTTCAAAGGTCAAAGACAACATCCCTGTCTTTCAGCGCTGTAGTGTATACTAAATATTTTGTGAATGTGATTGTTCATACAATGGCCAGACAAAACCTTCCCTTAAATTTTGGTTCAATGAATATGTGTTGAAGAAGCTGAATTTAGAAAATATTCCAGTCCATTGCTGGGATAATAATCATAATTTTAAGTTTCTGGAGCCTTCTATTATTTATCAACGTAAACCACCTTTGGAATTAGATTTTTTAAAAACTTCTTATATCTATGAATAGTCAAGAAACGTTGATGACCACAAATTTACCCCCAGTTTCAAAAACGTGTGAAAAGCTCTATAAAATCATTCATTCCCCCAATTTTTTTGAGCATTTCACACTTTCAAACTGTTTGCTTCTGATTGGAGGCACTTCCATCGACAACCAATAGTAACATGAAATAGGCAACACTCTATTTGCTAGGAGTTCGAACCAGTTGATTCTTGATGAAGGATAGTGGCATATGTCTGACAGATGTCAAAACACTTGATCAAACATAAAAATATATTATAACAAACAGTTATTTTGACACTAGCGTAAGGTTTAAAAACACGACGTTTCGGGAGCCAACTGCTCCCTTTGTCAAGTGAAGGCAGAATGAAGAGTTCGTGAAAGTCCTAAGCTTATATACCCGCATGTTGGGAATCCCCATCTGACGCCATTTGGTGCGGAGCAGTTCCAGCTGGGGAAACCCCAATCGGGGAAACCCTCGCCGGGAAAGCCCCCGCACCCGACGATGTCAGATGAACACCCCCAACTCGAGGTTTTGCAAAAATCCTGTAAGGTTCTGGTAGAGGTTTTGCGATGTTTATTGCACGACTCCTCAAACCGTAGGTTTCCCATGATTCCAGAAAAAGTCTACTCCCCAGATTCGTCACATTCTGATGTAATATTTTCATCGAATGCCAATCTGGTTCGTGACCCTCTCTGAAGACATGTTCAGCCAACTGGTTTGAATTGTCTCCCCTAGCTACCGCACGCATATGCTCCTTCCCTCGTAGACGTATCGATCTTCCCGTCTGTCCAACATACACCTTGTCACAGTCTCCACACGGTATTTGGTAAATAGCACCAGATTTTTCCTCCTCAGGGACGCGATCCTTAACTTTAAGTAATAAATCACGCAGGGTGTAGACAGGTTTGTAGTAGGTCTTAACATTCACACAACTGAGAATTCGAGACAGCTTTTCTGAGACACCCGCCACATATGGCAAAACCACTGATGTCTTCCTAGTCTCATCCTCTACATTCCTGTTTCCACCACTAACACCACATTGGTTACGAGCGATAAATTTAGTCGGGTAACCGTTCTTTTTCAACACGCTTTTGTTGCGTCGTAATTCAACATTGCGAAGGTCATCATTACAACAATGTGTAAAGGCTCGTCGGTGCAAGGCTCTAATGACAGATGCTTTGTGTGATGCCGGGTGATGAGAACGAAAGTCAAGATACCTATCAGTATGTGTTGGTTTCCTAAACACCGTAGTCAACAGTCGCCCATCCACATCTCTATTTATCCGAACATCTAAGAAGGGTAATGAACCTCTATCTTCTTCCTATAACGTAAATTGAATTAAACGAGCCCATGCGCTTTATGAGCCCACAGACATGGCCCACTCATTGCCGCGACGGATGGGTTCATACGCTACATAAAGTAATGTCACTTTTAAATGATGGCGATACCTATTCCGTTGTAGATAAAGATCCTACTGATTGCATTGAGAGGCAGATGAATGGTTGCCTGCTAAAACTTCACAAAGAGTCGAAACTGGATGAGAAACTTTACTCGCGACTCCGTTGTTCGTCTGGAAGAATACCATTGTTCTATGGACTCCCAAAAGTCCATAAACACGATATTCCTCTTAGACCTATTGTGAGTTTTTGTAGTTCGCCAACATATGCACTTTCTAAATATCTTGCAGGTATACTATCTCCTCTTGTTGGGTGCTCTGAACGGTCGGTGTCTACCTCTGAGGAGTTTATTTGCTCTATCAGAAACGTAAAAATCGCTCCCGATGATGCTATGGTGCCTTTTAGTGTTGTTTCACTTT
>QLNU02015360.1:255364889-255376788 GCA_006491805.2 Dysdera silvatica
GATGAGACTAGGAAGACATCAGTGGTTTTGCCATATGTGGCTGGTGTCTCAGAAAAACTGTCTCGAATTCTCAGTCGTGTGGATGTTAAGACGTTCTACAAACCTGTCTACACCCTGCGTGATCTATTACTTAAAGTTAAGGATCGCGTCCCTGAGGAGGAAAAATCTGGTGCTATTTACCAAATACCGTGTGGAGACCGTGACAAGGTGTATGTTGGACAGACGGGAAGATCGATACGTCTACGAGGGAAGGAGCATATGCGTGCGGTAGCTAGGGGAGACGATTCAAGCCAGTTGGCTGAACATGTCTTCAGGGAGGGTCACGAACCAGATTGGCATTCGATGAAAGTATTACATCAGAATGTGACGAATCTGGGGAGTAGACTTTTTCTGGAATCATGGGAAACCTACGGTTTGAGGAGTCGTGCAATAAACATCGCAAAACCTCTACCAGAACTTTACAGGATTTTTGCAAAACCTCGAGTTGGGGGTGTTCATCTGACATGGTCGGGTGCGGGGGCTTTCCCGGCGAGGGTTTCCCCAGCTGGAAATGGCGTCAGATGGGGATTCCCAACATGCGGGTATATAAGCTTAGGACTTTCACGAACTCTTCATTCTGCCTTCACTTGACAAAGGGAGCAGTTGGCTCCCGAAACGTCGTGTTTTTAAACCTTACGCCAGTGTCGAAATAACTGTTTGTTATGGAATCTCCTGGTGAAACTCTGTATTGTTTCGTTAGAAATAGATTTATATCGAATGCCAATAATTTCCATCTACAATGCCGATAGTATCAATATTACTTGATAAATTACTTTCAGAGAAAGAGTTTTCATGCATCCGGTGGGATACGATCTCCCGTTAACTTGCCTATCATCAAACTTGATATTCGCTTGCAGAGGAGAGTTTGTTAGATGTCCATGGCTTAATGGGTATAGCATTTCACCAGCAATGAAAAGGTTGTGATTTCTTACCCCACTGAATATACAAAAACTTTTTCTCTGTGTTCGATTTATCAAATAAAAATTTATGCTTAATAACATCATTACTAATATGTAATATATTTTACGTAACGTTACGTTGATTGTTTTAATCTATATTGTTCCCTTTAATGATAGATGTTTTCGAGTCTTATTACCCTCAGTTATAATCTTAAACTATTAAGCAGTTGTAGGGTGTGTACAACTTTAATCTACATTAAAGTTGTTTAGCATGTTTCAATTTTCAGTAACAGGATATTTCCATTTCTACTACATCTTGCTATTCAGGAACTTCTTTTAATAATGTCCAAAAAATAAATTTTATGTATATGTAAAAAGTTTAAAAAAGTCTATCTGATGTATTGTTTTTAGACACAGTAATCATTAAAATACTGATTTGAGACACTTTTTTTTTTCTCATCTATTCTGTCTTTTAATTACCTTACTACTAAAAAATTATTTAAGTATATTTTGAATCAAAGCTGCATTATTTTTATACTCTTGTCATTTATCGTGGCCTTTCACCATAAAATTACAACGAATCAACCATCATTTATCATGTTTTTTCTATTTCTAATTTCAGTATTGTTATGAGGTCTTTATCCCATTTTCTGTATGTATGTTAATTATACAATATTACCTTCCAAAAAAAAAAAAATATACAGTCATGAATAGGGCCTTGATCTTGATGACCTATAATTTCCAAAAAATGCCCTTAAAAATATTGAAGAATGATCTAAAAAAGTCGGAAAAAAAATTTCCCTTAAGATTTAAAAAAAAACAATCCCACAAAATAATTTGTATCATATTATTTTCAGTTATAAATTAAATAACTCCATCTTTAGACAATTCATGGGCTAGAATTTTCATTCGTTTTCCATGATAGGTTAGAAGAAATGAAAATAAAAAAAGTAAATACCTGCTGTAAGTGAATTTCAATGATGTATAATCATTACTTGCCAGAGCATCAAAAGTGTAATTATGAGTTTTTTAACATCGTCAAAAATAAAACTAGTAAAATTTGACACTGGTCGGAATATACGAAATACAAATGAAGAAGGTAAAAGACATTTACCGTCTGCAAAAATATTCGCAACGTTTCGAGAACTACTGTTCCCTTCATCAAGCGAAAGTGTTCTGTAATTATACCCCACTTTTGATTTTTCCCAAAGCTATCCACAGTTTGGTTTTTCTCCCTTATCTGAATCTGGATTTTCTAAGAACTGTCCACACTCCGTAATCCTCTCCTGGTTGAATCTGGTTTTCCCCCATCTCCTAGCAAAAATGCGGTAAGGTTCAGGCATCGATTTTGCGATGTTCATCGCCTTACTTCGCATTCGAAAAGTCTCCCAAGACTCCAGAAAAAGTCTACAATAGCGAGAAGTTACATTTTTATGAAGAACTTTTGTACCTTTCCAATCAGGAACATGACCTTTCTCCCAGGCATGTTCTGCCAGAAGATTAGTCATCTCACTCTTTTCCACAGTTCGATTTCTTTTTTATGTGTACAAACAGTTCTTCCCATATCGCCAGTGAATACTTTTTATATTAATTTTGTAGTTTAGGAACAAATAGTAAAACAAAGTAAAAATGTAATTAGTGTAAATGTAAAATTTAACAAAAGTAGATGACTATAGCTAAGAAATAGTTACTGACACAAAGGAACAAATAACACAGGTCTGTGAAATAATATCTTTTTTTCTGCACCATTTTAGGTGTTTCTAATGATTTTTTATATGCTGAATTCAGAAATGGCAAGCTTTTCCCTCTGTCACATAAGGTTTTCCCATAAAATGAGGATGAAGACCCAGGAAAATCGCACAGAAGATCTATCAGTGTTAAAACACTTTATTTATGAAAAAACTTAAAAATGAGATATATTTTACATTTTATTAATTTCTCATGTTTGTCATAGCTACCACGAAGTAAAAAATTATGTGTTTTTTCCTTCCCCTCGAAGCTCTGTTTAGAACCCTTTCTCCTGTGCGCTGCTTGCGCCTCCTCCATAGTCTGCTATCATGTTGATAGTCTACCGTCCCTGATACCTCTGTTCCATTTGCTTCATGTCCTGGTGGAATCTCTCTCCTTGCTCTTCACTCACAGCACCTAGATTTTCTGGGAAATGGGTGGAAGTTCAAAAAGTGAATCTTTAAGCCCACTGAGCATCCCAAGACTTTGAAGTTCTCCAACATGTTTCCTACGACGTTCTTGAAGTCAGGGTCTTTCTGCTTGCCAAGAAACTTCTTTACAACTTCTTTAAAGGATTTTCAAGCTGACCTCTCAATGTTTTCCATTTTGGTTTTAAAGATTTCTATCTTCTTGTGAGTTTTTTAATGTTAGGACCGATGAAAACCTCTTCTTTCAGCTTTGTTTCCGATAGCCTTGGAAACTTACTTGCCATGTACATGAAAGTATCACTCTCTTCTGACAGGGCTTTCACGAACTGCTTCATGATACCAAGTTTGATGTGGAGATAGGAATATGTTTTTTGGGCCCACCAAAGATTTGAAGTGCACATTCTTTTCCCCTACTTTTAGTATCCTGTTTGACCACACCTTCTGAGTCCAGTGCTTGGCTTCAGCACTACTATCCCATTCGCAGAGGAAACGGGGGTACTTAGTGTAGTCACCCTGTTGACCAAGAATCATTGAGAGTACTTTCAGATTGTCTATTCATATTCCTTGTAGTTAGGTTTGTTCAGGATCAAGGCTAAATTCTCATATCTTTTCTTTCAAGTAAACTGAATGGCCAACCGGTTTAGAGGCATATTTGTTGTCATTGTGAAGCACAGTTTTCAACCTTTGTGATGAGCCAATGAAGAGTCTCCAATCTTTCACATTATGCTGAACTTTAAACATTTCCATCAAACTGGGGACATCGAAACAGTAAACAAGGTTACCGTCTTGTGAAAATCAAGGTTCGAAGTCTCTCTCTAGATTTCAAAACCAATAGAAAGAAGTTTCAGGGGCTAACAAGTTCTTCTCCTGGAGTCTGGATCCTAGCAACTGAGTCTTGTATTCTTTTGCGATCCATTATGTATCGAAAAGGTCCAAGTTACTTGGAGTTTATTATGTTGAATTTTTTTTTAAAAAGTTCTTTGATTTGTAATATTTATGTTTTTGACTGTTTGGTAACATTTTTCTATGTTTCAGTTTATCGTTGTTTAGGTAAAATACCTCTTTTCTAAGCAAAAACGTTATTTTGATACGTTTTTATAGCAGCATGCCTAGTAGGTAGGCAACCAGACAGAAATTCTCGATTTGTGTCAAAACTGTACGTGATAGAATTTTTTTTGAATATTTTTCCTGAAATCAACTTCCAAAAATACCTAAGAAACACCCTTCACTTTGAAGAAAAAAATTTCATTGCAGACCTGTGTAATCAGTAACTGATACATTAATTAAAGCATCCATTTTTTGTTTCCCCATTTTGTTATGTTTATACATTTTTTAAGCATGGTTCAATTTAAGAATATTTAGAACACTTTTTTATTTGTAAGTTTATGCCTTGAATCCTTTACATTGTTTTCAGCTGACATGTATATGTTAAACAGAATTTGATTTTGTTTTTAAGTGTCACATCAAGTAACAACATCCCACTTATGAGAATTGTCCAAAGCATTAAACAGATGAGGAGGAAAGGCTCTAAAATACTAAAGGAAGGTTGGATGGTTCACTTTACAAGCAAAGACAATATGGTATAAATATTTTTCAGTACTTTGTTATAATGACTTTAGATGTACTACATAGAAAACATGAGCATTCAATTATATATATATATATAATATGTCAAATAAAGAACCAGCACACATTTATCATTGAAATTTTTGTTTTAACTTGTCTTTTAACAAATGATATATGTGGTGCTGTATTAATGTGTTCACCTAGCATGCCATTTGTAAAGAAACTAGTGTTAGAGTTGAATGCTGCTAACGTGTTATTCTAAAAGTTTACTAATTGTCACAAATTTACAATTCAAAGGGAAAACATATCGATTGGTCAGTGGTCGGCATTGGCAAGAACTACACTAAACTGTGATTAGTTGTTTATTATATTTTAAGTTTACAAACTATGTCAAAACAACGTTCACAGATACAGGCACTCAAACTAATAATTTCAGTAAGCACATAAATGACTGGAACTAAAGCAAGGGCCACTAACTTCATCATGAGAACACAGGCAAAGGACACCCCTTTTGAATCAGCATTACCAGAGCAGTTAATAGCTATAAAAGTTTTTAAAATGCATTAACTCAGATTACGTGTAACATTTGAACTATTTCAACTATTTAGAAATTAAGTATTTAACAATAACCTGGATTGGCTGATCCAGACACAAACATCCCAGTTGAACTGAGCCAGAACACTTTATTCCCCTACTGGGACTCACACAACGCAAAGGGCAAGTAGAAGCTCACTCGAATGACTTAGGCATGGAATCAGTACAGGAACCCTTAGAACTTGTAATAATACTTCAACTCTATGCATTCAGTAGTTCGAAAATCAGCGACAGTTCAATAGTTAAAATTCAATCACTGGAATTACAATATTAGCATAACCCATTAAATATAAAATTAGTAATAACTTTAAACACGGTAAACTGTTGACTATTAAAACAATTAATAAATAACATAAAAGTTAGGTACAGCACCACAATTTATCCGATGGAGTCAAAGAAAGTTTCAGAAAGCAGAAGACACGTCCAGTTAAACCAATATACTTGAGAGTGGCTTCTTTCTCTTGATGTCCACCAGGAACTCTATTGAGCATGAAAACAACCCAGTAACAAACTTTCAGGTAATTTAATTCGGCAATCAACTTCAAGCTAACTGCACTGGCCACTAAGTACAAGTAGTAACTGGTTGCAACTTCTGAGATTTTTGGCCTTGCACCACACGATGTTCTCCTTGATATGATAGATTCATGAAGCGGGTATTTCCCAACTTCAGCTACCCTGCTACAATTCGGCTACCCTCTATGATATACTACCTCCCCTGCCATTGTAGTAGTTGTGGCTGAAGTACCTTGATTGAACACTTGACAAAAGAAGCACCTGAACCTTGGCAGTCCAGAGTTAAGTTGTATGACAACATTAGGCAAACACACAAAAAGGCCAGAATGATGTCATCCTGTCTCTGACGCCCCTATGGTAATTTAATACAACTCAGTTGGATTGGTTTTTAACTTCGTCGGGAAAACGTCTCTGACCCGTTATATCATCTCTTCTCCTAGTTTCCACCTCATCTTCATAAAAAACACAGAAGAGACGGTGGAAACCACTTTTTTAGAGACATACTTCCTAAAACCTGCTGTGTTACGGTAGTTTTTTTCTTTGCACACAACCTTTGACTAGGCTGCCTGCAATTTTCTTTTCTCTCCTCTTCCACTGGCTCAATTACTGACATTCGTGTTTAATCTACTGAATTTTCCACCTGTGTATCTTGAAATTCCCTTCGTTGTACAAACCATTTCAAATTAATCACATGTTGTTTCCCTTTACTTTTCTGTGTCATGGGGTCCCACAGTTCATAATCTGAGTACACCTGTCTTGAAATGGACCCAACCAACAAGGCATATACCGTATGTATGGTTTCGTTCTGATTGGCACAGAATGATCATTGCTGTCCTTGCGCCATAAAACTACAACCAACCAACGAGGCATTAACTTTGTGGCAATTCCATCATCCACAGAAGATAAAAAATGTGAGCGAAGGAGCACCTAGTCACCGGGAAAAAAAACCCCAAAAAAACTGAGTGTTTCTTCCACCTTTTTTATAATACATTCTTTGCCATCATTGCTCCCTTCTTGACTACTGTCTTGCAAGTTCCCATAATTCTTGTGGGGTTTGTGATCTCTTCCAGATGTCATTGACCCATTACGTCTCCTATTAACCGAAAATGTCTCAGACCCGTTACACATTATCCTTGGCTGAAGGCTCAACAGTGCCAATAAAATGCTTATCAAATAACTACTCATTATAGTCCAGGGCGTTGGTTCCATGACATAAGAGGTTAATGCTAGGCTGGTCTCAATTGTATTACTATCATGTGTCTTAAAACTCTAAAAAAAATAACAAAAACAAATGATTTAAATTATTAGTATAATGCAGTGGTGTAGCATGACTTCAGAAATGGGCTATCTCCACCAGAGTTCCCATGCACATGGAGAACCTGGAATTGTGAGGACATTTGAAGTCTTTGAAAGTCAGGGAAAAATGAGATTTTTTGCTCAAACCTGGAAAAGCCAGAGGAAACCTTAACTTCAGTTCTGAATAACTAAATATCAAACCAACATGAAGCTATTTTCCCTGAAAAGGAAGTTCAATTCAAAGTTTTGTTTGTGATTATTCAGGGAATTTTGTTGAAAAAGTCAGGGAGAAATCAGGGAATTTTTTCTCTAAGGTAAATTGGAACCCTGTCCAATTGTCAGGGGTAATTGTAATAAGTCTAAAACAGATTCCCTGAACATACCAGAAAATTCCCTAAAAAGTTGCGTAATATTTTTGGTAAAAACACTGATTTCCGAAGGAATATAAAAAAATTATAGGAAACAAAACAAAATTTTCGTAGTTTTTCAAAAAGGAATCCCGGAAGATACAAGTTGAAATTCCTGCAATTTATGGAAATCCTGGAACATCATCACCCTTAAGTTGTTCACCACCCCTCCAAATAGAAATTTACAATTCATACATACATCATCATGATATATATACAGAAGTGGAGTGCTGTTGACACACTAATTAATTAGTTAATTTTTTGTAAATGCTGATGGTCAGAAGCTGCGTGCGGTCGGAGGCAAATTGATCCCAGTGTGTGGAACACATAGATATCAAACCGGTTATTGATCGGGTGATGAGCACCTCAAGAAAGGCTACGAAGCGTGTTTGTAAAGTAAGTACCATTTTGAAATTTAAAAAAAGACAAAGACAATATTTTTAACAACTTTATCTTTACATGAAAGCCTGGACTTGAATCTACTTTTCAACATAATTTCCAATTCTATTAAGACTCTAATCTTACCGTATGACCAGCTTCTGAATTTCATCTTCATAGAAATCTGCCGCCTGATTCTTTAACCATTCCTGTACTGTTTCGACAGCGTCCTCATTGCACTGACCGGCAAGGTGCTTCTTTAAGTTCAAGAACAAACGATAGTCATTAGGTGTTAGACATGTGATGAAATCATATAGCGTCTGTCTTAAATTTTTTCATCAATTTTCTGCACCAGGTTATCAGTAATGATGGATGGTTGCCAACTTCATTCCTCATCATGCACATTTGTATGGTCATCTTTAAATGCTCTACATCATTTTCTTACCATTCCATTGCTCATAGCGTTTTCTCCATACATTTCACTAATCTGCTGATGAATTTCAGCGGCTTTCATGTCTCTTGCATTTAAGAAACAAACGACAGTGCATATTTCACAATCTGTGGCATTTTTAATGGACTGAGCCATTTTAAACACGTATAAATAAACGTTAACACAAGCGAAATCTTTCGTAATGGCGTTTGTTGATAGCCAACAGATGAAGATATGTTGCGAACATGCACAGAACGGCCGCAAAGCCATCGGCAATATTTCAAAACGGTACTTACTTTACAAACGCGCCTCGCAGTGAACTTGATATGAGAATCTAATGTAGTTAAGCATGATAAGAATTTGGTCAATGTTGGTTTGTTGATCTCGCAAAATAGCAAAGATCTTGTCCACGTAACACAGCCAACATTTAAAAGGTAGTAGATTATTGGCCTTTCCATCAATGTAATGTAAATAAATGTCACATAAAATGGATGACAGTGGGTTTCCCATTGGCGGTCCATTAGCTTGTTTGAAATATTTATTTTTGAAAGTGAACATTGTGTTGTTGATTGTGAGGTAATACAAGCTTTTGGCTAGCAGCTTGACCCTTGTAGTTGCTATATTCAAGAAAGTTCACCACTTTGGCATGGTTTTTGCAGTAGATAAAACACAATACTGTCACAGAAATTACATAATTTAATGTCGTGACAGCTGTTTCAGTAGCTTCTTGCTACTTTTTTCAAACGAAATACACAAACCAAACAAACTGTTGATTGGTAATGTTGGTCACGGTTGCCACTATATGAGTTACAAGTAATGCTTCGGAGAAAAATAACCGGTTTTTATTGGGATAGGAGAAATGCCTCTGGATACAATGCTAATCCACGAGATGGCAGAAATGTTCAGAAAAGTAGTCAAAATTAAACTGATGAGGATTTTAAATAATGGGGGAACAGTTTTTTGTAGCATTTCGTAAAAATATGCTTTCACTCGGATCGTTGATAGCTCCATTGCCCATTTGAAATATGTGGAAGACTTTGAAGAAATTAAGGTCCGACGGAAAGCGAACGCGTTCAATAATTTGGGCATCATGGAAAGAAAAATGATGGTTTTGATTCCAACAGTACTGGGTGATAGAAGATTTAAGCAAATCTTGTTTTTGTACAAAATTTTTGTGTTCCTTGACCCTAAATCGCAGTGCCCTTCGTGTCTGGCCCACGTAGCATTTTTCGCAGTCTTGACAATCTTGTAAACACCGGAGTTGTTAAAATCCGGAATGGGATCTTTAAGCTGGGAAATTCCAATCTTGTTGAAGGAGATGAAGATAACATGGAAATTAAAAACCTGTAGGATAGAAGCGATCTTGGATGCTATCCAGGTACAAAATGCACACTATCTCCTTTGGAGGCGAGGAGTCCTGCGAAAGCGTCGAAGACTGTAAGCTGCATTTGTTTTTGAGTTTGTCGACTGTGTGGTCGATGATTGTAAGTCACTACAATGTAGTAGACTACAAACAGTGACTTACAATTAGCCTTTTTAGATGTCCTCATAACGTGTTCATCTACCGGTTTTCGAACAAGTGTATTTCGAAAGCCTGGTTCTGTTTGCTCGCCTTCGCATGTGGCCTCAGCCCATCCATTTTCTCAAAAAATGAGTTCATTCTTCTGGCTCACTTCCAGAGCTCTCACACATTCATCTTCACAAGATTCACTCAACAAAGAAATCGCATATCTAAAAGAAATTGCCATTCACCATGGATTCAGTACTTCCGTTATCGACCACACGGTCAACAAACTCAAAAATAAATGCATCTTACAATCTTCGACGGTTTCGCAGGACTCCTCGCCTCAAAAAGAGACAGTGTACATCCCGTTTGAACCTGGGGTAGCATCCAACATCGCTTCCATCCTACAGGCTTTTATTTTCCTGGTTGTCTTCATCCCCATCAGCAAAATTGGAATTTCCTAGCTTAAAGATCCCATTCCGGATTTTAACAACTCCGGTATTTACAAGATTGATTGTCAAGACTGCGGAAAATGCTACGTGAGCCAGACACGAATGGTATTGCGATTTAGGGTCAAGAAACACGAAAATTATGTACGAAAACAAGATTTGCTTAAATCTTCTATCACCCAGCACTGTTGGAATCAAAACCATCGTTTCTCCTTCCAAGATGCCCGAATAATTGAAGGTGTTCGATTTCCGTTGGACCTTAATTTCTTTGAAGCCTTCCACATATTTCAAATGGGCAATGGAGTTATCAACGATCCTAGTGAAAGCATATTTTTCCCAGAATGCTACAAAAAACTGTTCCCCCATTAACCGTATTTAAAATCCTCATCAGTTTAATTATGATTGCTTTTCTGAAAATTTCCGCCGTCTCGTGGATCGGCGTTGTATCCAGAGACGTTTCTCCTATCCCAGTGAAAAACGGTTATTTTTCTCCGAAGCATTACTTGTAACTCGTATAATGAAAACCGTGACCATCATTACCAATCAACAGTTTTTTTGGTTTGTATATTTTGTTTGAAAAAAGTATCAAGAAGCTACTGAAACAGCTGTCACGACATTATGTTATTTCTAACTGCAACAGTATTGTTTTATTTATCTACTATTTTTGTACAGTGTATTACATCAATCATAATGGTTTTTGCACTTAGACAGAAGAATGAAATATTAACTTTATTATAATAAAAATGTATTTTATTGGAATTCAGAAAATTTATGAAATTTTTCCTTCAAAAATTATGTATTTTTATTTTATATTTCTTCAATAGCAAAATAACAAATTCAAATAATTAATTTTGAATTACTTGGGAGGTGTGCCATGCACAATTAGCACACCTTAAATATATGTCCCTGTTGTACACAGTGTGCACCGAAAGTTCATAAAAACTTTAAAAAATCATAAAAGAAACAAATAAAGGTTAAACACTGGTAAAATAGCAATGAAAAAGATCACTCAAGCTTTCGGACGCATCAGCAGCAGTCCTTCATCAGAGTAATTTGCACACCTCTTTGCAATGGGTATGACTTTCTCACATAAAGAGAGAATGCTCAACATTCACCACGCATTTTTCTAGTTGCATATTCGTAATGTTTTTCAAAGAAGAAGGGCCTGATAATGAAAGATCGATGTGAAGCTTTCACACCAAATCAGTCAAGCATATGCATGAATACAGTGGCTGTGGCCATGTACTGATGGGGATCATGTCGCCCACATGCCCAAGGAGTCTAACATGTGCGCGAGTCACTGGGTCTTGATTAGGCCCACAGGCGCAATGAAAGTGAAGGTCGACCTCGACGTCGGCTGTGTTGGGATTTCTCTCCCCACGGGGAGGGGAAGCACCAACGACCCGTCCTATCCGATTTATCGGTTGGGCGGAGTCTGAGCGTACACGTTGGGACCCGAAAGATGGTGAACTATGCCTGGGCAGGACGAAGCCAGAGGAAACTCTGGTGGAGGTCCGTAGCGGTTCTGACGTGCAAATCGATCGTCAGACCCGGGTATAGGGGCGAAAGACTAATCGAACCATCTAGTAGCTGGTTCCCTCCGAAGTTTCCCTCAGGATAGCTGGCGCTCGGAGGAATCAGTCTCATCCGGTAAAGCGAATGATTAGC